>JAOYFF010000135.1:15974281-16064988 GCA_025773925.1 Cryptomyrus ogoouensis | reverse complement strand
AATAGAATAGAATAGAATTGAATAGAATAGAGAATTTCTTTAAAAGTTCTGAATACGATCATTATGTTTCCTCATCAATCAGGCATCTCCCCATCCTGCCACATGCGAACCAAGCCTTCTCCTCCTTCTTCTCCTCCTCCTCCTCCATCCCTTCAAATGCAGATCGAGGGAGTACAGGCTGATATATATATGTTCCTGAGCTTAAATACATGCGCATCACGTCACCATTGGGAGGGATTCTAAGTGGACAGATTTCGAATGAGGAATTACAGACCAATCGCATAAAATCGACAAGCATGCGACAGAAAACCCCTCCCATAGAGCTGCAGTGATTTCTTCATATTTGCATTAGGCCAACCTTTGCCTTAACCACGCAAAATATTTAAGATGATTTTCAGCCAAGAGGTCATTTCCAAGATCTCTGCTTTGAGCTAAAGTGACATCTTGTGGCAGGGGGGAAACACAGATACAAGTCAATATCTCTAGTAATTTGTGGTTAATTTTTAAAAGGAAATATATTTTTTCATATATATTTTTATATAAATATTTTAGCAACATGTTTTCAAAAGCCACACTTTGATTTTATTATCATTACATACCAGTTACCCAACTAGAACTAATGCTCACAATAATTGTGCCAGGTTATTTTTCCTTTAGTGTAGCAAGAAGTGAATAATATTGTATTTCAAGAAATGAATGTATCCTCTGCTTCTTTCCTATAACCTCTTAGTCACGTAGTTAAGTGACGGTGCCTGGTGCTTCTCGTGAGAATCTTAAGCTGTGAGGCAATGCCCAGTTTGGAAACCACAAAATCACAAGGTGCTCATGAATTTACTGACTTAATAAGCCCAATTCAACGACAGTGTCATCTTCTCCAACACAAAAAAATTGACGAGCTGAGGCCAGAGGACACTGTACTAGGTTCACCTGCTCATTGAAACATACGGTCTGCTCCTCCCAACAGAGAATCATGTGGATAGAACTCAATCCATGGCACAGACAGACAGTGTCCAGAGGTTCACTTACTTTTTCACTAATTTGATTGGACAGGTTGGCATCAGACGGGTGCTTGCTGGTCCAGCATCCTAGAGACACTATAGTGTCTGGAATGGTGTGACTAAAAAAAAAACATTCAGTCAGCCATTCAGCAGATCTGTGGGTAAAACGCCTTGGTAGAGCTAACAGGAACAGCCACTAATAGTAGAATAACAATTTACTACTATAAAGTAGAAAGGCATCTCGGAATGCAGAGCTTGTTGAACTTTGAAGTGTTTCTGGAGACAAAAGGGGCTCCTACCCTGTTCCAAAACTGGCCAGTCATTATATATTTATAAAAACAGCTATTAACCAGACATTAATCTGACTGTAGTTGCACAGAGATGAAACTATAAAACAAATAGCGATGGACTGGATGGAGGGATGAGGCAAAGAATCTTTTAGAGAAAGTGAAATTAACACTGTCTGATGGACTGGCATCCAACCCAGAGTTTACCCTAGTCCTGCCCCCCTCCACCCTGACCAGGTGGGGGGGGATGAAGAGATTAAATTAACCCAAACAGGCCAGCTGGGCCTGGGGTCTGCACTACGAAGCGGGGTTACTGGCTTATCGGGGCTTATTGTCGGATTTAAGGTAGTCTGGGCAAAATATAAGTGAACAAAGATGAAGTCCATTTAAACTGTGGTACCTTAAATCCGACAAGTTCCCCCGGTAAGGCAGTAACCACGCTTCGTAGTACAGGCCACTGGTTAGTTTGGTTATTATTTGCTCTATGAAAACACAGATTAATATTTTAATTTAATGTCATTGAACAGTTCATATATAATGTGTAAAGCTTCCTGGAGAAGATGTCCATGTGTTGGGGCATTAATAAAAAGCGGTGTTTAGCGCCGTTGCCTAATGTCCTCTGGGACTGGGGTTTGAGTTTCCGCTCTGGCTACGTATGTGGAGTTGGCCTGTCGCCATGGGGCCCCTTCAGGGTAATCTGGTTACCCCCCACAGTCCAACAACATGCTAAGGTAAACTGGAGTTGCCAGATTGTGTTTGGTGTGTATGTGAGTGCCTTGTGATTGGTCGGCGCTCCATCCTGGGCTACTTGCACCTGTACCTTCCAGGAACCTTGTGACCCTGGACAGGCAATGCAGATGCAGAAAATGAACAGGTGGAGATTAATAAAAAAGTATTGGTGTTGCACAAAATGCTATATGTTGCGAAAAATTAGATCTTTTGTGTTTCTAGATCAAAACAGCAGCTGGGCAGGAATATTACTCTGTTACGGAAATTAGCCCTTTATGCACGAACAAAGCTTTTCACTGTATCAATGTAATTTATAATCATTAGCCTTTGAATGATCTTACCAGCTTCACAGGCCTTTTTCTGTTATTTTGTAATGCTAAAGTGACATACAAAGAGACTTACTTCTGGAGTTACTCTACTACCCTAAAATGGAAAATAGTTCCTCTTTTTATTTAGATTCAGTTCCATTTACGGTTGAAAATGGGATTTTCCTCAGTCACGCATCTCGGTAAAGAGTAAACTAATGCTGGCCTACTGTGCCAGTGTTATGTTCCCTCTCATTTTCATCCTGCAATAAACCAATGTTTGGACAAGAGGATGGCTATTTGCACCTGTTTGATCAATGTGTTTGTTTTTCAGAATAAAGGATAGAAACACAGCTTGTGTGCTGATACCTTTTATTTTTTGAAAATGCACCCTTTATTATTGCTTTATTGAAGTTACACCCATTCTGTGGAAGGTAATGGCCTCCCATGCATCTGGAACCAGCATAAAAGCTTAAAGAGCATAGAAGTACTGCATGAATGACCCAATTTTGTCGATTCTCATAGAGAGCATGATGAAATGGCAGACTATTTCCCTATGGCGATGAATAAAGTGTCGCTATTTTATATCATTCCATTTGATTTCTAATTGAGTTCCACAGATTTTAGTCTACGCGTTTCATGCAGCGACAGAAGAGAGGATATGAAGTGAAAAAAAATGAAAAGCAATTAACGTCATTAAACAGAGGTCTACAACTCATTAAAGCAACACAACATTTTCAAGCTGACCAGTCTCATTTACCCCAACCCAACCCTCTTTATTGTACTCAATTACTGCAAGGCAAGGCATCATGTTTCTGGATGTCACGAGTTAGCGTAGTATGAGAAAATGCAGCGAGATGACACAGAATGAAAACAATGACATACACTCACCAGAGCCCCCACGGACCAAAGACAATTATACATCTGCAACCTGGACTTCCTCTCTCACTTTCTCTGGAGTCGGTCCGCTATCATTTAGGCTGTCACAGTTAAGTTGTCAAAGTGAGCATTCAAAACGAGCGGATATGTTGACCCTTTGTGGCACAGAGGCGGAAACACTGGAGTCATTCAGAGCTCCACAGCATGACTTTGTCATTGGGTGAGCCTCAAAACTCTTGCCCGCTGAAGGGCATTTTTGCCTGCTAGAATGGATTTTCAGCTTCCTTGGGGGGGAAGAAAAAAACCAAATGTCTGTATGGGAGGCAAGATTTTTTTGTGCCACAGCTTACAGGTACCTGTGCATAGAAGTCTGGCTATTCAGACATGAAGAGTTTGTTGGTTAACATCTGATTCGGCCATTCCTTGGAACTGACAGTGAAAAAAAAAACAGCAAGGGCAAAAAAGACAGGTGACGTAGGCTTCAAATTGCAAACTGACGGAAAACCAGCAGCCATAGCAACCTCAGGGAAAACCTCCAACTGGATTGTTTGTGGCATTGAAAGACCTTTTTTTTCAAACTGTGTCTACTTTTTACTTGTGTGTGTGAAATGTCCCTCCAGAGGAGTGTTTACAGGATGTTATCTGTCTCCGTCCCTGCCCCTTATCCCTTGGAGTGGGTTCACTGGAATGCACAGAGGGGATGGAGGAGCTCCAAGAGGGAGTGACATAGGACAGAGTGTATATATACATCCCGACCCTGGGAGGTTCCTGCTCAGAGGCACAGCTGGTCTTTTCTAGAACTGGAGTGTACCCCTACGCACTTGCCGGACTCGTGGTAAGTCTTCTTCTTCCTACTTTGCCCTGGTCATTCTTATTTTATGGACATGGTTATGAAGGGTTCACCAGCTTTTCTGGCTAAGTAGACTTTGACAAGGACATTATGGCTGTCTGTGTGGTTCACACAATAAATGCAAAAATATTAATGAACCAGGATGCTGTAGCTAAACAAATATTGACAGCCAGCTGAATTTCTGTTTGCTTATGGCAGAAGAGAAAAATCTACTGATGTGGTCCTAGGCTTTATGGACTGGTTACTGCTTAAAACAAGCTAGAGGAGAAGGTTGTGTGTCTGCTGTAAATAGGTCAGTCCTCTGACTCTTTTTTAAAAATCTCTAGAAGTAAATTTTATCCAAACTTTTTCAACCAAAAGCTATCGTTAACAAAAGTGCATTAATCATGTAGAGTTTTAATGCTAGTATCATGCCTTACTTATATTTTTTATCTTTTTTTTCTGATCCTATAACTTTGTTTATTTAATTAATTAATGAGTCACAGTTACATTCACCTAGTTTTCCGGAATTTTAGAAAGTTTAATTTGAAGTAATGGAACAAAGTCATGAAACGTCATCTAAGAGGTTGATAAATGGTTTAGTGGACGGGGGTGAAGTAATTGGATACAGACTTGGGCACGGTTATGAATTTTAACCCCATGATTATGCAATAAGAAGACGTGGTGCTAATGTCATATCTTAATTTGTGTCAATTTCTGTTGAGTTGGTGCTGGTTTCCTAAAATGTGTTATTTTTTTATGTTATTATGCAGCAAACAAGTGTTAAAGTTAGAAGCTTTGAATGTTCTCAGATCTGGGCGTGCCTGTTTCTAGAGTGAATATATAGCATGGAGAATTATATATATGAGTGAGCTCATTCCCTTAGCTGATTGAGAAAATTAAAAAACTTAATTTCCTAGTAAGTCTTCACAAATGGGAATACCCTGTGCTTTCCCCATCGTATCATTTTGTTAACATCTGTGTTTACTTAGAATACTGCTGAGATTATAACATTCACCCAAAATTCCAGTGCTTGAGTGTTGCATAATCCCATGTCGCTTACCAGGAAGTCACATACGCTGCTGTTGAAGTTGTGTTCTGCCACATTATTAGCCTTGGATATGTGTTTTAATGGACGCTCCATGTTAAGTAAAGTCCACGTTGAGCACTATTAAAAAAAAAAAAAAACTTGCAGTTTGGTTTTTTCAAAAACATCTGCTGAGACATTATTAAACAAATGTGGAGGCCATTTTGTCTAACTCCAGCACACTCCTTCTGGTCAGATTTTGCAATGTTAATTTTAGCAAAGAAGCTGATTTTTAAAAAAATGTTTTTTTTTCATTTGTAATTTCCAGTGTCTCTAAAAATTCTCAGTCTCTTTCAGGTTTCAGAAGAAGAAGATTATTTTTTCAAATTCAGAGATGAATCGCGTGGAAGAATGGGTGCTGCAGAACAGGAGCCAAATTGAGAAAGGTGTGGAAATAATTGGGCAAAGCTGTGAGGTGCTAGCAGGCACGGTTGGCCAGCTCCATCCAATCCTGGAAGCTGTGTTTGTGGCTGCATCTGAAATCCTGAGCAACCCAGATGGTCAGGAGGCTCGATACCTGGCTGAGCAGTTTGGGAAGGTAAACCAAAAGCTGGAGGGCATAAAGGCCGAGATTGACCAGATTTCCCTAGAGATCCAGCGAACGTCCATGAACAAGCAACATTTTGACCTTGAAGCTCACATGCTCAGCCAGTACGACACATTCCAGGCCTTTGTGAATTCTAAGCCTGAATTCAGGAAAAAGAAAATGGAAAAATTTCGGAAACAATATGAAAACACAGAGGGTGACCTGAACATTGATGCCCTTTATAATGCAGTAATTGGAGAAAACCTCTCTGGGGAGCCTCTACTGGTCACAGTGGTTGCCACTGAACAGAGGAGCCGAAGGCCTGTGGAAGACTTCTGTGCTCGGTTGAAGAAGCTCTTCGTGGTTGGCATCATAGCAGTAATGGGTTATACCTCCCTTCAGGATGGAGCCACCGGCGAGGCAACAGTTAAGAAATGGCAGGAGCGAATGGAGATAGTGGAGACCCGCATGAAAGCTGCTGTGGATGACTGCATACAAAACTTTGCCACTCAAGCCAAGATAGACATGGAGAAGGAGCTTCTCCAGAACCCTGGCAGCGTTGATCCTGAGTTTACCAAGTCACTATTAGATATTCTTGCTAAAAAATATGACTGGGTCTCCTGGTCTGTCCAGGTCTTCAGTCACAATGGCTGGTTCTTTTGGAACTGGCTGGCTGGAAAGAAATGCTATGGCAGCAGCGGCAACAACTCCTTCGACGTCCTGACCAAGAACAACGTGCGGGTCATGGTGTCATTTAGCGCCGCGCCAAAGCCGATAAACAAGCCGCAGATCCAAGGGCAGATCGAGAGGCAGAAGATAAAGGGGGACATGGTGGATGCAGCTCTGTTGCTTGGCAACAGCCTGCCCAGTTGCGTGGTGAATGCCGTCAGCCAGTATAAAAAAGTGGAAGAATCCAACAACTTCCAAGTGGAGTGTTATTACTCTGTGCAGTATAAAAAAGCGTATCTGTACATTCACTCTGACTAGCCTTTCGATGGCCAAAGTTTGAAAAACATGAATCATTGTCCTTAAGCTTAACATTTATCAGTAAACACTCATGCATAATTGTTTTTTAAAGGGTAGAGGGTCACATTCTGCATCCTGTTCAGACTATTGGATTTTTAAAACCCGTTTGTCAAATGCTTTGGTATAATGTTTAAATATCAAGATTAATGAGTATGAGATTTTTGTTGATCTTTTATATGGGAAATATACATTCAATTTGCAATATATATATATATATATATATTAAATATACATAAATTTCTCGTTTGTTACATCTTTATGCTTTTTTCATTTATTCCCACAGTTCTGAATAAAAATATTTATCTATTAATATTATTTGCATGCTCCTGGCACTCCAGAATACTGCACTTTTTAAAAATGTCAGATTTACATTGGAATTACACATGTGATCAGTTAGTATAACTAATTACTTAAAGTACAAAAGGGTACATAGTTGAAATATACAAACTATACCATTTAAATACAGGCTATGCACACATTACATATATAATACTAACTAATATAACTGTAATACTACTACGTCATTTTCCATGTACTAATAAAACAGACCCTCCCATCCTATCCTCGGACATTTTAATGGTTTTATGACCTTCGTGTCCAATTAACCAAATCAAAGGGAGTAACCCAAGAACCCCGCCGGAGAGGACGCCTCCTACCCCGGGAAGCCGGTTTCACACTACACATGAATTTACTACAACATTCATCTTACCATAAATATAGAAAATATGATTTGCCTATTAATCAGATATAAAATGTACAAAGTTAACTTGTTTTCTTTACCAGTGATTATACATTTATTACCGTACTAATAATATCTTTGATATGACCCTATTAAGCATAATTAATCTATCATTACTGAGGGGCTGCACTTGTTAATACGTTGGGAGTGCATTTATGAAAATAAGGATAGGGTTTTCATTTACGACCTATGAACTTAAGTATAGCACAAAAAGTAACCGGTTTCACAATACCGAGAAGCAGTAACTGCTCTGAAGTACCGCTAGGCACCGTTTCCAAATATCAACGATATTTTCGAATATCTCGAAATGTGTTACTTGTGACATTTGTCTAAAAGTGACAGAATTCACACAACATAGAATATTATTTAAACAATACCGCTGTCGTTGCACACGTGTGTTACCATGAAAAGGAGATGTTTTTGGATGATCTCATATGCGGGGCTGCCAACTTTGGTCAGCTGGCTGGCGTGAGCTTTTCAATTCGAGACAAGTCTGCACACGCAAGCACATTTACATCTATGTCACGGTTTTATTACCTTGTAAATAGTAAATGGTCTGTGGGGTTTGCAAACTACCCCAATGCTTTTGATGTAGCTAATCTGTGGTTTATAATGTAATAATATAGATTCGCCGTAAGATTTCTTGCGTGAGCGTGAGGGTTTGAAAGCGCGTCACGCCGGATGAGTTCGAGTTGGCAGCCCTGCGTACGGTAACCAGACCACTGGGTGCTATCAGCCTGTGTGCTGCGATGTGTTTTACACACATTCAGATGTTTTCTGTAGGGCTGCACTCTGACTCACACCTGCAGGGTTGGGTGTTTGAACCCTGCTGTCTAGCTGTGTAGGGTTTATGTTCTCTCTGTGCCATAGCAGTTTGCTCCGGGTATTCCTGTATCCTCCAGCAGTCCAAAGGGGGTGCTTTAAGGTTAAATGCCCTTAATGCATAATGTGCGTATGTATGTGCCCTAAGACAGACTGGCATCTGTCTTGTGTACCCCAAATTAAAGCCCGTGCTGCCTGGGCATTCATTTCAACTCTAGGTAAGTAACCTGCCACCCTACTTAAAATGCAGTTATTTGTATATTCATCTGAGAGAATGATCGTGTCGCACATTAGAGAGATGCTGGCAAGATGCTGAGGAAATGGATGGTAAAAATTCAGTCACGCTTCTTCAGCAGGAAATTGAGTAAGGAAACGGGTTTTATTTTGACTGTGTTATTTATAATTAGTACAAAGACCTGTGAACTACTAGTAATTATCAAAAGAATGTCAGTAAAAGAGTAAGCGGTACTTTATCATACTTGGCCGACATTCTGTCCTTGAAAAAGCAGGAAGGTCTAAGGGAGTTGTGTCTCTGGTAATGCGTGATCCCTCTGGCCAGACACTCCGGGGAGGTGGGTGTTACTGAAAGGCTGTAATGCCTGCTGTGTGAGTGTTTTGTCCTCAGATTGAATTAGAATGAAGTTCGTTCCTAATGCCTGTGCTTTCCTGTTTCTTTCATTTTTCCGGGACTCAGAGGATATTCTCATGTCACCAGTGATCACTCATGTCGTGATGCAGACCCAGCACAGCCAGGACTGCCTATAAGAGACTATGTGCCGGAGTATCCTGCAGCTTTACCTGGAGTATTGAACATGGGCAGAAGGTTTTAGGTGTCTGGGGTAGCAGTGTGGCTCAGTAGGTAGCACTCGTCTCCAGAATTCAGGCTCGAATCCCTTCCCTGCTCTACACTCTAAACGTAAGCTTGGACAAAATGTCATATGAAGTTATAATGCAATACAAAATAAACACAATGGCTATATATCAGATGTATTATATAATCAAAACATTCTGTAAAAAGTGATGACAAGAGTTGCTGGACGACCCGAAGTTGCTGGTACACTTTGCTGTTATTGGCTTTGACATTTTATTGCTTTTGTTGTTATTTTATTTACTTAAGTCTTTTGCCGTCATCTTATTATTTGTATTTTAGTTTTCCTTTCATCAGTCAAAATGTTTATGATATCGAACAGAACAAGTGCTTAATTTGACCAGCATGTTGAAGACGAAATCGATATTCCTCTATCATTTCCCAAAAAAACAGACTGCTATGTCACGCAAGAGTTCTTTGAATCAAATCGAAAGTCATGCCTTTCAGGGAAACCTTTTTGGAGCAGCAAGAAGAAAGGGCTTCTTACAGAGTAGTTTCCATTGTCATGTTGCTATAGTAACTGCCCTAGTTGCAGTGGAAAATCCACTGTTGCCCAGCAAGTTTTACTTCCTCCAGTTAATCATTCTTCTTCTTTAAAGGGACTCTGTGCGATGAGCAGAGAGTGGGACTGGTGACAGGAGAGAGGATATTAGCTGATGTAATCATATACCCGTTTCTGGTTTCACACATTTACAGTGCTGGTGTAAGGCTTCATTGTCATACAGCTGCTTTTAGTATGTGTGTAACATTCTTTGAAGTGGATGACCTGCACTGGTTCATCTGGCAATCTGATAAAGATGTCTGGAATTCGCCGGAACACAACAATGAAAAACTAACAGAATGGTGGTCCGTGCAGCATGATTTCATGACTGGTTTTGTTTAAAACAAACATTTTGCCAAACAAGTCAATTTGAAAATGTAATGTATTCATGAACTGCTTTGTGTAAAGTTGGAGAGGCCTAGATAACTGAAAGAAATATCCATAAATCCACAGAATCTTCTCAGAATGTTTGTTATTGCTTTGACAGCAAAAAAATCGAACATCCATCCACCCATTCATCCATCCATCCATCCATCCATCCATCTATCCATCCATCTTATAACTGTTTATCAGTCACAGTGTTGTGGGGGCCTGGATCCTATCTTGGGAAATCCAGAGCACATAGCCAACAAGGATTGAGTGGGAATGAAATCAGAAAATGGAAACTTAAATTTTTAATGCAGTAAATAGTTACTTAACATTTATCTATATATTTCAGATTATTAGACATTTATTTGTTGCGAAAACAAGTATTGGAGTATCCTTATTCATTTTAGCTTTTAACCAATGTGCAACGTTTTCTCATTACTCATTGGGTGTGTCTGGATGTTATAGTCCTTGGATATTTTTCTGGGGCAGATTCGTTAACATGATTAGTCTGCACTTTGTCTTTTCTAAAAGGCAATGGCTCGTTCACACAAACTTGTTTAGACAGATCAAGAAGTCTAAGGCCTAAAATTTACTATAAGGACGCTGTAAGTTGTCGCATGTGTTTCTCTTCTGAAAATCAGACGTATATAAGGATCCTTACTAAGGGACTTTCTAATAATACAGTATGTTACTGGAGGCTCAACATGTTTATTATTAAGAGAATGCCTAGAGTGATTCTGTATTACAGTGAGATCGTGAGCATGGTGGTGGATGATACGGGGTTTTCAAGTTTCTTGACATTGTATTGTCCATTGTGAAGCTGTCATAGGACAATACATAATGAAAATAGACACAGACAATGCCTTTAGCACTTCAGCCAAGGACTGAAGCAGATCAAAACTGATGCCGCTTGCTTTCCAGTTATAATACAATACAAAATGAAGGTCATTTAGCATAGTAATTCTATCCTAGAGGACAATATCAACAATTTTCCAGAACCAGAATGTCGTCACTGGTTAGTGAGGGTCAGAAAGAACAACTAGCAACTGATGCAGTCTTTGTCATGTTTAAAAGGAAGTATGACTATTATCTTCATGGGGAGAGTCAGTTTCATTTTCTGGTGGTGGGGGGTTCAGTGTGGTGGTGGCTAGGGTCAGATAAACCTCTCTGGGGGCCCTACAGGCAACTAGAGATTTTTGATCCAAAAGAGAAACAAGAAACACAAACAACATAAAGAAACAGATAATAATAATTTAGTCTTCAACATGCTGGCCAACTGAGGGGGTGCATTAGTGGTAAAACTTCACCAACTGGAGGGATGGGGCTTGTTGGCAGTAGTGCTTACAATGGGGGAGTCCAGATTCAACAAGTTTAACCGTTCCATTTTTCCGAGGCATGGCGGAGCGTCTGATTTTTCCGAAGAGGGGCTCCTGACTTTGTCGGACACTCTCGGCTGTAGCCTAGGATATCTTAACGCAGTAATCCGCCGCTGGTGACCTGCCGATGACCTGTGGCCTTTTCCCCATAACCTCAAGATGACTCGAGGATCCAGGAAGTAATCCAGATGCAGAAGAAGCCAAGAGTGGTAACAGGGTAGCTGTTTGACTGCTTTTTCCTGTGTGGTTCATGAGGTCCAGTGTTTCAAGGACGTGGCCTGTTTTCGGAGATTCCCTGAAGAGTTATGCTGTTTGGGGTAGCTACTGGGGTGTGAATGAAAGTATCAGTGAAAGGTAGAACACTGATTATATCAATACCTCTATTCCACTGAGTTTTCATAGTCACTTTGAGTGATGGGTATTGTGAGTGTATTGGCACAGAAGATTCTCATTTAATAAGCCTATGGGTAGGTTTACTTCACCTTGCTTATTTTGGTTAGGAAAACATTTATAATCAACGCGCCTTAAAAATATTTTGATGCTCTCATTTAAGATTGCTGGTTTTAGGTGTACCCATTCTCCGGGTGTGATATTTTTAATGTCTGAGGCCACGGGTGTATTTAGAAATGAAAGAACCTGCACTAAGCATTAAGAGGATTTTTTTTTCAAAGATTGCTTACCCAGGGGAATGTTTATTGGCACCCACACATATCAAAACTAGCAAATTAGCCGCATTTTATCTCAGTACTTTCAGACATAATTGTGTGTGTTTAAAGCTTACACTCGAAATGATTGTGAGTCATTCCTCTGCTGGAAAAACTGTGAAATTTTATCACTTTCTTCAAGCAAGAAGCCTGGACCAGATTCAAGAAAAATTATTCACCAAAGCTCTACAGCAGAGTGAGCTTGCATAAGAGCAGACATGCTGAGATATGCCCAGGCATGTTCCGGGAGTGGGCATCGTGACAAAAATGATACACTTTTGCTTGAAAAGTCATCGCATGGATGCTCTCATATCAGGCTGTCTTCGGCTGCACAAATCACAAGCTCAGATTGCACACGCCCTGCCCCTCCCTGACACACGCCTTAAAATGAAATTAATTCCTGTTTGTAACCATTATAGATACAGCTTTCATGTTTTTATGAAAGGTTGGCTATCATTTCCATGACAGCAATTCTCATTGTTTTTGTATCATTTTAACTCATCCTATCGGCACACAGAAAATACTCACTTTGCCCACATTGTAGCAGCTTCCGTTTTGAGGTAGAGCCAAAAGACCAGAATGCAGTTTAGCGAAAGAACAGAAGACCGTGGTCTTATAAAGTCTTTTAAGTGGCTCCTTTTACATTCCCCATAAAATTTTCTTTTATGTTAGAGGAACATAAAATTGTCTGCAGCATTTTTTCAGAATACCTACTGATTAAGTAAACCATTAAAACCCACCGCACTGATGAGCTGTGATCACCTGCATGAAATTTCTGGAAAAAAAAAAATTACAGGCCTTCAGGTCTCAAAAAGTTTATTAGGCCTTTTAGAACTCACAAATAGTTTCAACCAAAGTCACATTAGGAGTCTTATTGAAGCATGAAATATTTTCCATGTATTGATTGGCACATGCTTCTAGTAGTAATTCAGGTTCAATCTGTCACAGAAGAGAGAGACAAATGGAGGACATTGGTGAGCTGATCCCAGGAAACACAGGGCATGAGACAATAGACACATTGGAGGGGATGCTAGTTTGGGGAAAATTCCAACTGGAACTTAATAATGCTACTAAACCTGGTGCAGTGATTCCCAACCGGGGGCATGTGGATAAATTGCGGCATGTCATTTTAAGAACGGTGAAACTTGTCGATCAGGGTTGGGGGTGACGCAGGGTGGGGAGCAGCTGTTCTGGAGCCATAATCATGGGAGCAACCAGGTTAATTTGTTTTAGTATGAATGCCTTTATTAAAAAGCAAAATTAAAGTAAAAGATGGAGTTCTTGGTGGGTGATGTTTGGGGGGGGCAGAATGGCTCATTTGGGTGCATGGCCAACCCTGCCTCAGCTGCTTAATTTGTCGTGCATGTTTTCTGACTGACAGGCACGAAAGCTAAGCTAGCAAGCTAAGCATTGGAAAAATGGATAAGTGGCTGAAACAACTGGCGGCTGCAACTTTAACTGGCGATGACAGTACAAACTCAAACTTAGGTGAAACTAATGGAAAAAGGAAAAAGGGGACAAAACCCAAACAAGGCCAGTTCCAGGGGCAATATTTACAGTATTTACAGTATTCACTGTATTTACAGTATTCACTGTACTGAAGTGGACCCACCACAGCCATTGTCTTTTCTGCATAGTGGTGTTAATGGTCAGTTCAGTGAAGCCAGCTCACCTATGGCAGCAGCTGAGCACTGAACACCTGCACTGGTAAAACCAAAGCATTTTTTCAACATAAACTGTCTGGATTCAAGCCAGGTCAACGTTAGCTTTAAAAAGCTGCAAGCGTGGCCGCCAAAGCACTGGAGGCTTCGTGGGCTGTCGTTACTTGTGGCTCTGCGAAGACGACTGATTCGGTTGCTGAGGACCTCATTCTTCCAGCAGCCGTGGGTTCGGTGGGAACCATGATTGATAAGAAAGCGGCTGATGAACTCAAATCCTTTCCGCTATCAAATAATACAGTCTGATGTCTAATTGATGACATATCTCTTAATATTGTTGATCAAGCTGTTGAAAAACCGAAATGAGCAGGTCAGTTGGCATTGAGATTGGACGAATCTACTGATATTCGCAGAAATGTCCATTTAATCCCCTTTGTGTTTTTTTTACGTAGAAGATTGTGGTATAGATGAACACATTGTCCCATTGTAAATGGCTAGTTTGGACAAAATTTGCCAGCTAAGCAATTAGAAGTAAAACTTTGTGATGTCTTCACATGGCATCTAAACCTAACCTGATCAATGACGAAGGGCGTCATTGATCAGGTTAGGTTTAGATGCCAAGGGGCTTAAGGGGCTGCAAGGTATGCTGGTCTGCATGTTACATTGTACTATTAAGAGTAAACTGAAGCTGGACCTGAGTTCATTAGGTTCTCCAGGTGTAAATCATTTCGTAATAAAGTAACTAAAAGGCTGAATAACTGGGTCTTCAATGGAAATGAGCCTCTGCCATTGGTCTAAACAAAAGCATTGATATAGATAAAAGCGTTGCTTGCTCTCACTAAGATTCTTAAGGTGACTGAAGCAGCATTGTCTTCTCATCAAGAGGCTTTTTGTTCAGGATAATCTGACTCTCCTGTATTGGTTGATGAGATTTTAATGACAGAGTCAACCAGGCCAATAAACTGGACCAAGGTCAACCAGGACCATAGAGTTTCATAGAGTGTCATTTTCATTTGTGTTTGTAAATATGTCACAAGCCTGTATATTTCGTTTGACCTGATTATTCTATTTTATATTTTAATTTCACAATTCCCGCAACTCTGAATTAGAAGAATGGTTGGAAGATGGATGGACCCCTTTCCCCAAAGTCATTTACCGCTGCATAGATGGCCCTTGATAATTAAGCCCAGATTTTTTTAGGTTATGTAGATGCTTGAGATGCTTATACTGTACTTATCAAAACTTATCACCAACATTGATAGCTAACTTGTCCCAATCCAGAATTGTTCTTGTTTCTTCACGAATGTCTCCATTCCACCTATGTGGTAAAATGAACTCCCCCTAGATGTCCAAACAGCTGAGTCGTTGGGTCCCTTCAAAAAACTACTAAAAACCAGCCTCTTCCGGAAGTACCTGGATTAGCACTTCAAGGATTATACTCTTATTAAAAAAAATAAGTTTTTTAGAGTGTCAGTATTCTTAGGCCAGGTACTATTGAACCGGCATCAGAATGTATTCACTGATGAGACTTCAAAGCGCATTTGTAATTCATCCTGGCTAAGGGCGTCTGCCAAATGCTGTAAATGTAAATATATTTGCATTTGTATTTACTGCTATTTAATAACGTTTTGTGATTTTACTCCGCAGTCAAGCAGGAGCTCCAGGGAGCTGGTGGTGTCTTTCCTCTTACTCAATCATGGTCTCTTAAAGGCCTTAGAGCTGCAGTCCATGCATCAGTACCACATAATGCCTGGCCGTTGACCATTAATGGTGTAGGTAATTTTCGCCGACCCCTGGGGTCCTCCTCGTAAGTTTCACTGACAGAGTGGGGTGTCTTCCCCTGTCATTTTTGCTGACAGGGCAGAGAGCCCCCTTGGTAAATTTTGTCCATTACAGACCGTGGTTGCCCAGGCATAATGAGCGACATTGCCTTTTCGTACAAGTTGAAAAAAAGGAAAGTTTCCAGGAGTTAAATGACATGGGGGAAATGTTTGTGATGCTTTAAATACAGAACATGCAAGCAGCAAAGCATCTGGGAGAGTCTGGTGTTTTATTATGCTCTCAGTGCACTGTAATTAGCACAGTCATGAGCTTTAGGCTTTGCTATATTTGTACTTTGAATGCCCAAACCTCTCTTTAGCAAAAACAAGATTAAAAATGAACTTCCTGACACAACAGAAACAGAAATCTATATATTGTAATTGTTCTGTTATGTAAACAGATGGCAACTGCCAAACACATTGAGCTCAAGGGGGACCTTTCAGTATGGAATACAGGTCACAAGGAAATGAATGATAAATGATAGACTATGGTAATGGGTGAGAAGGCTATTATTTAACCTCATTGCTCAGTGTGGTTTAATCTTGGCCTGCATACAAAGCGATGTGGTGATGTCTTGAGAGATATATACAAGGACGGCGCAATGCTTTTCAGTTACATTTTTATCGTGAGGTTGTTTAAATCAAAACTAAATATGTGGTTGTACTTGTCAGACTAAGAAAAGAGTTTAGCGAAATAAATCAGTGCTGAGTATTTCAGGGGTTATTGGGTGGCTTGTTACACAGGAAGTAGCATGTCTACTGCCTAGCAACTAGACAGACCGGTATGTGAGAAAGGTATGCGATAGCTACGGAAAGCAGAGCCTTTTTCCCTCTCTTGCAATTACTTTTATGCACATCTTGATTCTCTTGATATAAACATGATTTAGCAGCAGTTAGCAGTAAGGCTTTGCGTAACTCAAAACTCAACAGTCCATTGAGTCCAAAGTGACTTTACAGTGTAAATGTTTTGAAATGCTTTGCTACAACTTCTTGTGGGATGAGTGAGCTTCAGCACTCGACTAGTAAATGGGCTCAGACATGGTTTTAATCAGACTGAAATGACTCTGCCATACATACGATTTGGTCAAACAGTCTTGCATTGAGCCCAACCCATCAGGTGACTTTAGGAACGCAGAAAAACATCACGTGGTAGCAGGACCGTTCGGTCGAGATGCACGGATGCATTGTGTAGCTGTTCATCACCTCATGGTTTACCAGTCTCTGGCTTGTTGTCTCTATCAAAATAATTAAATTTTGTTTTAGGCTAGAAGGAACCGATGGCTGTTCATCAGACGACAGCCTCAAGTAATTTACTCTGCAACATCACGAGGCTTTTCTAGAATGGTCCAAGCAGAGGACAGAAGAGCACAGGTTTTTTTTTTGAGACTCATTATGGTGCCTAAAAACAGAATTCAACACTATTTTGTATCATTATTGAGAGGATATTGGGTTTTTACTGAAAAGGACAGATGCCCAGCGATGGGTTGGCACTCCATCCAAGGTTATTCCCGACCTTCAGTCCATTGTTTTCAGGATAGGCCCCATGAACCCTGTCACTCTGCATAGGAGAACCATGCATGTGTGTGTAAATAAACTGTGATTTGGATACATTCATCATCACATCAACCTATATCGATTTTAAATAGAGTGAAGAACTGAGGGCTTTAAAATCCAACACCTCCACGACGTTCATTTGATTTTCAGTCCAATATACCTGTTTGACAAAAGAAAATAACTATAAGTTGTGGAGTACTAAACAAAATGCACTAAACAATATTAACTGGGCAAAATCTAAAATTCTGAAACAGCAACCGAGGAATGGCTCCAACAAACCAGTTTAGCGATAATTTTTTTACAAGCAGCAAATTCTATTCCAGAGTAGGACGAGTGAAATACAGTATCTATATATAAATGCTTAATAATTTCAATGCCCCAGTTTGGTTCATTTTAAACAACTTGTGTGTTACAGCTGTTATTTTGAATGGTCTGTGATTCACACAATCATTTAATATGCCAGCTTTTAAAATGATAGATTTTTTTTAACAATTCCTTTCCAACATAATGTGACCGTCTTGGTGCTCAGTTCCATCTTATTGCTGGGAAACAAAACTGAGCGAGGGTGGAAAAAAATCATGGTCTGAAACATTAAAGATTCACAGACATATTTGTGGTTGAATCTAAGCACCATCTCTGTCTGCCTTAGTGAAGAATGGAGTCTGTAGAAATATGAGAACCGGTTTGGGCTGTTTAGTCATCTATTCTGTTGACGCAAAATCAGACCAGAGGTGTGTTAGCAGCTACCTGGCTTGATAATGGGTGGATCTTGGTATGTTTCATGGGAAAGATTAATCAGCTTATGGAAATTGTCCAACAGACATCTGAATTCAGATCACACATGCAGTCACACTGACTTAAAGATCTTTGTGTGATTATGGATTTAAAAAAAAACAAGCGGCTGAAAAAGCATTCAGCAGTCAACTTTGTAAACAAAAGGCATTGATAAAGTACTGTGTCATAGAGGAAAGGATTTTTTGTCCAAGAAAAGAGATTGCAAAAGTATAAAAGAAATATGAGAAATTTTTCTTTGATTCTTCTTGTGAAAAAAAATCAGAAAAGATTTGCCTGAATCTGTGGAGTGTCACCTTAATAATTTGAAGGCTTGAGATCTCAGCACTTGTCTTGTAATTACTGACTATCTAGTTATCTCTAAAATCTGGTATTTTTCATGTCACTTTAGATAACGGATGTATTTTCAGAATTATTAATGATATACTCAGTGTTGCTCCTGAATAAATAAAAATGTCTATTATGGGTAAAAGTCAACAATTTTGTTGACATCCTTAATTCCATAGACCTGTGTAAATCTTACTAAAGCTCAATGATTTAATTTGCAAGGTAATTTGTGTTACACTTTCTATATATTGTATCAATATCAGAAAGCTTCAGTGATCAAACACAAAAATTCTGAAATGCATTCTTGAACATTAAAATAAAGTATATAATTAATATTTATGTGAACTACGACCTAATTTAAGAATAAGAATAAAACTGTTCTGAGAATATTTGTGTTCCAGTGCAACCACAAAAAGCTACAAACTAACATCCTGCTTCAAACAGTGACAGGAAGTTAACGTAAAAGTTCACTCCACACAATTGCACTCTACTCACACAGTTATTGACTGGTAATAAGTATCTGCAGAGTGATTCTTATTAAACAATGTGTGCTTCTGATCTATCCTTCTGACCCATAGTTTTCCTAACTTGCATGTCTCTTTGGAGAAAGCAGTTACTAAGTAAATAAATTAAAATACGTATCTTAGGAACCAGTACGTACACATACAGTCCCCTTCACAATTATCGGCACCCCTTGTAATGATGAGTAAAAGATTTATAAGAAATTCACCTTTTAGTGAATTATCTTAATCTCAGGAAAAAAAATCCAGTTTTTAATTGAAGTAACTTTATTCAGAGGAAAAAATAATCCCTTATTAAGAAATAATTATTTTTTAATTAACAAAACCACATGCGCCCTGATTATTGCCACTCCTGCATCCAGTACTTTGTACAACCTCTCTTTACCAATAAATCAGCACTGAGTCGCCTTCTATAACATCATGTAAGTTGGGGAATACCGAGCAGAGAATCTGAGGTCATTTCTTTTTACAGAATCCCTCCAGATCATCCAGGGCCCTCGTTCCTCACCTGTAGACTCTCCTGATCAGTTGACTCCACAGGTTTAGATCAGGGGACAGAATTGGCCGTTGAGTTGAGTTGATTTTGTGTTCACGTAACCATTTTTGCGTTGATGCGGACGTATATGTTTTAGAAAATTGTCCTGCTGGAAGATCCAGCGACGACCCAGTTTTACTTTCTTGGCAGAGGCAGCCAGACTTAGATTTAAAATGTCCTGGTATTTCATGGAGTCCATGGTGCCATGTACCCTGACGAGGGTCCCAGGGCTTCTGGAGGATAAACAACTCCACAACATCACTGAACCTCCACCATACAGGCAGGTAACAAATGAGATTCGATCCTATAAAACAAATGTAGGTAAATTTGAACAATGATAATGCAGTAGATAATTATGTATGTAATAATCATAATTATACAGTAATAATACAAGTAAATGCTTACGGCATCTCGAGTCGACGAACCGCAGAAGTCGCGAATGTTTTCATGAGTGTCACAAAGTAATGCGTGTGTTCATTATTACGAACCATTGCATTGAACTCAAATGTTTAATACAATAGGCTTTTTGGCAGCCTGTTTGCAAGTATGAGTTTTCCATAAGTCTGACGTTCTTAACCCATGGACAGCCTCAGGATCATTTCCTCAGGACCCAGGGATCAGGATCATTTCCTCAGGACCCAGGGATCAGGATCATTTCATCAGGACCCAGGGATCAGGATCATTTCCTCAGGACCCAGGGATCAGGATCATTTCAGTATGTCCATCCTTCTCTTTATGACACCTCCACCTCCAGCGTTTGTTTTAGTTTTATCTGACCATTGAATTTGGTTCCAGTAAAAATTCCAGAAGCATTTCACAAACTCTAGGTGCTTTTTCTGACACGTCTTCCAAAATAATCTTTTGGCATGGAGGTGACATCTGATGGCGGGTTTGGAGACTTTGTGACCCAAAGATGTGTACTGACTGGGGGGTCCCCAAAGACTGGGTTGGGAGGCATTGGTCTAGCGGGCACGTTGCTCTCAATCCCAGGTGATTCGAACATTTTAGTTATTGCCTGAATGGACGTTTTAAGGCAAGTAGTTTTCTTTTTTAAAAAAATATCCATTCCCTGACTTCTGAAGATCAACACACTTCTCCTTCATTTGATTAGCGTGTTATCTTATCTTGCCATGTTGATGAATGACTACGGGTGATTGGCCTTTGTATAACCTCATATTCATGCCCCAGTGAAAGAGGAAGTCGTTACTGCCTGAAAGTTTCTATAGACTCTGATCAGCTTCAGTAAAATATATAAATGGAGAAAATGTTTCAGTTACATTTTATTCATTAGAATTCCTATGGGTGCCAAAGCCATGGCACATGTGGTTTCATTATAAATATTTCTTGATTATTTTTTTTCTTAATAAATTTAGTTCAGTGAAAGGTTTGATGTTGATTTTTTTTCAGTGCTAGATAAATCTAACTCACTAAAATGTGTATTTTTTTATAACTGTTTTCACTCATCCTTACTAGGGGTGCCAATAATTATGGAGGCGATTGCATGTCATCCAGTTAAATGTACAGTCATTCCTTCACTTTTGCAAGGGTTAGGAGCAGATATTTGTGAATAATACTAAGGTCCATTATTAAAAATGCAAATTGACGACACTGTAAGGTGTAGAAGTTACTGTAATAAACGTGAGATTCCACTGCTAACACGTAAGTGACACTGATTACCAAGACAAAGACATACTGCACCCAAGCCACGATGTGTAGATGCTACAGTTTTGTTTTTAATCATAAATAAGTTTTAATACTAAAGACGCATTATGTACTTACACAAACATATATTAAATTACAGGTATATTTATATATCTTATAAGTTTTTGTAATCCAAATCATTTTCAGTATTATATATTTTTGGCATATGCGTTGTTTGAGAATCCGAAACCATGAATGTCACATTCATGACTCTCGAGGGGCGACTACTATAAGCATCAAACCCTCCAGCACAGGGGTCTCAGAGTCCGTCAGCTGGATCTGTCCAGCCCACAATGTATTTTTTAATCATTTTTAAATTCTGCCCACCATTCAATCGATCAGTTTCCTCAGAGAATTAAAAATGATCAGCGGCGGTAAAAAATTTGCCAGCCCCAAACTGCAGCGACCTCCTTTCCCGTTTCCTGCATTTAGGAATTCCTCTGCAATCTAGAACTTCACTCCCCGCTAAAGTGCAAATGTGTACAAAACAACTCAAAGCCAATTTACACCATCGATTTTTCTTTCCCTGTAGCAGGCACGCAATCCAGCAGGAATTACATGGCTTCAGGCTTAATTGTATCTCTGTCCCATTTCCACAAACATACACTGCCAGAGCTGCGGGGAGCCTGGAGCCTGTCGAAGGAAGCAGAGCAGGCAGGGGACACGATGGGTGGGATGCCGATCCATCATAGGCAGGGCTGCTGGAAAGGGAGGGGGCCAGAACAATTCCACGGGCCTTTGAATGACCGGGACCCTAAAAAATTAGATAAATTGGATTGATCTGGGTTGGGGGGGGTCCAAAATATCAAGCAGCACCCTGATCATAGGGGTGCACATTATAGACAGTTCCGAGACCCAAGTCCATCTGTGTGTGTTAGACTTCTGGGAAAAAAAAACTCAGAATATGCGGTATACAGAATCAGGGGTATTAATGAAATCCATGATGTCCCCCCATTTATAACTAAGATTTTTGAATTGTCTCACCTTGTCTTTTGTTTCAAAAAACCAGTATTCTAATTATACAAACCTGTATAATAATTGTTTTTCATTACTAGTTTAGATTCTGGGTCAAAGAACATCATATGAATGGTACATATGACATAAGTGATTTGCAGCTGTATAAATACTAAGAAAGTAACATCTTGCATTGCTTTAAAAGCGTGTGTAATGAGTAAAATCCGCCGTAATGCAGCTTCTTACACTTATCTTTGTTGTTCCTGAATTCTTATGCAGTACATGGAAGTCTGAATTCTGTGCCATGATCTTCTTAGAGACACATGTGGAACATCGAAAGATTCCGCTTCATTCTTTGTCTCCACCTGCTGTTTGATGCCTCACATTTCATATGACGTGTCATTTCTCCTTTATCCCGGAACTGTGTCACTCACAAATGTGCTCATCTGGAGATAATCTGGACTTCAGGACGGTCATAGTCCACATTTTCAATTCTGACGGTAACCAGTTTGTAATCTTGTCTATAACATGCTAACTACAGCACAGGAATGTCAGGGCATTAAAAGCAAAGACAGGCTTTGTCATAAAGCATATGTGAAATGTGAGCAGTTTATATACATTTATGTATTTTCTTATGTATTTAATGCAGTCCTGAAAATGCCAATGGATACCTTCTAACTCTCTCAGTACCGCTGAAGCTATCATCATCCTTTCCTCTGCACTGAAAAAAACAGCAATCTGTGCCAGACCTGGTCGTAAAGGTATTTCTGGAGAGCAGTAGTTCCTTCTCGCTATGCCATCGTGCTTCACGCATGAACGCACCACCTGTTCAGTGTTTACATTACAATTATTTGTTTAGCAGATGCTTTTTATTCCAAAGTGACACGTAATTGAGGAAGCCGGTCCGCAAAACAATCGGCGCTAAGGGCCTTGCTCAGGGGCTCAACTGTGAAATCACCTGACTGTAAGATTTCAACTGGAGACCTTCTGATGGATACAGAGGCCTGACCCACAGAACCACATGCCTATCTAGCTAATGCAGCTAATGCTAATGTGAAGAAAAAGACACATAACCAGATCCAAGCAGTGTTTTCAGTTCTCCCAGGTAGTTAGTTCAATAAAATGATTCTGATTGGCCACAGAGGCTTCACATGGCCCTTAAGGACCATGATTTGAATATCCCTACCTTGGGATTTTGTATGATTTCACGAAGTTCAGTAGTGTTATTTTTTTGTGAACTGTCACTTGTGGGAAGCAGAACAATGATGTTTAAATGTAGCTGTTGACACGCTATTTACAAAAGTGCAGATTGATAGAGACAAGATGTTTTAAAACCAGTTTTGTGACATTTTTTCAGTCAACTGTGATAAGCTGACTGATATCAAGCTTGAGTTTGCTTTTTTTAATAGACAAGAGCCCAAGCTTACACTGCATTGTAATCTCTTTGCCTTATGACCACATCGAAGTTGCTGATTATCTTGTGGTTTACAAACTCATTTACCATTTATTGATGTATACAGGTACAATTGTGTTTAATTTACAGCTGTTTTTACCCTACTTTGCATGCTAATGAAAGGAGTATAAAGCATTCGTCATTCTGACATTTGTTGACTATCACAGTGGTCTGTGCTTGCCACCTGTTACAGAAGTACGGTAAGTTTTCTGAGAGACTGAAACCTTTCAGAGACGAGGCACACTAAGTGTGCCATTCTATGCGGGTTTCAGCCACCATGGGGAAATCGCACTGTGGAAAATTTACAAAACACTTCATCTACTGAAAGTAATTGCTGCAGTGCTTTCCCTACTGATGTTACTGTCAGTAGTTGAAAGGTGTAGTTTGAGTAACCTGCTTTATTACAGAAGTTCAAAGAGTAACATTGACGAATTCTGACAAAGTTTCATCATGCATCTGCTGGTCTGTGGTGCCGAATTCCTTTTTAGATGGTATTTCTCCAATTCACAGCTCAGTTATGCTGATTTCGTTTATTCAAAAGAGTACAAAGTGCTGATTACATAAACAATCATTTAAAGATCCCTCTGTCCATATTGCCCCTTTAAAGAGTCATAAATGTCTCAGAAAATGAAGCATAACTCAATCAATATAAATGTAAACATTTTAGGAGATTTAGATGGATGATCAAGCATCTGATGGGCTGTGACCAAAGCTGTGAAGTTCATTCTGAATCACAAATCAAGAAAATGTGGTTGTATGACGCATGCACTAGAGTGTGCTGCCAGAAGGGCATGCAGGGTCGCTCCTTCACACGGTAGGAATGACGGCAACCTCATCCAGAAGAGGTTTAAGGAGCTTTGGGTCCTCCTGCAAAGACCAGCAAATCAATTTGGAACAATAGATATGTAATAACGGTTACAGAAACACAATTACTTCAGTTACATTTCTCATTTGTAATTCATATGATGGGTCATCATTTACATGCTGGGTGATCTACTCGTACGTGCCTAGTATACGACACATTCCATAATTGAACGCATTTATCCTCCGAAACGGCTCACATGCACACATTGATGCTTTTTTTTTTATGGCTGTAGCTCCACTGAGAGCCACATATCTCCACCATATACCATATGAATACTATTTTGTATCTAGAGTATGTTAGACTTATATAGATTTATATATTCAAATTTATTTTACGTTGTAATTTTTCATTTGTATTTTGTAAATTGCCACAGTGTAGTCTGCTCATAGAGCCACATAACACTCTGTACTCTGTGTAAATGTGGCAAATAAAACTCGTGACTTGCCTTAAAGGATCTCCATGGTTTATGTTCAGTTTAGTTGCAGGGGAGTATGTGAACATGACACAGTTAATAGAAACTATTTTTGAATTTTTAAAGGGTAAAAAAAAAAGAAAAAAAGTCAAACAATTTACCTTATCCTCCTTGTGTTTCTGACACAGAGCCTTTAGGTTCAGGACAATGACACTGATACTGATGCACAGCTGTAGAACAGCACAGACGAGCAACAAAATATCTATTCCCCCGAGCATCATCTGGGGGTGGGGTGAACAAGAGGAAAACACTGAGATTAGAACAAGATTAAAGTCAGGGAACCAAGCTAGCACCACGGAACAACACAGATCTCTTGAAATTGCTATGGGTACTACTCTTTTTCATCATCACGGTCACATTCACTGTTTATAAATTGACGGTTTGGTTTCAGCTGTAGAAAATAATATAAATATAAAATAACAAACAAAATGGTCTCCACACCGCATCAAAGAACGTGTCCTGAACACAACCCACCAGCAACATGTGCCTTTTCTCCTGACAAAGCTCAAGGATTCTGCGCCTGTTAATGTCTCGCATGCGGGCGACCTCGGGCGAGATTGTTGTACGGTAGCGGTAGCCGTAGCCGTAGCCATCGCTGTAGTCATTCTGCCTGCAGACCCCTGGGACGCCAGCTCCATTAGCCAGGTCTAAGGAGTACAGCACGATGGCGGTCACGGCGATCGCGCCACACCCAGAGCTCACGCATGCATTCAGGAAGACCTGTGGGCAAGAAAGAAAGGGGTGAAATCCATACCACCACTGGCACTGTTACAGCCCTGCTACAGTGCTTCATTTTGCTGTACTGAACTGATGGATCCTACGACCTTGTGATGCACTGCTTTCCTGCCCAGGACATCCTACGACCTTGTGATGCACTGCTTTCCTGTCCAGGATGTCCTACAATCTTGTGATGCACTGCTTTCCTGCCCAGGACATCCTATGACCTTGTGATGCACTGCTTTCCTGCCCAGGACATCCTACGACCTTGTGATGCACTGGATTGCTGTTCTGGGTGTCCCCCAGCCTTGCGTCATATGAAACTACAGACCCGCCAGAGAGGCTGTTCAGAATAAGTGTCTAGACGATGACAGATGTAAAAGCAATCAGTTTGCCACATTCTTCTACACCTTGTAGTGTAGCAGTAATGGCCATTGGGCTGTAATAAGGATGTGCCACAGTCAAGTCCTAAAGAGATGTTACTGTGATGTACCCTTAAGTGACACAGTACCCTACAGCGTAGCCTGTATAATGACTGCAAATTATCAGTTATAAATGTTTTTTTATGGGGGCAAAACACCTTAAGAAATCCTATTTTTTGGAGCTTGTTTGGTTTCCTCAACTAACAAAGTGAATAGGAAAAAAACCATGATTCCTAAATTATTCAGTTTATATTCAGAGTAATTTCACAACTGACTTAGTGTGTGGGAGGAAGACAATCTCTTCTGACTGACCTTTGACTGGTTAGCTAGTTTCTGTCTGTGATTATGTCAAAGTGTCTTTGTCATGTCAACTCTCTATTGCAGGTGTCATACACAAATACAATTCCATTCCTCCTTGGTCATATTGCAAAAAAGTAAATGAACAAAGAAATAAATAGAACAGAATGTTTAACCCCAAAGTGGGTAGCAACTAGTTAGTGATCAGATAATGATACACAGATAAAATACTTCCTGGTTCTCAATTCCCATTATGTCTGATGATCAAGCTCAATAATCATTTATGTTTATCTTTCTGTAATATATAACCTGTCCTCTTTATGATATCAACATTTGGACTCTTGATGTTCATAGAAAAAGCAGATGGCCAAGTCAATTAGATTAGACAACTTATAATTGAGGCAGACTGACTTATTGTTATTAAAATAAGAATGAGTGGATGTAAGACGGATGGATTTAAAGAACTCACCAAGCACTGACTTGGAAATCTTTCAGTGAGAATACACATGATTCCAGCAACAATGAACTGTCAAAAAAAGACAGTATTAAACTATTATCCGGAAGATGCAAGGTAATTTTAAAACATCTATGTATTTCATAATAAAACATAACAATACAAAGGCAAACTCACTATTGCTCCTATCCAGTAGGGGGCATTGGTTGACACCAAGGGTCCATAGTAGTAATAGCTACCAGTTGTGAGTATAGCTCCCAGGCCAATGTTGAATAGCCCCAGCAAGATCTGGACAGTCTGCAGAGAGATTTCAACAAATCGTGGAAGTCAAAGTGATGCAGATTTTGTTTCAGAGATTAAACTTGCCTTTTAGTTTGTGGTAAGCTCAGTTGGTTTAATTGTGTACCAAAGTAACTTGATAAAAGTTGCCAGTATTACCTCTATTATCTATAAAGATTTTAACTGTCATTCCATTAGTATTCCTGCATAACAATATTAAACTAATTCATATATGTTAAAAATGGTCTGTGGGCAGTATTTCCCAAGCTGGTTCCTGGGGACTCATAAATGGGGCCACGTTTTTGCTCCCTCCCAGCTCTCTGTCAGACAGCCCACTGTCTGCAGGTCCCCAAGGACCGGATTGGGAAACGCTGCCCTAAGGGTAACAAAGCAGTGCGTACCCCAAGTGCTGACTGTGCGGTACCCAGGAGCCTGTGCAGCCCCTGGGACACAGAACACATTGGGCTACAGCAGAGGGCTGCCAGAAGCTGGAACATCAGGGGAACTTCGCTTTTTGTGTTAGTCTTCACAGTAAAAACTGTGACCCCATCAGCTTTCGTCACAGACACAGGCATCCTGGCAGCTGGAGGAGGATAAATCGAGTTATTAGCACAGTATATGAATGGGATAATTACCAAACATATTTATAAAAAAATGCACAAAAATGACTGTATGTCAGGGTCGGTTCTTAGTTCCTGCCCTTGGTTTGCCCTCGTTTTCTATTCTGGTTTTGTTTTGTACCTTTTGATTCTATAATTAGTTTTGCTTTGTATTCCTACTGTCAGATTAATGTATCATAATTTGTCTGTTAAGACTCCTAGTTCTGTGATCATCTTTGTGAGTTACCTGGTGTTCTAGTCGATTGGTTGTCTTGACAATGTTTCACTCCAGCTCTCTTGTTTGCCTGGTATGTTTTGTGTATTTCAAGTACTGCCTGTGTTCATTTCTTCAGTGACTCACTGTTTGTGGACGTGTAGGTGCTCCGTTACTGTGTTGGTTGCTTTGTTCCCTAACCTTGTTTCCTTTTGACTTCTAGTTATTAGTTCTGTTTCCTGGTTGTGTCATTATTAGTTTATTAACTTTTATAAACATTTTCCCCCATTTGTTCTTGACCCCTCATGGTTCTTTTGGTTTTGTAGTGTGATTCATTGTTAATAAACCCCTTGTAGTCTCGGAACCACCAGTGGATCGTCACTCTCTTCCTGCCTGGAAAAACCACGCCATGACAACTGGATCTTTATTCTCACAAATTAGGATACATATACATCATTATATTTTAATTCAGCAAATGCCCTTTGCGTCACCATTTTTAATTTTGATTAAATTTGGCATGAAAATTACACACACTTTCCAGAGAAATATTATTATTTTAAATTTCCCTTTGAGATATAGCACATTTTCTACACTGCAGCTAGAAAAAAAGCGGTAATTCAGAATGATTTCTTTTTTAGTATCACAGCTACATATAATAGGTATGGCTTGTTGAACAACTCAGAAAGATTACTTTATCATGAAATTAAAATGTCTTTTGCATTAAGGGTGCGTCCAAAATCATGTGTTTTCACAGTAGACACTGAATTTCATCAGAAGGCTCCTGCTTAGCCGTTAACAGAGTACATACTGTATGCATGCACTTGGACGCACCACATCTGCCATTCTGCATTTGCCTGACCCAGATGTTTACCAATGACATGACTTAACTCCAAGAAAGTTCAAAACTATTAAAACTATCAACGAAAAAAAACATTCAGTCCAACTAATGTCATTGTTTTCTACATAAATTTATACAGAGATGGAATTTCTTCCACCATATTGGCGAAAAAATTCTGAGCAAGTGACTTTCTTCCTTGCTTAAGTGAGCCAGTAGGATAGCATAGCAGCATAGCATCCATCGGTTGTGTAGGATAGCATAGCAGCATAGCATCCATCGGTTGTGTAGCGTAGCATAGCAGCATAGCATCCATTGGTTATACACTATGGAACTTTGCAGAATGTGGCATGTCACCTGAGTAATGTTTGTCTAAGGTCTCATCCATCCACATTCGGATATACTGCTCACTTCGCATTATATGTTTTGCCTTCTACATAACAAACAAGTATACGATATGGATGCAATCTAAGTACCTAAGTTTCTTTTTTCAAGGTCAAAGTTCATCTCTCAAACAGCATTTTTGTGTACTTTTAGACATAAAGAGTGAAGGGACAGGAGGAACGGGTCAGTTTTCATAATAAAATACATATACATGTGTTAAACTTGTATATAAAACATTAACCTGTTACTTGGTCCCCATCATGAGATAAACACTTCAGAAGTAGTTTAAAGGTTTCAAAAATGAAATGCTATTTTTGAGCCTAAAAAAAAAGGCATATGTGGGGAGGGTTGATTTTTTTCAATTAATTAGGAAGCAATTATCGTCCAATAAGAATTTAGGTAATCTCGATACCAAGAATACAAGACCGTACTTGTGGTGTACTTCTGTATTGGAACTGGGCTTCGGCAATGGAAGATGTTTTCCCCGCACCCCACGACGGTACTTCCCGCCCCCCCTTGAAGGTCAGGTTCATTTTATTTAATTTTATTCTCTATATAGCGCCAGATCACATCAGAAGTCATTTAAGGTTACTTTTCCTATAGTACATAGCAGTAAACATTGTCCTTTTATTAAACAAACTAAATAGCCTTATGTTATTTATCTTATTTACGGAACAGCTTGTCATTTTTTTCTCTACACGGACGCGCGTTTACAATTATCCTCCGCTCTCTGTATCGCGCATGGCGGAGTTCCGCCCCGATGCGCGCGCACAGATACGTGCGCGCACACACAGGTGAGCGCGCACTCCCACCAGCGGACAGAGAGCGTGCGTCTTTTAAAAGCTCCCAGGGTGGTGAAGATGTCAACACTCGCTCTCCTGCGAATAGCAGAAATGTTCTGATGTTTAGAAACACATGAACACCGTGAATCCTGTCGGTGTCACCCCCCCCCAAAGCTGTAAACCTAGGGGAAACACTGAAACAGGTACACAAGAACACAAGTACGGTCATGTACGCATATTGAGATTCACCCTCCCTCTCTTTCCCGTCTTTTTTACCATCTGCAGTATTTCCTTCTGGCATATCAGGTTTTTCTGTTATGCAATATTATGCTTTTGGATACCTGAAAAATGTATGTTTTTGTACTGTACACCCAAATCTCAAGGCTTGTTTTCACCCAAAACATGTCAGTAAATTCAACGTTATGAGACACACACTAGTCAAATGTCAGCCTGGTTTATGTAACTGTGCATAAACACTTAAGTGCCACCTGTTGAAATCCAAGAAAAATGGGAGTTTGATCTGGCCTACAACTGGTAGGACTCTAAATTTACCTTAATCAATATAAAGTTTCTTACAGTTTACGTCCAAATAACTAAACACACACACATTTGTATTCCTATCTTAATGAGGACTGTCCGTTCATTTCTATGGGAAGAACCCTAATCCCAATCATGACAACCTTAACCCCCACCAGCCCTAACCTTAACCATAAATAACCAAACAAAATACAAGACTTTTGGAATTTTTATTTTTTTGATTGCATTCACAGATATTTATAATATTTAGGTTTATCATTGTGGGGGACTGAAAAAAATGTCTCCACAAGGTAAAAAGATGCAGGTTTTTAAGACATTGTGGGGAAATCTGGTCCCCACTATTGAATAATTACAAAAGCGCATGCACGCGGGCGCGCACACACACGCATGAACACAAAGCCAGGGGCAGGAACAAACTGTACACCCACAGACATGGCGTAATTACCGAGTTACGCACAGGACCCCCACGCTGCCAACTTATTACGACCCGGGGAAAGAATAACAAATAAAAGGAGGAATACACAAGAAGCACCTCCATGTATAAAGCATGTCGTCTCAAGCCTCAAATAACACACAACTGCATCTGCATGTAAGGCAAGACAAAAATCAGTAGAGAACGCCCTAACCATAAGCTACACTAAATTTGCTCCAGCAAACCCTTTCGCTTACAGCAAAAAGGAAAGGAAAGTAAGGGAAGTAGTGGAAACTGAAGAGTCACAGCTGATGTTTAATAAGACGAGACTGGAAAGGCCAGCAGATCCCGCTCATCTCAGCATACAACATATCCTACTGGTACACTGAAAACCCTCCAGCAGAATCAAAGCAAAATTACCATATAACCACAAACGGCCACTTAAATTAACTTGGATCAAGAAATCTGAGGATTCTTGTTTCAGTTTGCGATTATACTGCATGACGATTATAATGTTGCTTAATATGTTTTAATGTCCTACTAAGATTGCTTCTCCGATTGTTTTTAACGACGAAGTATTCATTGTGCAATACAAGCTACTCTATGATCTTTATATTCACTTACACAAACAGGAAGTTCATAACCAGGGAAATTCCACTTTGCCAAACTAGAGCATTATAAACACAATTTCAAAGTTAGCTGTGATTACCTTTACATTATATTTATGTTAAATATGACAGTACAATTCAGAATATCCCACACAAAAAGCCTCTCATCTCACAGACTTACCTAATGGATTCAGTAAATTGCAAAAACGTTTTCCCGAAGTTTTGAACGGCGTCTTTACCCTGCCTAATTTACACGGAAGGGCGGGCTGTACGTTTATTCCCGACAATCCCTCCTCCTTGAAAGGAAGTTAATAATCAGTCATAACCTCAAGCTATTATTATTATTTTTTATGTTTGTTACTTAAGACTATCTCCTGCGTATGGCTCCGGATTGCTGTTGCATTACTTGCGCTTAGGGTTACCTTTCTAGCCCATGTGGTACCAAAGGCGAGCTTCACCGCTCACTTTAACCACTCGACTATAACTAAAGTGCTTCCGAACCTTCCGAGGTCCGCGGACTGGTTTACGTTCAGTACAAAAGTTTCATGAAATTGGCTGCTGGCGGGTCCTTTGGCGGTTATGTAAGTTAAACCGATTTTTTTCCCAGATTCGATCGGAAGGCACGAATGTGAGAGGTCATTTAAAAAAAATAAATATATTATTTGTTTTAGAAAATAAGCAGCCCCTCCACAACCCCCAGCGTTCTGTGGTAAGGACTGGTACCAGACAGCGAGCAAGGACCAGTACTAGACTGGAGCCCTTCTGTTGGGAATCCCGAGAATATGGGATTAGCCCACCCTGCTTATCAGCACAAAACCTTTTTACTATTGCAAATCATAGAAAAGTACCTGATTAAATGGATGTATAGGTCAGATATAGGGTAATAATAATCCATCCATCTTCCAACTTCTTATAAATTACAGTCACGTGGGCCTAAAGCCTATCCCATGCAGCACAGGGCACAAAGCAGGATAAAACCCAGTATGAGATGCAGGGGTGGGATTCAAACCCATATCTGTGGAAAGGTGAGGCACTCAATGAGCCACTGTGCCCTGTTATTTTGGCTAAAATGTTGGGTTATATTAGCTTCTTATGTTTCAGATGTTAGGATTTATGAATTACAGTGGTACCTCAGTTCTTGAACTCATTAGAACTCGAATTTCTTAAAAGTCGAACCAACCAGTTCGAGAAAAAATTACCTAGAGCTCGATCTGAATCTAAGAAGTCAAACCGTGAACGCCGACCTAAGATAACTTGTATGCGCGGGGAAATGAGTCACGCTGCACGTTTCTCAGCGGAAACAAAGGGTAACGCTTCAGTCTCAGCCTCGCATTCGCTGTGATAGCATCCTGCATGTTTACAGTAACTAAATACATAAAAAGACAGTAAAAATACATTTAGACAATGATAGACAGTAACAGTAATTATTATTCTATAATAAAATACATTTTAAAATAAAGATTTCTTATTCATTATTTTAATATTAATGATAAACCAATAATACATTTAATTATAATAATATTGTTGTGCTGAGCGGGAAGCCAGTTGAGGTGGTTCGGTCATCTACTGCAGCGTTTCCCAACCCAGTCCTCGGGAAACACCGGACAGTCCACATTTTTGCTCCCTCCCAGCTCCCAGCCAATCAGGAACACCGAATACCTGGTACAGCTTTGCTGGGAGCTGGGAGGAAGCAAAAATGTGGACTGTCCGGGGTTCCCCGAGGACTGGGTTGGGAAACGCTAATCTACTGTGTGTAGGATGTCTCCTGGACGCCTCCCTGGGGAGGTCTCTCGGGCATGCCCAACCAGGAGGAGGCTCCGGGGCAGACCCAGGGCACGCTGGAGAGATGATATCTCTCGGCTGGCCTGGGAAGGCCTTGGTATTCCCCTGGAGGAGCTGGAGGAGGCGGCTGGGGAGAGGGAGGTCTGGGCACCCCTGCTTAAACCGCTGCCCCTGAGACCCGACCCTGGATAAGCAGCAGAAAGTGGGTGGATAGATGGATAGTTACAATAATGACATCAAGTTACAATAATCTGTTTTAACTAATGACACACAAACTTGTATTGTTCTTGTACATTTTGAATATATTATTTAAACATTCACAGTGTAGAGTTCTCACATCTCGGTTTGAACAGTTCACCTAAAGGTTCCTGTGATTTAATTGGTTACTTTTACATCATATATGTTTAATTCACTTGATGGTCATCATTTACATACCACATAATCTACCACATAATCCTGCCTAGTACAGTACATTCCATAATTCATGTATACTGTTCATTCCATATACCAGGGGTGGCCGATCTCGCCCAGAAAGGGCCAAAGACTTATTGTCTGAAGAGTTCTCACACCTGGGTTTGAACAGCTTGACCTAAATGTTACCCCAAAAACCTGCATACGCACTGGCCCTTTGAGGATCAGATTGCATACCCCTGCCTTAGCATGTATCTCAGATCACAAGTATCGATATATATTTCCATTCCTGTGCTCATGCTCCTTGACCTTATTGTGGCTTTTGACACACTTTGATTGAACATTGTACTGTGTTACATAGAATTGAATTTGATGTTGGTTTATGTGGAATGGTGTTGAAGTGGTTTAATTCCTGTTTGACTAACCAATGTGAAAATGTTCAAGTGTTAGGTTTTGTCAATGAATGAGGAGAAAACCGACGTTCTGTTGATCAGAGAGAAGAGCACAGTCAGTACTGCTGTAATCTTTACACTCCACTCTGAGGGTCTGAACTTCAGCCTCAGCAGCTCAGCTTGTAACCTTGGCTCCATCTTAGATCCAAACCTCTTGTTCAAATCTCATGTGGATGCAGTATCATAGGTGTGCTTATTACAGCTATGCATAACTGTCAGGGTCAGTGCCTGTCCATCCCTGTCCTATTTTATTGGTCTCCATTTGGCCAGCAGGTGTTGCTATCCATCCTGTTCCCTCCTCTATCTTAGTTTGAAATCCCTAGTGTGTCCCCCTGCTCCCTGGATCGCCACTTAGCTCAATAGGCTAAGTTTGAGGCCTTGACACAGTAAACCCTTTGGTTGTGAGGTTTGTTAGGTTGCCTGGTTCATGCTCTTGTTAATTGTAAGTTATTTCACCTGTGTCTTGTTGTTCCATGGCCTTGTTGATTGGTCATTTTGATGATTTACACCTGCCCTTTGTTAGTCCTCATTATCAGTGTATTTAAGTGCCTGCCTTTGTTCATTTCTCCAATCAGTCATCGTGTTAAGCGTCTGTGTTCACGTCACAGCTCGAATTGTCACCAGGAGCAGGAATTTTGGACACATTACCCCTACAGTGCAGTGTTCCCTGCACTGGCCTCCTGTCAGGTTCAGGACTGACTTCAAAATTCTACTGCACCTGCCTACCAAACAAAACTGATCCATGTTTATAAGCCAAATCATACACCCAGGTAACAGAACATAGCTTCTCTTGTCACCCCAAATATAAATAAAGTAACTGTTTGGTGGTATAAGGCACAGTCGTGGCTCTGAGGCTATTAATTTGTGCCAGTAATTGGAAGGTTGCTGGTTCAAATCCTGTGAATGCCATGAGTGATCTTACTCTGTTATACCCTTCAGCAGGAACCCTAACCTGCAATTGCTTTTTCCTGGGTATGACATTAATCTGCATCCAGCCCTGTAAGGAGGTCCTCCAACTTACAGGGAAAATGTGGCAGGAGTGACACAAAGGTTTGTTTATTGGGGAGATGAATGAATCTAAATTAAATATTGGTGGGTACATGTCCCCCTTCTTCCCCTAGTTCCTCTGCCCCTGGATGCAGCCTACAACCTGCTGACTGACACTAACGTGCGCAGAGAACTGACTCGTCCATGGCTGAGAAAACTCCTCACATTCTCCTGTGATGCCGGTAACTGAATAAAAATCAAAACAAACTTCCAGAGATTAAACCATCAGTATCACAATTTCAACACCAGCACAGCTCTCCTTTTTTTAAAAAAAAACAAAAAAACAAACAAACAAACAAAAAGGGAATAGGTCATGAACCCATGACTGTGTGTATTTTGGGTTAGGGTTATGTCCCCCTTGTTCCCCCAGTTCCTATGTATTCTGGGTAATGTATTTTTAATGAACTTCAAAACAACATAATTATTCTGGACAACAATTGTGCACAGATTGACATTTTCACAATGAAAAAATTAATTTGATGATAACTTATACTGCATATAAACTGGGTTTGAAAGTATTTGTTATATTATGTATTTGTAATGCTTCATAAAATGAAATATCTTAAAATAAAAATTCTTAATATTAATGAATAATTCTAATTTGGATTACAACTCTAGGAAGAGAAATGAAATTAACAGTGCCTTTTCGAGTCATGCCCCTTTCCTATGGCGCTCATCGAGAAAGGGACTCCTTTTGCTGAGCGCGCTATTTCGAAAGGGCCGCTCATTCTCCGAGACAGTAGGTGGCAGTATGCATCCTTAACTGTGTATAACGAGCCGTGATGAAATCCGGAAGTAAGGGGCTTCCCAGGATGCAGCGCGTTTTCAGGAACTAAAATGTGTAATCAGCTGACCTGAAAGGTTTGCTTTGCAGTGAGCCGTACGATTGTTTTTCTTTTTAAATATTTTGCCCAAGACTAGAGAATTGTGCGTAAATAACAGAATTATGCTGCGACCGAAAGCTTTGACTCAAGTTCTTAGTCAGGCAAACACAAGCGGAGTACAGAGTACCCTGTAAGTATCCAACTAGGCAGCTCATTTGACAGACATCTAGCATGTTAGTTTACTGTTACGTAGTGTTGCAGTATAATCATGTTGATAAGTATATTATGTGAAAATTGAAACTTTCGTGATGCAGTTAATATTTCCACTGTATAGAAACAAAATGTCCAGTTTCCGTACAGATGTCTACATGGATCCACATAACCTGAAGAATATTCTTCCTTTTTCATAAGAAAGAAACTCCATGCTGGATAACAAAATAAATGAATTTAATGTTTTCTGCAGTATCGTCGTCTGATTATTATGGCGTTGCTGTAAACGTGTTTATTGTTGTTGTCTTGAAAACTACAGGCTGTTAAATAACGAGGGGTCACTCCTGGCCTATTCGGGTTACGGCGACACGGACGCGCGCGTCACGGCCGCCATCGCCAGTAACATCTGGGCCGCCTACGACAAGAACGGACATCAGGCATTCAATGAGGACAAGCTCAAGTTCATCCTCATGGACTGCATGGTGAGACCGAAAGGTCTGCAGATGTGTCAGGCCCACCAGAAAGTATTTGATATAATTATTATTATTTAATTAATATCTACATCGAGCAGGCTGGAGTGGGGGCTCTGAGCCTTGGGATCTGTGCCAGCAATTGAAAAGTTGCTGGTTCAAAACCTTTGAATGCTTGGAGTGATTCTACTCCATTGGGCCCTTGAGCAAGGCCTTTGACCTTCAATTGCTTTGTCCTGGGTATGATATCATCCAGCCCTGTACGGAGGGCCTTCAACTTACAGGGAAAAACTTGGGGGTTGGTGGCAGGATTGGCACTCCAGCCACCAGAAAAAAACTCACACTGGTCCATTCGGAATGGTGCTGAGGTATCTCATCCCTGAGGTGGTTTGTCACTTTAATGTAATCATCATGATGCCACAATATCCAACAGAATGTCTTCTCTGCCCTCTTTTCATGGAATGGGTTATTCCTCCAGATTTCTTGAATTGTTTGATGATTATTCACTGTAGAGGGAGAAATGTGCATATCCCTTCCAATATTTCTTTGAGGAACATTGTTTTTGAACATTTCAATAATTTTCTCACACATTTGTTGACAAACTGGAGATCCTCTGCCTATCTGTGCTCCTCAGAGACTCAGCCTTTCATGGATACTGCTTTTGGACCAAATCATGACTACAGTCACCAGTTGACATCCTCATTTTTTTTCACCTCATTACCAGCCCTAAATTGCCCCTGACCCAACTTTTTTTGGAACGTGTTGCAGGCCTGAAATGCAGGAATGGATGTATATTAACAAATGAAATGAACTTGACCGGACAAAACATGAAATATCTTGGGTTCGTACCGTCTGTAATGAAATTAAACCTAATTTCAGAATCACTTTTTCTCATATGAGATAGAACCTTAGAACCTTGTTTCTTTCTTTTCCTTACCATCCCAGCTTTTTCTGATTTGAGGTTGTATATGTGAAGAATTATCTTTGCATGGGGATATTTGTAATGCACATGCAATGTTACAGAGGATGTTTGTTTCTTTTCCAGGAGGGAAGGGTGGCCATCACACGGGTTGCTAACCTGTTGCTGTGTATGTATGCCAAGGAGACCGTGGGCTTTGGGATGTTGAAGGCCAAGGTGGGTTTGGCTTCATGAGCATCACACACAACGTGCTGCTTTTAATAAGCTTCTTACCCCTTGCAGGGTTTGCTCTCCAGAAACATTTCCATAGTACAATGTAACACAGAAACCAGCATCACTATGGTCTGTTTTAAAAGAATCAATGACTTAGCTGTTAGTGTTTTATTACGAGTGATATTAATTTTCAACCTATCTTTGAAGCTTTCGGCGAGTGTTCTGTGCTTTTATATCCTCTTATCATGCACATGTTTCACGAACATTTTTTTATAATGGTAAAAAATGTAACGCCATTGTCCAGATTAAGTACCTTTTCTTGTTGGAAAATTTGCATATTGACGTATTTGAACGTTTGGTTATAATTGCTTTTGTAACCACAGTCCTGGATGCTTCTGTGGAAATTTGTCATTTTAGTGTGACAGTAGGTAAAGGAAAATGCCACTGACAACACAAACATCCTGTTAATGATTATTTGGTCATAATTAAGAGAATTGGTTCTTAATGTGCTTCAGAGTAAGCAGTTGTGTAATAGCAGACCTATCTGTTAAACGATTTGTACTGATTCATTGTGAAAAGTTTGTATTGAGAATTCATTTCTTCTTTTAGGCTGAAGCACTAGTGCAGTACTTGGAAGACCCCTTGACCCAAGTGGCTGCGTCATAGAAGAGGACCGTGACAAAGTCATTTGGGTTTCCTGTCTGAAAACATCAAAGGAGAAGTGTCAAATAAGGGCCTTAAATGGACTATGGATTTCTGTGTGTCGTTGACTCGCAGCATTTATAAAATACAGCAGTCCTGAAGTATTTATCCGCTGAGCATGTTAGTGTTTGCATTGTTTTGTTTGTTTTTTGATTCTGTTTCTGATACTCTAATATTAAGATACATGAGGAACAGGTTGAGGTGTTTATTGAAATTCATCGGAAGTGGTATATTTTAAATATCATTCTTGATTGTAAATGCCATAAAATTGATGAATGGGAAATTAAAACAGTTTTTGCTACAAGTTATTCCGAGCTGTACTCTGTCTTTAGCAGAAAATTAGAATGTTGGTTAATAGAAAAAAAAATTGAACTGGTTTTCAGTGCTTATTCAGGGCAGAAATTGAATAAAGCAGTGAGTAAACTGCTTTAAACTGGTTTCAGAATATTAACCATGTGTTTCTCTTCACTGAATAATCATTTAAAACTTCCTTTACATTAAGCCTATTGGGTTGAATAAATCGCCATGCTCTGATGAATTAAATAATTGTAGCGCTAATGGTGATTTTGAAGTAAAGAGTATTCACGTTTTGTGATGTAATATACATGTAGTATGTCTCAGTGGTCAGTCTGGGGAGGCTAGACATTGTGCAGAATTGGTCACCACAATCGTCACTTGGTGTTGCTGAACAGGTAACATTTGGATACTCTGCATCGCTGGCTGTTTATTCGTACACTGGTATCTCTTCGTGCATCGTCAGACTGTCAGGAAAGTCTGCGTGTTCACTTTAATCAGGGGAGACTTGAGTCATTTTGTGGTTTGTGTGATCATTGTGTCCTATTCTAAGTGTATTCCTTACAGTCATTTGGGAAACCTTGACTCCCGCAATGACTAGATTTTCCAAAAGGTGAACATAATGTAAATGGGAAATGTTACGGTTTTCCATCAGTTGTTTAAACTGTTACCCCACTGTCAGACCACATCGTTTCAGGAAATTTTACTGGCTATGACTCATGAAATGAGTGACAGCTACCATATGGCAATAAGGAAAAGTTTTACCGTTCAACTGTACTGCATAAAAATGCCACCTCATGTTTATACATCAGTACACTGTTCCCTTTTAAGTCCACTGGATCTTGTTTTTTTTTTGTTAGAACTTAATTCTGCTTTGGTTCAAACTACCATCAATTTCTAGATGAATAGATGAATAATGTAAAATATATGGAAAATATAATACAAATTAGAATTAAATTTGCATAAGTATATGTAAAAAAAAAAATACAATTAAATACTTATTTTTACTCAATTACAAATGATCAATTAGCAATGCACAGGAGAAACAGGAATGCTGCTACAGCTGTCCAAATAAAATGTAGTATTCAGGAACCTAGTGTGAATTTAGACAACAAAAACCCAAACACAAAATTATGCGGTCATGATCTTCAGGTTTCTGTAATCTTCCTTTTGAACATTATGTAACATCTTTAATTATCTACACACTAAACATCCACCCATTATCCTATTCAGGTTCGCGGGGGGTCCAGAGCCGATGCCGGAGGCTGTGGGGGGATGGCAGGCACACTAAACATTTCCAGCTAATTAAATACTGACAATAACCCGTTGGACAACAACCTAATCTTATTTATTGCTGTAGAATTTGCTTTTTAACATAAAGAAAATACAAGAATATTTTGTGTGTCATTTATCAGGCTTTTTAACGTCCTGTTGACAGCTGTAATAACTGATAACTAAAAGATCACCACGTATATCGTCCAAGTCTGGTCTAAGTCGTATATCACCTAAGTCTGGTTGTCTACTGTAAGTATGATTTCATGTTACTGATCCAGCCTTTAATTTAGCTTTTTATTTGACCTTATTAGTGACATCATGATTGAAATGAAAAATATCCAGGCTGTATGTATATGAATGTATTTTGCAAAGGATAAATTAACACATTTATTCTCTGTGATAATACAAGTTCTGGTACTGTAGAAATTCAATCAGACTTAATGATTCTCTAAATCAGGTTCAATGTCACTGCTAAAATAATTCAACAACACAAATTTTTGCTGGGTTAATATATTGTTCTCTTGTATAGTTGTAGTCCGTTCCATATTCGAAGTAACTTACATAAACAGTCACCCTGCAGTAAAATGTATTTGAATCCATCCATCCATCCATTTTCCAAATCGCTTATCCTTTTTGGGTCGCGGGGTGTATTTAAATCCTTTGCAGAAATCTTTATCCGAAGCAGATTACAAAAACTCAGTTTGATTATTCCAAAAATACCGCCTGACTTTTATCTGAATATTGAGTTTGGTACCCAAAATGAGAAACGTACAGCAGTAAGTCGCTTGATGTAGAAGAGTCACTTCCAGCGTCGTGGCCGCTTTCTTCAATGACACTGCGGTGATTCCAGTGTCACCTTTTTATTCTCTCAAAATATTAGCATAATGGAAGGTCTACAATACGGAAATAACCAAAACGTACGTAAAAAGACATATTTGTTACGTATGGATGGAACACATTGACACCTGTATAATGATTTCGTTATTGGGGGACAGTATTGAGCTTGTGTGACTATAAATCATACCAGCCAAGAAACCTTGTGCCCAGCTGAGATGTCCAGATTCGGAGGGTTTTCTGATACATGGTTTTAGTGATTATGCATAGTCATATGCGACAGGTACTGTGAGTAATCACATATGCATTGTTATAACCGTCATCAAAAACTTGGGTGATATACCTGATTAAAATAATTCACATGCTGGGCACACTTAGAAAAATGCCACTCGTATACCAGCAGCAGAACCCTGGAGGTATGAAGCGACAGCGGTACCCACAAAGCCGAGTCTTGACAATTACAAGCTCGCAAATATAATATTATCTAGCCGGTGACAAAAAAAAAATCATGTTCATAATTTCTTGTACTCTTTACATTTTCCACGTGGCAACCGATTTGTGGTTATTGCGCACTTGATAAAAGTTACAAATATCATGCCATCGCTCCTGGTAACTGCAAGCACTCAGGACGAATGGCGGACAATATTTAAGCAGAAGGTGACAAAAAGGGGCGTTATTGTAGAGATATTTGGCCAGTCAGAGAACTCAGTGGCAGGCCCGTTTTCGCTATTGGTCGATATGAAAGCGAGAGGCGGGGCACTAGATATGACGCACTCTACGAGGAGAGTCTGCTGGTGACAACTGGAACATCGGGAAGTTTCTCCCCAGTGCATTTGCGTTATACAACGCAGGCGAATCAATTATTTAGAACAAAGTTAATGAATATGCACAAATACGTTTGTGTGAACGCGTCGGCATAACAGCCAATACATATTCATCTTTTCTAAAGAAAACATCGTAAGTATCAGACCAAATCGCTTTGCTCTCAGTACGTCCCAGGTGGCACAAAAGTAGTCTGTCTGAAAAGGACTAGTTAGTTCTGCCACCTCGGTTCCCTAAAGGACACTTTTGGTGACACAGTGTTTTTGAAGGGTGCGTTGATAAATGACTTCATCAGGGTAGGTGGGTAGGTCTGTATTCCGTTTAGTTACTTGTCGTTTTAACTTGATACATGTCTAGACTAACTGTTAAAAGTGAGCTGGCTAATTTGGATTTTGATTAACCTAAATATTCTCATGTCTCAAAAACGCTATTTTTTTTAGTTAGACGGGAAAATGCTATCTTATAAAAGGCTACCTCCTTCTAGTGAAGACTCTATAGAAGACATCAGTCCCTTGTTGATGTCAGTATTATTGAATCATTTATTATTTGTTCACTCTGCTGTCAGTTTTAATCTTTAATTTCTTGGTGAACATCTTATGACTGACTTAGATCCTCATTTGTTTCTCTAACCAACATGCTTCTCACCGTAATACCAAGTGTCACGCACACTGCAAACATTTTGAATTATGGATTCTGTTTGAATAAATTAAAGCATTAAATGGCATATTGTAAACACTGTCATTTTAATTTTAATCATCATGATGCCGCAAAATCCCACAGAATTGCACTGGCCTTTTATTTTTCATTGTTATGCAGACTGACTAATGAACAGAAACCCTCATTTAGCCTCATCAAACAGACATTTGTTTAATCCTTTGCTGTACTGGCTTGCTGTTCGGCAGACTAGCCCTGCTGATAAACATTCTGTTTGTGCTCTGTTTGTTTAAAGTCAGACGTTTTGTTCTATTGTTAAACATACCGTGCCTTACCTCATGCTATGCACCCTTACAATATCATGAATTTGTGTTTAAGAAACTGGAACAATGAAAGTTTTGTCTAATTTTTCTATAATATCCTGGATGGATGGATGGATGGATGGATGGACGGACAGATGGTCGGTCTGTCGGTCAGTCTGAGGGTGTGTGAAATTACCTGATGAGACCAAAGGGCACTGGCAGGAGACCCTGAAAGTTGTCATAATCACAATGCTGGTCAGTGAGTCACCTCTACCTCTCAACATGGAGTGCATGATCAGGCTCACCAAATCCAGCTGGATGTGAAATGATACCAGAACACTTTAAGAATATAATATTCTGTTTCTTGTACAGAAGAATTACAGATTAATTGAGCTCAAATCCACCAACAGATGCTGATAAGACAAACAAAGAAAAATGGTTAATTTCCCCTTCTATTGATACTGGCAGGAAAACGTAGCTATGTGGTGGAGTTTTAAGTTGTGTTTTTCTGTTCAAGACCAAAATACTATGTTTTGTACATTTGTTATTTTTAGCAGAAAAAAATCAGATACTCAATGGAAAGAACTTTTAATGACAATCCATTTTGAAGTATTCCCTGTCCAATTAACGCAATTTTATTGCAGGGGACTCAACTGAATGATTCATTATGAAGTATTTTAGCAAAGGTAAGTGCATGTTGTCTAACATATTGGATTTATATTTTTGCTTTAATACCTTTAAATGTCCTATTTTTTCCTGTGATAATGTATGATAATTAAATATGTATTTGTTTGACTTGTCTTCTTTGCAATTTCATAACTAGGCTATCAGGTTATTTTGAATAAGGCATTGTTGGTAATGCTTTTACATTATTCCTGTTTTTTTTTTTAGTTTATGATCCTATTCAGGGTATAGCTGGATTCTTGGCATGCATGTGTATGATGTTGTTCTGTATACCTGCAGTTCCCTCAAACTAGTAATTCTTAGTTAAACACTAGGTGGCATCAAAGTCCAACTCATTGGTGTTTACATCCATCCATACTACTTCAAACTGCTTGTCTTATTCAGGGTTATTGATGTGGAAGGCTGGAGCCTGTCCCAGGTAGCATAGGGCACAGAGATGGGGAACATTCTGGATGGGATGTCAGTCCATCACAGGGCATGTACATTGACACCCTCACACACACTGTGGATGGTTTAGAGACACACGCACACACACACAGCAGAAGTCAGAGTTGAACCCCCAGCCCTGGAGATCCAAGGCAGCAGTGCTGATCGATGAGTCACTCTGCCCACTGGCGTTTCTGTGTTATATTTAATCTTCTGTGAGTTTATAAGTATTATTTATTATACGCAACCTTAAACGGACACTATCTTAATGTCTTGAAGTTTAACCACACCCCATCCCTGCAAAATAAACTTTATTATTTTTTTGTTAGCAAAAGTTGATACATGCGATATTTTTACGCTAAAATCTTGAACGGGTTGCTGATCCTCCGTGATCAGGCATCTCTCTTTGGAAACAGTGGACAGAATGCTGTCAAGGAATATGTTTTGAAAGGAAGCTCATATAGTATGAGAGCTGTTCTGAAGTGCAGGAACCATGAGAAGGTCTTCAGGCAGCCTTCATGAGCGTGACGGTGTGAAATGCTGAGGTGGGAGATTGATGCACCCCAGGGGATTAGGGTGGAAGCTGTGAAAGTGAAGGTGGTTCAGAGAAGGTCAGGCTATGGACAGATAGGTTTCAAGCCGAAGCCTTATGCAGATACACTATATTGCTGAAAGTTTTGGGGCACCTGCCTCTACACACACATGAAATTTAATGATGTCCCATTCTTAATACATAGGCTTTAATATGGAGCTGGCCCACCCTTTGCAGCTATAACAGCTTCAACTCTTCTGGGAAGGCCATCCACAAAGTTTAGGAGTGTTTTTATGGGAATTTTTGACTATTTTTCCAGGAGAGCATTTGTGAGGTCAGGCACTGATGTTGGAGAAGAAGGCCTGGCTTGCAGTCTCCGCTCTAATTCATCCCAAAGATGTTCTGTCAGGTTGAGGTCAGGGCTCTGTGCAGGCCAATCAAGTTCCTCCACACCAGACTCACTCATCAATGTCCCTATGGACCTTGCTTTGTGCACTGGTGTTCAATCATGTTGGAACAGGAAGGGGCCATCCGTAAACTGTTCCCACAAAGTTGGGAGCATGAGATTGTCTAAAACAGGGTTTCTCAACCCAGTCCTCGGGGACCACCAGACGGTCCACGTTTTTGCTCTCTCTCAATTGCCAGGGAATTGGGAGACAGCAAAAATGTGGACCTTCTGGTGGTCCCCGAGGACTGGGTTGAGAAACCCTGGTCTAAAATGGCTTTGAATGCTGCAGCATTAAGAGTTCCTTTCACTGGAACAAAGGGGCCAAGCCCAACCCCTGAGAAACAACCCCAGACCATAATCCTCCCTTCACCAAACTTTACACTTGGCACAATGCAGTCAGGCAAGTACCGTTCTCCTGGCATCCTGCAAACACAGATTCATCCATCGGATTGCCAGACAGAGAAGCGTGATTTGTCCCTCCAGAGAACACGTCTCCACTGCTCTAGAGTCCAGTGGCAGTGTGCTTTACACCACTGCATCCAACGCTTTGCATTGCACTTGGTGATGTAAGGCTTGGATGCACCTGCTCAGACATGGAAACCCATTCCATGAAGTTCTCTACACACTGTTCTTTAGCTAATCTGAAGGCCACATGAAGTTTGGAGGTCTGTAGCTATTGACTCTGCAGACAGTTGATGACTTCTGCCCACTGTGTGCCTCAGCATGCGTTGTCCCCGCTTTGTGATGTTGCGTGGCCTACAACTTCGTGGCTGAGTTGCTGTTGTTCCCAATTGCTTCCACTTTGTTATAGTACCACTAACAGTTGACCGTGGAATATTTAGTAGCGAGGATATTTCACAAATGTACTTATTGCACAAGTGGCATCCTATCACGGTACCACGCTTGAATTTATTGAGCTCCTGAGAGTGACCCATTCTTTCACAAATGTTTGTAGAAGCAGTCTGCATGCCTAGGTGCTTTAGTTTATATACCTGTGGCTATGGAAGTGATTAAAACACCTGAATTCAATGATTTGGAGGGGTGTCCCAATACTTTTTGCAATATAGTGTATGTAAGAACATCTGAGAGATCAGATATGGAGTGTAAAGCTGACTGGAGAGATCTGAGTGTTACTGAATAAATAAATAAATACTGTGATCACTGTGCCAGTACTGGAAAAGTCAATAAAGGAATATTACTTTATTTGGCTGAACACAGAAAAAACTCACTATTGTCAAACACTGTATGAGATGTTCACGCTTGTGATCGCTGCAGAAACTGGAAGCATGGATGCTGCCATTGCCTGGCACCAGTGGAAAGTATCGTATGGCATATTGCTGGTCTGGGAACAGATAAAAGATTGAAATTGACTACTGAATGTGCATCATTATCCCACCACCGTAAAGTTGAAATATCATAAGCCAAACCATCGTAAAGCGATTGAGTTTTGTGAACCTTAGTAACAGTGGAGAACCAGAGTTAAGTGATTGAGATTTGTGAACCTTAGTAACAGTGGAGAACCAGAGTAAAGTGATTGAGTTTTGTGAACCTTAGTAGCAGTGGAGAACCAGAGTAAAGTGATTGAGTTTTATGAACCTTAGTAACAGTGGAGAACCAGAGTAAAGTGATTGAGTTTTGTCAACCTTAGTAACAGTGGAGAACCATAGTAAAGTGATTGAGTTTTGTCAACCTTAGTAACAGTGGAGAACCAGAGTAAAGTGATTGAGTTTTGTCAACCTTAGTAACAGTGGAGAACCAGAGTAAAGTGGACTCAGCAGTGCTGTCGCTTAACAATCGTTAGGTGTGTCTGTTTGTGGCAGCCAGGTATGTCTAATATGCCAGTCGGGTGCTTGTCTGTCTTATGCTGTGGGGCATTAAGTTAGCGATCATCACAGGCTGCTGCTTTACTGCGTCCTGGTTCTTCCTGTCCCAAAGTCAGATGTTTCTCTGACTCGTAGCCTGACTCAGATGTGGCATCCATCACACTGCCAAAGACCTCAGACTCCCTGGAGGACTGGAGACTGTTGGGGGGGGGGAGGTAGGGGTGAGATGGTCCAGCAGCAGAGAGTTGGGCCGCATCTCTTTACAAATGACAGCTGCCATTTACTGCACGTCCACATGATGTCACCTGAACATAAGGGACTGGAGGCGCAAAATTACAGTTATATTCAGAGAAGAAGAAATATGAAAGAAAGGCAGTCTGGTTCTGAGAAGTAAAGATATTGCTGCAGTTTTTATAAGTTATATTTTATATTAGATGGGGCCCCGAATAATGGTTCAGTGTTGGTATTTTAATATGCCCTTATCAGAACTGAATAATGGACTAATGAATGCCAGGCCTTGTGATATTATATGCTGTGGGGTAGGGGAGCATGACTGTATTACGATATACCCCAGTATATAGAAATCCTGAAGGTATTTTTAATACTGTCTGAAGTACAGAAACCCCTTTTTCTATTAAATCCATATGTAGATGTTGTATTGAGGTGTCACATTGTAGTGCACAGTGTTAGCGGCAATTGGATCCTCACTATAGTTAAAAAAAGACAAAGAATAACATGCATGAATAGGCTAATGCCACAAAATGTGAATGCGCCATGAGCTGTTGGAGCATGCGCAGCACACGTGCAACCTAGTGCGCATGCGGCTGCATATTGGGCAGGTGCTGCAGATAGGGCAGTGACAGCGGTGTTAATAAAGGGTGACCTTTCTAACTCTTCAGCAGGAAGTCATCTCCCCGTTACCATACTGCTCAGCTTCAACACTGATGAGCATTAGGCATTCTGTATACCGGGGTGAAATGTCAAGAACGTAGGACTGCCAACCAAGCCCACTATTGGGAAACCTCGGTGTGTTTCTGATACCCTTTTGTCTCGTGCTTCCTTACTTTTCGCTGTAAATCATGCCCTGACTGCTAGTGAAGCGAAAGGGTTTGCTGGAGCAAATTAAATGTGGCTTAGGTTTAGGGTTAGGCTTAGGGTTAGGGCGTTCTCTACTGATTTTTGTCTTGCCTTCCATGCAGATGCAGTTGTGTGTTATTTGAGGCTTGAGACGACATGCTTTATACATGGAGGTGCTTCTTGTGTATTCCTCCTTTTATTTGTTATTCTTTCCCCGGGTCGTAATAAGTTGGCAGCGTGGGGGTCCTGTGCGTAACTCAGTAACTACGCCATGTCTGTGGGTGTACAGTTTGTTCCTGCCCCTGGCTTCATGTTCATGCGTGTGTGTGTGTGTGTGTGTGTGCACTTTTGTAATTATTAATACTGGGGACCAGATTTCCCAACAAAATCTTAAACACCTGTGTCCCACAATGATAACCTAAATTTTATAAATATCTGTGAATGCAATCAAAAAACGAAAAGTTCCAAAAGTCTCGGATTTTGTTTGATTACTTATGGTTAAAGGTTAGGGCTGGATCGGGGTTACGGTTGTCATAGCTGGGATTAGGATTATGCCCATAGAAATTAATAAGTCCCCATAAAGAGATGAATACGTGGACTGTGCTGCCCATATATGTGTCTGTGTCCATGTGTGTATATGTGTGTGCATGTGTGTGTTTGGGTCTGTGCATTAGACTGATTACTCCATGTTCCTTCCAAAGTCCAAAAATGAGCTTCAGTTGAACTGATGTCTCAAAATCATCCATAATGTGAATGTCAATGCATTGCCCCTTTTTAACATTTGGACCCATCATTGTAAAATGCTTTCATTAGGCTATTGAATCTAACCTAGTTTTCATTAGGTACCTGTCTTGATTGTATCACACTAATTTAATCTGATTTATAGCTGTTTGTCTATTTCTCTTTACAACCTTCTGCCAGCGTATTTCTTCCTAACATCAGTGCTGTCAGAGCATCACCGAACTTGTTTGCTTTTCAAATAATACTCTTTCCTGTGATACTTCAGTCATTGATTTCACTGCCTTTTCTCTCAGCCACGAAAAACACTTGAAAACAGACTTATTTGCTGAAAACTGTTGAAATCCCCCTGAAACACACAAACATTCTTTGGTTTAGCTTAAAAGGCACAGCTACTGTATCGATTTTTCTCCTAACAGATGACATGATGTGGAAGTGCGTGTGGATTTGATTATGAAACTTTTCAAATCTACCGTGCAGCGTGTACAGCATGAAGGGTAGAGATCAGGTGTGTAGACAACAAACTATGCAGAGTTTTTCCTGTGTCTGTACAGTAGATCATATTAGTCTTGTGGGGTCTCTTTTGAGACAAAAATGTGTCTGAACACAATATGAAACTCCTACTCCTGCTGCTACAGGTGATGAAACCACTCCGTTGGTTCATTCATCTCCGTCGCGCTGCCTCTGCATTGCCTTGGTGGCCTTGCCTCTCAGCACGTGAAGTTTCCTCCATGTTAATGCCGCCATGTGTACCTCCCGAGTAGTCCCGCCCACAACCCTCACTCCATATTTCTGACATTGGCCTAGGGGGGGGGGTTTAGGGTAAATGTGTGTATTCATATGTCAAATATTTATCATTGGCATCAAAAGCAAAAAAGCAAATAGCAAATATACAAATATATAACAATTTTTTTCAGATTTTTGATTTATTAGAAACGTCTACAGTACATTTGAAACAAATTCGGGGGAATGAAACTTGTACAGAATTATTGTTTTTTAATCTGCATTATGTATTTGTCTTTTTTTTTTGAAAATGAAAAATTCAGAGTTACACGTGCTAGTAAATAAGTACAACGTTGTGCGCCTTGTTGCCATGGCAACACAAGCAGCGTTAGACGACAACACGAGTCACGGCTGATCATGCTTTGAACAGGCTGATGTCCCGTCATGTTCCAGACTGAAATCAGGAACTGGGACCCTTTGGCCTAAACCAATGTTTGTACGTAAAAAAAAAAAAAAAATTAAAACAGGAATAACCCTTTGTGCAGATTATAGTAACGCTGTTTGAGTCCCAAATATCACGAACCCCTTCCTATTATTTAATGATTCCTCTTTTTCCAGAGATAAGTGTGTACGTATGAAAAGTTTAATTCAGGTTATGCTTCTGCCGTAGAATTTGTCCATCCAGTTTAAATCCAAGAAATTGCAAGGAGACTGAAAAAACTAGCCTATTACGATCAGAAATCGTAAATTCTGACAAAGGGGCACAGACTATGGATGTCTGTACTTGACAAACAGACGGCAGTGACCCCTCTCTTCCACTTGTCCCAGCATGCTGGCACACACACACCTCGCAGGCCTGTATTCGCAGGCCTGTATTGCTGTGTATTGTACACACTTCTGTTTGACTACCTTAGGCTTAACACATTATTTATCGTGTCTTTTGGCTTAGTAACGTTAAAGCATAATGCCCACCTGAAAAGTCATTTTGACCTTAATTTGCCTTAACCCATCATGTCATTATTGTTTTTATTTTTGCTTTATTTATTTTGATCAAATTCTGATCTTGTAACGTTTTAACTACAAATGGAATCTGCAGGGAACCCTTTGCACTGTACTTTTGATTTTAGTCGCAACAGATGCCACAGTGTGCAGGACGCTTCGATTAAATTAAACTTTTCTTTTTCATAATTAAGATGCGCATTAATGTGTCAATTTTTTTTTCATAATGGATGATGAAATATTCTTAATGTGACTCTCAGACAACTTCTCAGTTTAATTAAGATATAATTTGAACAGGATATATTTTAGAAGTTGTCAAATGCTTGTTGAGTAATAGTCATGCAATTTGGATGTATGAATTTGTAAGGTAAATTTGGCATCTCTGTAGTAATGTTTATGTGTTTTGAGAACTGCAGTGCACTTGACTGATATTAAGTGGGTACAAACTAAACTATATAAAGAGGAAACTGATTTTTCCCTATAACAATGAATTACTACATGGGGAAAAAATCTTAACCTTTGTAAAATTTCTTTTCGCTGTTTTACTATAAACCAATATCCTCTATTTAAAAATATATCAACACTTGTACTTGTGATTAAAAAATGCCCTAGCTACTCATAAATATGCTTGGTTATTTGTAAAACTTTTTATAAATAACATCCAGGTAGCAACTTTATATGAAATAATGTTAGCAAAATAGAATTTACAAAATTTATTTCTTTTCAAGGTGATTTTTTTGCACATTTATAATGGAAGAGCCCAAAGGTATCTTGCAGTTTTTTTTCTTTCCGTGTGTAACAAATCACTGTTATAAAACCAGAAATTAATGTTCCTCTTATGAGGGAATATGTAAGTATTTTTCTGTGGACATTTTTTTTCTCTTTAAACGTTCAAATGCAGTGCTACCTTCTGTTACCGAGACGTACAAGTACACTACATAAGCATTTCCCATCACTTTTTTTAATCACAGTTTTGTAGTTATAATGAAGATGGTACATAGTGCTCACAACTGAAGATAGGAAAAGCCTGTTTTTGCAACAGCATAAAATAAATATCACAATACATCACATGGTGCGAACTGACAGGAGAGAACTGGAGCAAAGCTGTAAGAAAATCGCATATTGAAGTAATTGTAGCACATCATGAAGCATCTGAAGGGAATCCTCATTTCCCATAAGAGACAGTCAAATTTAACTTCACTTCCTTAAAGCTTTTGAGAGACAACCTTTAAACGCTTAGACGAGTCCATTTATCTGCTGGCTTTTGAATACCACAATTTTATGGTTGATTTAGTTTTAATTAATGTATACAATCATAATATCCATGCTCCCTACACAGGGAGCTTTAAAATCCCAGACTAGACCATAAGTGGCAATTCTATAGGAATTACAATACAAGCAGACAGATATATATCCCATCCTATGGAGCCAAAAAAGGCTTTGTTCAAAAACTGAGAAGGAAAAAAAATCCCCTTAAGACCTTTAGTCCAAAATACAAATTGACAATAATACAAATTCTAATAAAATAATAAGTAAATGTACACAAGTCTCAGGATACAACTCATCACCCCTGTTTTGATTGGTCGGAAGCAAAATCAACACAGTTGATCTGAGATGGCAGAATTGGAAAGTGACTGAGTGGTCTTCATGGCAAATTTCCATGACTGACGGAAACCACATTAATCCAATCAATTACAACAAAGAATTACAGCGCCGTACTTTGGATAAAGTACATTAGTAGGAAAGACTAAAATTATACTTAAAAAATCTCTAGCATTTCAATCTTTGGCTACCATTATTAACATTTAATCTAGGTATGCAACCAAGGGCATTTTATATAAACTTATAAGAATAATGTAAAGGAATCATAAAACACTGTAATAAATCAGCTACAAAAAATATTTTAAATTGAGTTTAAAACACTGAAATATAATTCTTATAATATGCTTATGGTAACTTTTCCAATAAATCTTTTACCCTAAATACAAGTAAATGCAGCATGCTTAATATTTGATAAATGCTACGTTCGTCTCAATACTTTAATAATATAAACACCACTGGCCACAATAAGGTGAAGGTCTTTGATAAATTCAGAGGGGAAGAAATCTTTCAGTAACCGCCAGCTGTGGCAGTAAAATCTACATCACACTTTCTGTGTTCTGTGTTCCACCGGCTTTGCAAACATTTTTCTCTACAGGAGTGATTCTGCGTCTCACAGGCCATTTACAAACCTGCCTGGTCTCACATCACAATTAGATGCTGTATTTTACAGTGCAATAATGATCAACGGATGTGGCAACAGTTGTATGCTATGTAATGTACAGACGTTCTTTACTATGGATGTTTTAGTACCTTAAAAACCACTCATTTAATAGCCTTATTTAAAAGCTATACATTCTAATATTGAATATATCAGGCTCTTTTTGTATAATTCCTAATCTGAAGTAGCATTGCAATAATGTAAAAATGAAAAGGAGTATTCTACTATATATATATATATTTCCAGTAAAACAATAGTGTATGTATGTAAAATCAGACTTTATTTTTATTTGTTAAAAATAGTACTTAGGGTAAATAGAGTACCATAAAGTACCAAACTGTATTTTGTAGAGATTGGTTGGTTCAGTTTTACAGACATTTTGTTTTCTTACTCATTGTTACATCGTGATCTTGTATTTTTTAATAGCCATTTCTTAAATGGTTCTAATATATACAATGTGTGTGTGTGTATATATATCTAAATGTTAAAGTTGTGGTGCCAATTTAGTAATGCATATAAATCTGTAAAAGGTTCCCCCCAACCAGTCATTCGCAAAATGAGGTTTGGTAATTGTCATTACTTATTCTGCTTTAAAGTACTTATATTGTTTAAGAGGTAATAATTGCCTTGATGCAATCCTGATCTATGCATCAAGGTAATCTTTAGTCCCACTATACAAACTTAAACTTGAATGCCTCGCCCTGTGCTTAATAAAACACATTTGAATTTGTTTATTGCTTTTTGATATAAAGAACCTAAATAAATTAAAGCAGTAATTTTAATGGGATTTCATAAATATATAAAAATAACATTTTATTTAATATTTTTCTAAACATGGGTCAAAATATAATATGGAAACACGATTCTTAAATATCTTAACTGGCGATTTCGTTTTATTCAGAAGTGCGAGCAAACGAAGCAGTGTTGTCCCGAATGACTTTCAACGCCCAGTCACAGAACTGTTTCCTGCTAGGCCTTTAGCATCAGGTGATGCTGTGTGTTTAATCGGTCAGATTAGCTGTTCACTCTGCCAGTGGTCTGAAGGTAATTAGAAGGTTACCTGTGACTGTGCAAAAATTAAAAGTATGTATGAAAAACACGCAGACACCTTTCATGCATATATTGGCAGAAATGAGGATGAGTCTAGTACATTTACCCTAATCCAGAACAACAAAGTTACCGCCCCTGTAGGGGACTTTTCTCGTACCATGTACTCGAGAGCCTGCATATTATGGTGTGTCTGCAAAGCCTAATGAAGTCGCTATTTCATCAGCTTGCTAATCAGTGTCGACTCCACACCAGTTGTTCAGCGTATGTCTCCTCACGTGGAATAATGCAGAGTGAATTCTAGAACTTCTGTAACGGCGTCAACCGCTAACTCGTAGGTTCCTATTCACTGTCAGCGGTTGGTTCCTGAAATGATAAGGTGCATTTTAGTTTTTTGTTCAGTCAGAAAGTCAAAATTAAATCTCAGATTCTGCCCCTCCTAGCTGTTCGCAGATTTCATTTCCTTCATTTATACGAGTCAGCAGCGCTCAATTTTGGCTGTCGTTCACTAATCGGTTTGTAGTTTTAATGTGTTTTATTTTTTAAATCCAGCAGTGATTACGAATATGTAAGAGTGATTTACTATTTGTTTTAGCAGAATCAGCCTTAAAATACTGCAGCAAAAAGAAAAACTTGAATTTGTTATTTAAATGCAGCGCCAGATTTACTCTTAAATCCTGCTGATTTATGACTAAAGTTCAAAGAAAAATTCAGTTTTGTGCCAGATATGTTCAATGTACTTGATACCACTCTTCTGTATGAAAAAAATGGGAATATTTTAAAACAGACATTTACCTATGGTAGATGTGTGTCTTTTTTTTCAGAAGTGCTGAATTGATATAATTAATTATTCAGAGAATGAGCAGGATATTTGTTTTTCAGTCTTCCTTCCTACTGGCCTGTTTCAGCCGGGTCACCACGAGCGTATTTTGGTTGACGATGCGATTGTGTTACAGTGTCATGCACCAGCTCACAGAATCTCCAAAGGGTCTGCATGAGCCCTTCAACAAAAACAAAATCCGTTTGGCTCACCCCCCCCCCCCCCACCTCTGTTTTTTTTTTTAATTCCTGCAAGCGACTGTCGCTAAGAAAAATATGCTCGTTTCTGAATCGACAGCAGCCTGAATGCCCCCCTTCCCCATATCTCCCAGCTGGCTAGCAGGCGAGCAGAGGGTGTGTAATTTGATTCAACATGAATGGTGGCTGAACAGGGCGTCTCCGGGGCGTCTCCAAGGCGTCCCTGTCAATTAGAATCGTCCGATTCATGTCAGAGCTCACGGCTAGCCTGCCATTGGCTCAGGCCGCTTGCATCACAGCAGTGGCTTTGAGAGCCGGCTGCACAAGGCTGACACGGTGCACCGGGAGACCAAAGGGAAACTTCTGTCCACACTTGTTCTATCCTTTTGTCCGAACTTCCAGGAAAGTCAGAATTTAGATTGTTTTGTTAGCTAATTATAGCTAATCGGGTTATTTTTCCCCCTTTGTATTTCATCAGTTATTACTTCATTTAAAGGGAAATAGTTTTGGGGATGTTTCCGTAGAAAAAAAAAGACTTTAAGAAGACTTTCAAAAGGGCAAGATTTTCCTGATTTTTCAGATAAAAGATCTCCCTCCTTAGCTGTGAACATCGGGTTGTGGTAACAGTTGTTTTCTTTCTCTGAATCGTCTGCATCATGGGACAAAGGACGCCTCACTACCCCTTTGGGAGCAGCCCTGAGCAACAACAGAGGGAGGGGTCCTGCTTGCCCCCAGCTGCCCCACCCGCCAGCCTCCTGTGCCTGAGCAAGAGGGGGGAGGGGGGGGGGCTACCATTGACCTACTGTGGAATACATTTGCACCCCCAGGACGGACCCCTCTCCCATTTCCCGTTCCCCTTGACGGCATCAGGTCCCCCCCCCACCCAACCCCCCTGCAGTCTGCACCTGGACTCGGTCATTTCGCCGCTCATCAATTATTCATGGAGTGGACCGTGTCCAGACCCTGCTGGGCTCCGGATCGCAGACAATATGGGCTCTGCTAGCGGTAACGCATTGTTGCCATTGTGGCATTCAGTATAAACTGTGCAGCGTGTGATTGAGCACTAGGTGAAAGAGATTCTCCAAAAAATACGGGGGGGGGCCTCCATTTGAACTTGGGGGTCGCATGTTGAACTTGCAATGCGACACCTGCTGTATAAGGACCGTAGCAGAAATCTCCAATCGTCAGCAGGTGTTTTGGTCCTGGGGAGCTCTGCTGCATCACTGGGGATTCAGGAAAGAGTTGTGGGAGGTGTGTTTGGATGATGTTTCTGCTCTGGGACGGAAAGCTCGTTTAAGCAGACCCTCTGAAGACCCTACGAAGGCTGACTGTCAATGGCTGTTTCCCCAATTCCACTAATTAATGCTCATTTTCTAATGGCAGATTGTATACTTTTACTGTGTGTGTTTTTCAGGGTGTTTTTGTTGGGGGGGGGGGGGGGAATATAATATTTAGAGTCAGTTGTGTAAAAAAAAAAACACATGGGAGAGGTCACTGAAAAACACCCCTGGACCCTCATGGACGTTCTTTGTCATAAACCAAATGGCTACTCAACACCAGGAAAACGCACATCATCGTGTTAACGAGCCTCGGTAAGCCTAGAGCTCGTGATTTCCTCTAATTGCAAACTGACAAGGCTGTCAGCCATTTGCCCCTGACAGTTGCCGTTCTCCGTAGAACAAAACCCGCCAACCCGCCAGATCGCCGGGCCGGGTCGTATCACCCAAGAAGCTGCCACTCTGCACCTACGGCCTCCACTGCGCCTTTTACAGCCACTTCATAACAAAACAAAAGCAAACAAAAAACGAATTTACGAATTTCACATTCTCTTCCCCAATAATGTTTCAACAAAAATCAGCAGCACCAAAAAAACAAAAAACAAAAAACAAACAAAAGATAAAAAACCTACAAGAAATGCTAAGTACTATTGTTTTGTTATAAACAAAATTTTATAAAATATATATTTAAAAAATGTATTTCATATACTTTTTGTAAACCAAGCAGTGCCTTGCTAAAATATCTGCTTGCTCAATTTTATATTTTCTGGAATAAAATCATACTTAATTATAATAACCATAGAAAAACACATCGATAAAAAGGATGATTAAAAAGCATGATGCAAAAAAGACGCGCTTTAGGAAAATATCCGGATGGCCTGCGTGACCAGGGCGTGGCAGACGGGGCACTCCGGGTGGCTGAGCTCGCAGATGCGGATGGCGCATTCCATGCAGAAGAGGTTGTGGCCGCAGGGCACCAGCGCAGCCGTCACCTTGCTCTCGAAGCAGGTCATGCAGTCCCGGGCGGCGGCGGGCGGCGAGTCTGGCACGGGCAGGCGGCCGGAGAAGGCGGGGCTCGCCGAGATGGGCTCACTGTGGGCGCGGCGCGCCTGGGCGTGGGACAGCCCCCCACAGGACTCGGGGAGGCTTGGCGAGAGCCTGGTTAAGGGCAGAGGCAGGCCGCCAAAGCTTTTGGAACGCTGCTGGGCATAGTATGCCACCTGCTTGGGGTAGTCGGGGTCTCCCCAACACTGGGCTTCCTCCGAGGCAAAAAACGGGCACGGCTTCTCGCCGGGGTTGGCAAAATCGCTCTTGCCATACATGCCTCCACCTCCCCCATTCCCGAGTGCGTCCGGAAAGTTCTGGCGGTAGCTGCTGGTGAGAGGCTTGCGCTGGCCCCCCCCTGGGCCCCACACCTGCTGTAGCTGGCTCACGAGGCCACCGTTACCGCCGCTGCCGTCAGGTCCCAGGCAGTCGTTCTCGTTGTTGAGGTCGTGCAGGCCTCCCGTGCGGAAGGCGATGTGAGCCTCGATCTCCTCGCGGGCCCGCTCGGCGTTACCGGGCGAGCCGGTGATCTCGAAGACAGGGTCACGGTCGCGGCTCGGCGTGACGATGTAGGTGCAGGTCTGCTGCTGGATGCGCTTGATGGTGGAGCCCTTGGGTCCCACAACCAGCCCCACCACGCGGTACGGCACCCGGACCTGGATGGTGGTCTGGCCGGGCAGAGGCGTGGGCGGGGAAGCGCTGAAGGACACGCCCAGCTTGTTGCGCGAGGCCCGGAGCATGGAGAAGTGCTCTGCAGCGGAGATGATCTCGCGGCGGGCCAACGCCACGTCTTCTTTACGGCCCGTGATGAGGAAGACGGGCTCCTCCCCGCGCACCGGGGTCTTGATGTAGGTGTTGGTCTTGGCGCGCAGGGCTTTGATCTTGCAACCTGCGAAAGAGAGAGACAAGAGATGTTGTAATTGAATGCAGCTCAAGATCTCTGCATTTTTTTGGAAGCGGGAGCCTTGTGAGATACTAGGCAGGAACATCATTCGGTAACAGGATCAGAGGACCTGGCGGAGGTTCTGTCCTAAATCTGTCCATCATCTCGTCATATATAAAAAATTTTATAACCCCCCCGACACAATTTAGCACCCTCATCAAAATTTCAGTTCATTATAACCTTAATTTTCAGATAAGGTAGGAGACACTTAATATGTGAAAACTGGTTGTTAATGAATAATGAATATTTTATTACACAAATAACAGTCAAACCCAATATTTCGTAATCTACTGACAGTAATAATGACATTTTAAAGATCACACAAATAATGATATGTGGTTTATTTTGTTCTGTATTTACAGTCTCATTTTGGAATACTGTGACTTACTATTCAAGTCTATTCAAATTTAAAGTTTTGATGGTCGGTTTTAGGCTTCATCAGCTGTGAAATCCATTGATTGTTATTACATTACCTAATAACTGCAGCCACTTGGACATTTTTTGTAAGGTTGCTTTGTTACATTGTCTCTTTCACACCCACAGTCGGAATGCCTTTCCATGTACCTTCATAATCTGTTATTATATAAGTGTTCGAAGAAGAATATGTTATGATACTCAGTTTGCAGTAATTTGGGAGCAGCTGACTGAAATGCTGCTTGGCCGAAAGGTGTAAAACATCAGCAAACCATTTTTAACAACAGAGCACCAGCATTGAGAGAAATGTAACCAGTAGTCACGGGAGTAACATTTTTTTACTTCGTGCCTATAGAGTGGAAATGCAAAGTAACATTGTTTCCCATTGTGGGGTGTCACAGTGCCGGTCTGCATGTGCTTAAGCAGAAGAGCTATAATGATCATCACAAAGACATGAATAACTGCCCTGCTGTCCCAGTTTGTCCTGCAACCAGCCTGACAAGCATACTGGGCTTAAACTTTCTGTCGAGCAAACGTAGGCAGGTAGCTGGCTTCACATGAATTACACATCATATATCTTGGGTCACGATGTAAACAAAACGCTGGCGTGTATCTGTTTTGGCAGTCGACCCTCTGTCCTCTTCTAGCCGTCACACTACATTTCGGTCAAAATGTCCATGTAGAAAGTGATAATTATTGCTCACAATGGGGATACAGCCCATGACACTCAGTGTATCTCCTTTCATAACCCCCCACCCCCACCAAAAACTGCATGATAACGAGGGCAGAGTAGCAAGCCCAATTCCTGTAGATTGCTGCTACAGGATGAAATACTGCTTTGGTTTACTGATATACAGGTTGATGTTCCGTTTTATGTGTGTATTTTCACAGTATCGGCCTACTGTGTGCTTATTCTGTACCTATAAAGTACATAATGGAAAAACTATTAGCCAAAGACTGCAGCTTTACTTTTTAGAAATAGCTGTTTAAACCCGATTATAGTGTCACGTCACTATATTCATATGCTGTTTTGACAACAGAAAAAAAAAACTTTTTTTAAGTCATTGAATCATTTTTGGCTATTCGTGGTAACACCCTTAGAAAAATTGGACAGGACTCCAGTTAATTTATTCTAAGGCACTGTCATGAACAGTTCCAGTCATGTTTAAAAGTATTGTGTGTGTTCATTGAAAAAAACACAAGTATTTGCATTTGTTTGACTCTATAATTATCTTTCCATAAGATGTACTACCAGGAGCATCACTAGATATTGATGTAAAAGGGGGGTAATGGGGGGGGGGGGGTGTCTGATTTTAATGAAAATGAATGAGAACAGACTATTTAAACTAATCAGTGTATATTTATTTGAAGAGGGATGAAACAGCCCTAGTAACGGTCCTGTGTGCAACTCATACAAAGTAATTACCTGTGCAGTGATTTAAAAATTCTTTGGATCAATTGATCAAAATATATATATATATATGCTATTTCAATTACTGTGTATTATATAAACCGAACAATAGTTTCAGTTCAATTGTTATGTTAAAATAATACATTGATTTGCCTGCCTTGTTTGGAGTAAACATGCAGTTTGCGCACATATTCCTTCAACACATTTCTACTGTTCAAACCAGCTGGATTCTAAGGTAAACGCCTTGTATAGTGTGACAGAGAGAGTCCTCAAGGAAACAATAAGACACAAGCCATCTTTCGGCCAAAGCGCGCTTAACTCGATGACAACCGCGGCATTTAGGGAGCCGAATGTGAGAAAGGCGCTAAAAGGCATGGCGATACGGAGCTCCCCCGGAATCCCGCAAATCAGCACTTCTCCGTCGTCGCCGCGGTTTGTGGTTCCACCCCACGGCCGTCTGCTGTTACTCCATTAAAATTCAAGCTTACACTTCGTAGGAACCTGACAATAAGTGCTGCGCAGGGAGGTGTGACAAAAAGCGACAAAAAAGAGGGGAAGTCTTCAACAGTCGGTGTTTTATTTTCGAGCCAGTTAATGAACAGATCCATTCTCCTGTGAAAGCACCCATAGCTGGTTGATAGTTGGGTAGTGAGAGGCAGGGGGGCATGCCGTCGCATTGAATGACTGGGTGTGACACCCTTTGAATATAGCAACCGTCAGCCCCCACCCCTTCATTACCTCTTTTCTCCATAAGGCCACGGTAAAAACCTGTCAACAATGGTCATCCATCCGAACTCAACTACAAAGCAGTGTTTGCCCCACTTTACTTTTTAGGGGTCAGTCTCAAAAATATTACCAATAATCCTGCTTTGTGCCTGTGAAATGAACCTTCTGGCAGGGTTAAGGCATTTCTGCGGTCTAAGTTGTGTAGGAGTGCCATACAAGTTCAGTTTAAGTGGGCAAAGGAGTGTTAAGCAAAATAATGCATTCACTTCACCAGCATAGTATGAGAAGTCGTATGTCCAGTTAACAGACATATCGGAGGAGCATCAGCTGACAAGCGCCCCCCGACACACCACCCCCAGCCCTTTGTCAGACAGTGGCTGACAGTTGCTATCAAATACACTTTGATCAAACACGTCGATTTTGATCACTTGCAACCACCAATGCACTTAAACACGAGTTGCAGACTCGTTGAGCGGCAGCACATGCACTCTATTGTCCGAAAGTCACTGAGGCAAGGTGAACACAATGAAAGCTCCGCGGAGGCACAGCTACGAACAACTTTCCAACACCGATAGTTTTCGAAAAGTGTTAAAAAGCCGCCGCCGGTGACAGCCCCGTGCGGGACCGTGGTCACTGATAACGTTTCACGGTCGCATCTTTTGGGTCGGCGGCGGCACTCGGAGCGCTCGCGAAGTGTCGCGCGCAGGCATGACAAAAGGACGCGTGGAGCGCTGGAAGCCGCGCGCGCTGAGACAGCAGCGCACCGCTTCCACACCAAGGGCTGGTAAAAAGCACGGCGAGCTTTAATCTGCACGCAAATGCCAGACATTCTCTTTAATTCCTTTAGCGATGTGTGTTTGTGCACAACTAAATCACTACGGCTCCGGTAAGAGTGCGTCTCAGAGGAATTGAACAAACGAAACAAAAAAACCACTCCCTTTTCTGTAATAAATAGCATCAGACAAGTCAAGACTCACGAGTGATGTAAAGAAAACTATCAGAACATCTAAATACGAGATTTACGTGAAGTTTAAATTGAAATTTCAACGTTGTCATTACCTTGTCTCCCCACTATTTCGGCCACATGTTCAGAACTGGGGACAGGGACGCATTCGGTTATATTACTGCCGCGTCCTTTAGTTTCAGCAGTAGAGCCGTCATACAAGGCACACAACTTGTTTTTTCCTTGCAAAAGCCCAGTGTCACCGCCACCTCCTCCAACGCTGTTGATGTGGTTGTTGTGGTGGTTATTGTTGTTGTTACTCCGGTCTTGTGTTCCTGATGCAGGAGCCCCACCGCCGTCCTCGGTCTCCCCTAGACCCAGCAGAGACAACTGGCCCAGCGCGACTCTCAAAGCACGGGAGTCATCTTCGTCGTCGTCGGGCGGCACAAGAAGCCCTTCACTTCCGAAGCCGGAGCCGGCTAGATCACCGCCGTAGCCCCCATTTTTCTCCATGATCCCTGCTAGAACCAGCAGGCTAGGCATGGCTAACAAAAGAGTATGAGACAAAGACAGGGAAAGAGACTGGAGCAACAGCACCAGTGCCGCCTCCCCGGCCCCTCCTTCCTCCGATTCCCCCTTTCCAGTAGTCCCTCCCATGAACCAGCCCCTTCTTTCCACCCGCTACCCTTCTCTTTCTCTATCCGTTCAGGGCGATCGGGACGTAAGACTGTCTGCACGACGAGGGGCTAAGGCAATGTTTTGCTCCACCCCGTCTGGTTCCTATCGTCCCCTCCTCGCTTAGACATGTGAGCCGCCTTCTTCAGCACCACAGACTGTAATGTTCCCAAAACACTAGGTAACGGCAAAATTTTGCGCTTCATTTTTCATGCTTCAGTTTTTCCAATTTAAAAAAGATTGCGTTTTGCGTTGCAGATTTTGCTCATTTGGAATTTGATAAAATACAGTCATCTAAATGTAAAAAAATAATTTGGTAAACATGAAGGGGGTGGCCAGTGTTTTTCTCCGTGTGGACTTGGATGTGGATGCGGAAGTGCGCTGGATTTGGAAACCAAGTTTTCTTCGTTGTAGATGCCTGCCACGCAAACACCGACTCCATAACGATCCCAGCTGACTGTTCGACTAAACATTAATGGACTTGGGTAGTTCTGATGATCCACGTGAATTGTTTTTATTTTCTCTGTTTACTTTAGATTATTATATTCGGCAAGCATTTGATCCTGTTTGGTAAAAGGCATCCAAATAATTAACACACGCTTGCAGATATTTTAATGGGCCGTGTGAATGGTGCTGGAAACGTGTCTCGGGGTAATAGCACCGGGTCCCGCCCACCTCGGTAGCCGTGCGGAGGTTGCGGCGGGTCGCCGTTATGCGGAGAGCGGGACCGCAAAGACGGGAATGGAGGAGGGGGGTGCGGTACCAGTGCAGCAGTAGGCTACTTATTTATTCTTAAAATAATGTTAATAAGCACACGTAATATTCACGTCGTGACGGATCAGCCTCCAGCCTGGTATGAAGAAGTGTTTCTAGTTTCTATAGTAAACGTGGATACCAGCGTTTTTGGAAGAACACGAACATTTCATACAAACCGATAAACGTTTCGTAATGTAGCACGCTCCCAAGAATCTTAATGTGTTGCATATCATATTCCAATTTCAGCTAACGATATATCCAGGAAAGTGCAACGTATGCAACACAACATGCAAAAAAGGTAATAATAATTTATAATTTTTTTCAGAGCATGAGTAACTACATAAGTTATTTTTGAGCAGTGTATTATTTGCTAGATCAAATAAGAAATAACCGTATTGTTGCGCACCAGCAGAAAGTAATTTTTAAGGTGTACAGTAACAGGCTATGCATACCATGTGGGTGCGCGGTGGGGGCGGGGGGGCATCAGTACTGTAAATGAGCACTGTGCCCGTTTTTTTTTTCTTTTGGAAAGAGGCTGCCGTTCGTTTAATCAACAACCAGCCACGTTTTGAGAAGACTTCTTTCGATGAGCCCGGCAGAGTGGGTAAGGATTGGATTTGGTGATTTAGTGGAATTTTCTCGTTCTGAACGATTCTGTAATGGTTCTTTTACCGCCTGTACCGATTTTAGATATACATACTTACTGAAGGAGCTTTGAATAATTAGGTTACAGCAACATCCTACCCACTATTCTGCCCATTCCCCATGATCAAGTTCATCATTTTAAGCATTTCTCTAGTCCAATGACAGCTGAACTCTGGCATGTTCTGTTCTACTTCGGTTAAAGGTCCAGAGTATAAAAGGTAATTAAATACATTTAAATACCCGCTTTTTTAAATATATGATTTCTTTTTACCACTCTCAGGTTTAAAACAAAGAAACTAAGGCTATGGGCAGCATCCCCAATGTTACCCCAATGTTGTCCCATAAGTCTGGGGTTGAGGGGTTGAGGGGTTGATTCTTGCCGCCGCTGTGTTAGAGGTCCTGCAGGTACTTGGGTTTCCCGCTACAGTCCATAGACATGCACCTTTAAATTGGCCATAACATACGAGCTCGCTGTGCCCTGTGATGGACTGGCAGCCAGTGCTGGGTGTTTCCCCGTCTCGTGCCCCGTGCCGCCTGGGATGTGCTCCAGGCCTCCGCTGTGACCCTGGACCGGCTTAGTGCTTGGAAGATGGATGGACGGGCAGCATTCCTATTTACACCGGGTTCGAAATGAAGAAAAGCAGACGCCACAGAAAAGTGCATCAGGCCGACTGTTGTTATGGTTAACCCATTAGAATGTTTACATGATAACGGACAGGTGGCTTTTCGTCGCATTTAAGCACGTCTCATGCAATGGGGCAAATAGCTTCATGCATAGCGGTACTTCAGTTGACAGTAGCCTGAGCATCATAACAGTTTTTTTGTGTGTCGGATCTGTTATGAAATTCTATTAAAAAAGAAATAAATTTTATGAAATGGTTGGTTTCACTTTAAATGCATATTCTCTACACAAACAATTGAAATGCATCTATATTTGGCCTGACTTCAAAATTGTGGTTGAACAGTCAGGACTTATTTTTTTATTTTTATTTTTTTACATAAATTTGGGTTCATGACTAGCAGAGTGGTGTATGTGTGCTCTTAGCTGAAATTGGTTTTGCAAAGCTCTTTAGCTTTCAAATTATCACATAAAACTGCTGAAGGAAAGGCGAATTAGCATGAGCAGTTCTAACAGCGTGCCTCCATACCTTGTTACGCCATTCCCTAGTAACTGTACTCTATAACATTGCTTTTTGAAGGTTATTTGTGTTAAAACTGATGTGCTGAAGTGCAGGGAAAAATGTCCTCTGCAAAGTAGCAGAAATCCATTTTTCTCTTAATGGTGAAGTTAGCTATTGCTGAATCACGTTGCATTTGTGGAGTTCTTGTAGATTGGCCATCTACTTAATCTTATTAGTAGTGTCTTTTTGAGCATTTATACGTTTTATTCCGAAATTATATTACTTAAGCCACTGCACCAGTGTTTTTGCCAGTTTTGTGCATAACATGCAGCCTTGTTTGGCTGCTGAGTCCAGCATAACATTTTTAAATCTGTAATGTTTACTCGTTAAAATATATTTCATTCACACAGATTGGTGGGTATCGGTTGGCGGATGACGTCACAGATTGGCCAGTTCAGGTGTACGTGATCATTGTCTAGACTCATTCCCTGGGCATTAATTAGGGTGGGGTTCCCCTGCGTGTACCAGGGAATCGGAGCTGGGTACAGCAGGGTTAACCCTTTCTGCATCCACCAGCCATGTTGACTGAGGGATGGGGTTGGGAGCCTTAAGGATGATGGAGATGGCTGCAGGGCAGGCGCTGGAACAGAGCCAGGTTCATAGCCACAGACTGCCCAAGAGGTCATGTCCCTCTGCTAATGGTATCAGCAAAGAGCCTCGCACCAATCAATGAAGAGTATAGATAATGGATAATGTTACCTCCTCCACCTCAATTCGTTTGTGTGTTTTAGGCCTATTTATGAATGTCCTTTTATCTTTCCTTGTCTTTTTCCCCCCTTTTTTCTAGCTTTCCATTAATCTGACCATCTGTTTGTGAGGGGGTACATCCTGTTAGCATACATCTGTCGTGGATGTTTGACTGACGACACCCAGTGCAGATCCGTCACTCTGCCTGTTTTGCATTGTTGCCTCTGCATGGTTGGTATGCCCTAGAGAAGAGCGTCATCCTAGTTTTCATACATACAGACACTAGGTTAGAGATGGTCCCACAGTGGCAATAATGATAAAAATATGTATGATCATGGGTTCCTTAAGTTCAGAGGGATGTCGTAAGCCTCCTAGTGCAAATACTCAAATAATGTCTCCTAATATCTTGCTGGCATGGACATGATATTTCTGCTTCCCCAAAATCGTGGAGGCTGCTTGGTGAAGGAGGTCGTAGCAGAGAGGGTGTGATGCAGTCACTACTCCTAGGACACCATCCATGTCTCAGCTGACCCACATTTTTTCTTACTTCTTTCAAATAATAATTTTTTTCTTTTAAACAACGTGCTTTTTATACATTAATTTCAATGACTGTAGAAATTAGGTCGGTGAGATATGACTAAAATTTTATATCCCAATATGTCATCTCATATCCCGGTAAGGTATATATGTTATGACTGCACCTCATATTTGTGTTTTTTTTTTTTTTAATTCAGATTAGCTGCTGTACGAATTGGACGAAAATCGCAAATAAAAAGGTCACATAAAGTCCCATGATCCACAAATGCGCAAGCCCCATTTCAGGTGTACAAATCGCCATGTATTTTTGTGGATATTATTTTATGCAATACAAAGAAAACATACATATTTGTGGATAGTGATATATTTGGTTTTTTTTTCTACAGATCAGTCTCGGTAAGCAAATACTTTACCGCTACTAATAATTGTTCTGTGTCCATTTAAAGTACAAAAGATAGAATTAGTGGACTAATAAGTATGAACCTAAACGATACAGACATGTATGTATGTGCTTTAAGCATTAAACTGTGGGGGACAATGCACTCCATCTAACTTTAATGTGTGTTTCTATACGTATTTATTAATTGCACTGTGTCCATTCACCACCAGTTCCAGTAAACAAGTAAGCTAGGCTATTGCACGAACAAACATTGAAATATTAATTAAAATTAACTGAATGTTCAGTTAACTTTACCGCGGTTTCATAGTGAAGGTTTAAAGCCGAAACCACTTTCGGATATAGGCCTCCCTAGTATTCCCACTTGATGATGTATGTATGGAAATGTATGTATACCGAAATACTCCAGTAAGCGGGTTCGAGTTTAAACCTTAACTCCAACACCGCGGTAAAGTTAGCTTTATTTGCAGTTGACTGTAGTATTTTTAAATCTTTGTTATATATTTCAATGTTTGTGTGTGTGCACTTTACGTTCAATAGCCCAGCTGCAATGTGCAAAACATGTTTCATTTACACAAATCTTTCCGCATTTTGTGGATATGATTTTACACGACACAGGTTTAAAAAACATATCGTCGTGGACATTTGTGGATCATGGTACATATTTGTGGATTGTCTTCTGTGGTTTTCCAATAATATAGTCCAATAAAAACGTCCATACAAGTGCCACACTGCAACACATTGAACATCATGCAAATAACATTTTTTCTGCCCTAAACAGTGTATTTTGCAACAAACACCACGAAATAAACGACGAAATGATAAACGTTTTTATTTCGCCATCCGATATATATCGTAATATCGCGCACTCCTAGTACAAATTAATATAGACCTATCTGGAAAACACTGGGATGATAACGATGATTCTTATTGTTGTTGTTGCTATACCATGTCCTGAACAGTTTCAGTCACCAACTGAATCATTTCCCTGTTGCCCAAACTTGAGATGGAACTCCTGCCATGGATTTCTCTTGGAATATGGTTACTTGTCCATTTTTTTAATGCTTATGCTGCTCATTGCCTGTTCCTGTTTATATTATGTTCTGGTATATCTGGTGTCTGAAATATAACAGTGTTTTATCCACAATATATGGTTTCTCGTCCCCAGGGGATGTTGTGGAATTTACAGTAAGGCTTTTTCCTTTTGTGAATAAGAACAGCTTTGTATCCTGAAATACCTTAGCCAATGCAGATTTCATAAAATCTTCTACTGTTTTTCTGAGCGCCTAAACACCGAAGGCAGGGTGTAAAGGATTTCCAGCTTTTACCAGAAGTCAGGCGTAAATGGCTTCAAAGAAAAAACTATGTTCTGTTCATTTCCTTGTTGTTGTTATTGTTAATTTTGTTTCCCTGAATAGCAAAACAAACTTAAATAATAGTCTTTGTGCCTGATGTTTCGTTAATGGAAGCTGTGTGAGTGAGTGAACTGGAGCTGTACACAAATACGGCCGCTAGTATTTAAGGAAGGGACAGACACTAATTGAAGCCATTGCCCCACCCTAATTGAAAGGTAGTCGAGAAAAAGTAACTGGAGAAGCCCCTGCCTGCCATAGGTTTTTTTCCCCTTTTATTCAGCAGATGTGATTCGACGCACATCCACACAGTCACGCACAAACAAGGGCTCGGAAGCAACGAGGAGTGCGACTGCCCGCTGGGAATTGGAGTCAGGTGCTTATGACTTCATGGCTTTTCTTAGCTATTAGGTCATTCCTCACCCTCCCTCTACAGCACTGAGAGTTGCTAATAACCCATCCGTCACAGATGAGGCGGTAAACACCCAGCCGCACACCTTGCGGTGAGTCACACTCTCAGCTTACGGCTCTACCTGGCTATCTGTTCCTCACAAAGGCATTCTGATTGGTTAAAAACCAGATTCAACCAAGAGGCAACTGAGTAAATGCTTTTTTAAATGCTCATTATGAAATGTTGTTAATTTACTTAATTGATTGATAATTGATGTTGCGTTTGTCACTGAGAGGGAAACTGTTGATTTACTCCTCTGCAGTGACTAACGTACGATTATGTAAACGTCAAAGATAATGGTTCATAGGCAGGACACCACCAAGAAAATATCAAATGCCTAACTTAGACACTGGAGCTAAAAGACCCTCAGTGGCCATCTTACAGAATTACATTGTTGGAAAAAAAAAAACACGTCGATTTAAACTACTAAAAAATATCAGGCGTTCTTGATATTTAAAAAAAAACAGCATTATCAGTTAAATTGGATAGCTGTAATGAAGATTGTTGGATGTGTGCCAGAAATGATACCTCAGCAATGATTCTTGATGAGGGGGAGGGTGTTTGTGATGATTTTTCTCTCTCTCTTCGGAGTGTTCTCGCCTGTCAAATAATGAAGTACTTAAGTATTGAGTGTCAGTGCTGAATCATGCAAGTATGTTTTTGTGTTCTGAAGAACAGACATATGTAAAGTGGGGTTTTAAAAAAGAATTTATTTTTAATTTTTTAAATTTATTTTTAATTTATTTAAATTACCTTATTTGCTGCATCGACCATATCTATATTCATGGCATTTGAATTAATTATCAAAAGATTAAAAAGTGTGAAATGTTTATTTTTTTTACATACAGAAATGTATTCATGTTAATTATTGACATTTTAACTAATCCGATAATCAAATTAGAATTAGACTTGAATTGTTTGTACTTGAATAGTTTTGCTGCTGCCGTGTACTGGATTTCCGATTCAAGATGAAAAACAATGCGAGGCCGTGTGCAGCTTCTTCCACAAGGTGTCGCTGTTGGCACATTCGTCAGAGTATTGTAAAGAATTCCGTGAACTTAGTTCCACTGACGTTTTATCTACAGGCTTCACAATGCGTGCACTATAACAATATTATTCGTTTTTTTATTTGGTTCGGGTATATACATTATGCCTTTCAGTATGGCAAGGTTAACTTTAATGCAATTAAAGCATGTAATCTGACGTAATATTTCTTGCTATAATCACTTTGCTGTCATCATTTTTATAAACATTTTATTTTCTTAAACTAAAATAGAATCATTCTAGGAGTAGAAATGTACATGCTGTATCTGTGATTGTCCTGTTGATGAGCTGCGTTGTTTTTGTTATGTTTTACTTTTTAGCCCTCTTTCGAACTTCTTTAGTCTTCAGAAAAAGACACGTTTTATATGTAATATACTTTTCCTGTGTATGATATGTCATATTTTTAATGTGCCACATGAAGCGACGTTGAACTTCCATAAAATGACCATACCCTAACCCCCAGACAATGCCAAACTGTAAGATGTCAAAAGCATACTTAAAATATGATATATTTAATGCATATTTTATCTGCTAATTGTCCAATTAGTTAAACGTCCAGGTAACAAACATACTCTGAAGAAGGATTGTGTAGTTTGAACTGAACACTTGAGCATCTAACAAGATGGCTGCTGTACTTTTTTTCTTTTTTAATAATGCTAGAAATCCAGAAAGTATTTTATTCCAGTGACAATGGATCAATGGGACGTTCTCATAAGAGAAAACTGCAGTTTATTTAGCTAAATCTGAAGATATCCATGGATTAAACTAGCTACTGGAGTAAAGTTTAAAACACAGTTTTATTATGTGGATTCTGCTACAGGATTATTAAGAGAAGTGCCTGCCAAGCACATTCAGTGGGAAAAAAAACTGGAAAAGCCTTGTGTAGTCCACAGAAAAAAAGTTTGGTTTGTCATTTTGGTTTATGGTTTTCTTCTGACTTTCAAGAGATGCTGTTCGTAGACCCTTCTCTGTTGTCCACCATTTCGGTTGATCCGTTGTAATACATTATGCATCAAAGTCTGAGTAGCGTTGGCAGTCTTCATTTCTCTAGCTCTTATCTGCAGAAGCTTTACAACAAATCCCAAGGAATTCAAAGAAATGTAATGCAAACCATTCACAAATCAGCATCAAGTGCTTTTCTAAAATTTTCACACTTTATAGGCTATTTAACCTAAAATTTATACTTTAAGCAAATGAGTGTCTTTGACTCGCATTGGAAGGTAATGCAGTTGAACATTTTGTCGATTCCTGAATGAAATGCATTAGAAAAACTGAGTTCTGTTATTCCTTTGAATGCAGTATAATTTAAAAGTAAATATATAGTATCATTTTTCCACTCAATGTCTCCCTTCTCTCAGGGAAAGATTGAATGTTCAGAAGTATATAGAACAAGACCATTTTTTAAATAGTATTTTAAATGATAGACTGGCCGTGTCTCGCCAGAATCCATTATGATGGCACCATAATGAAATGGATAGAAAATGACTCATGACTGAGGATATGGATTACTTGAAAAGGCACGGAGTAACACACCCAAACGTGATACCTTCCTCTCTTGCACCCTCTTACGGCAGTATTACAGGAGTTAGTCGTCTCTCCGGCTGCCCAGCCCCTTGGCAGTCGTCCACTTGGGGGGGGATTTTAACCGACTGAGGACCTGTAGCTTGGAAAGATGGAAAGGAAAGAATGTAGCTGGAAAGGGGGAATATATTATTGCGGACAGATGAGAGGGAGAGATGGAGCTGGTTTGGCCCAGTAGTTACTGGTATTTTTACTCTGGATAAAACTTCAAGAGCCCCACTGAGAAAATTATACTTTTCCCTTAAAAGTAAGAGTAATATATGTTCAATTGTTTGCTTCACAAAATCATATAGATGAGCATTAGTGCAAGTAGAAGCTACTGACATATTCTTGGCAAATAGCGTTTTTCATAATATTTGTACGGTGCCCTTCTGCATGTGGGTGTGGTGTGTAGCTCAGCAGGTTAGGTTGCTGTGCCTATGATCAGAAGGTCCCTGGTTCAAATCCCATGCTCCACATCATAATGTCACCATGGAGCCCTTGAGCAAGGCTTTCGATCCCAGTTGATTGGCCCTGCTATTTTTAAAATGTATGGCGCTTTGGGTAAAGGTATCTGCTAAATAAGTAAAATTTGTCTCTATGTCCCAAATAGGGTCTTTGGGAGGCCTTAGAGGCTGGCATAGGTAACAAGGCAGAGATGTTAGTCTATTGCAGGGCAAATATATGCACATTTGTGTGGATAACTTTGAGAGACAATAAGCTGTCCCTGCTCCGTCTCTCTATGCACCATGCGGTCCCCTTTATTAACTCCAGCTGGGAAATTCATCAAACTACATGCCTTTGGCCTGCAGGTGGAGTACTGAGAGGCCCATGTGACACTACAAGAACGAACTCCACACACAAGAACAGGGGCAGAGCTGAGATGAATGGAAAGGCTGCTACCTGCTGCATAACCTTGTCTCTCTCGTACCATATTCCATGTTATCGGCACCGCAGGGAAGTGCCTGACTGGGCAGCTTGTATTTATTCATTAAATAACTGCAAATAATGATATGTGAACTTCTATGCTTGGTCATGTGATAATATCAGCAACCAATTGATTATGAAATTTATTTTCATTTTATAGCTGGGAAAATGTAATCAATCCATAGCAACATTACATGCAAAAAGTTCCATGTGGATTTAAACATAAAACTGTATGGCTAATTCACTCACTCAAGTACTGCAGTACTGATGAAGGTTAGAACTAACCGTGGTTCTGGGTAACCAGTTGGGTTGAAGAAGACCTGAAGTCTGACCTATTTTTGAAAGGAAGGAGCTGTATGTTTCACTTTCAGGTTTTGTTTTCGGAATTTGTGATTACATGTCGCCTTTTTTTACTTATATGAAATCAGCACATTACTCTCTTATGTCTGCAGTTTTTCTCAAAATGAATATAAAATAAATGCCCCAAAACTGAACTGAATAAATAAATAGATGTTATACATCTAAGAAATCCATGGCAACGTGTTCCCAAGGTATTTGCTTCATTGATACATAAAAACTGGTTACAATGATTTGGCAGATTTTATATTTTACTTCTTGAGCATTCCATTTTTTTCCACCAGAATTAAAATGACTTAAAAAATATTGTAAGATTTAAAAAATGTAATTAACTTGTCTGTGCACAGATATTGATGATTGGATGTTAGCATAAAAATGTACAAAGATTTCGTTGTTTCCACTGTGCACTCACAGTAGATTAATAAAATTCAGCAGAGGAGCAAGCCTTTCAAAGGACTTCATAACCTTTTTAATATTACAAGTAAAAGATTATTTTAAAATTTGAATTTATTAATGCGGTTTAGAAGTTAGTGTGTATTGTAAAGCGTTTACTGAACTTATCTGTTATGTTAGTATTTACAGCATTTCTGGGTAGAAGGTTGTACTGGAAAACAAAGAATTAGCCTCTGCTCGCCAGTCTGTATACGGCAAACAACCTGATTAACGTAAAATTTTATCAGTTTTATGTGCATATTTTACCGAAGAAGTAGAGCTGAATCCCATAATACATATACAGACTGGCGCGCACCGACGGACAAACCCCCCTCCTAATTGTATTGAACTTAAATCGGTGGAATCATATTGCGGTGTTCATGGTGGTTTACAGGTGCTGGTGTCGTGGCTGAGTGGTTAAGGCGATGGACTAGAAATCCAGTGGGGTCTCCCCACACAGGTTTGAATCCTGCCGACTACGTTGTTAAATGTTTGCATGCCAGTAGTGAGTGGGTCTCTCTAGCAGCGCATGCCTTTTAAAAGAATTTTACAACATATATAAGACAACACACCTTTGTTGTGAACCTTATACTAAAGTAGGCCCAATGTGACAACTTGAAACTTGGTTGTTTTGCTGCTTGTGCGTTTACCCTACAGACGCATAACCCGTCCGGTGTGTAAAAAAATTCCGCGTGGCCTGTGGGTCAGAAGAACAATGATTTTCCGGACGTTTTTCCCTGGATAAAACCCCATTCCATTCCCATCCGCCTGTTACGTTGTTCCATCTGGAGCAGACACTGCTTCACAAACCGTCATGCGCTTCTCGGGACAAATTCATGCTTTTGTCTGCGAAGTCTGTTCTTATTTGAGGCTCCTTGATTGTATCGTACAGCCTCGTTTGTGTTAATGACATGAAAGTGTCAGCAGTGATACAAACTCACAATGAACAGCAGATTTATCTCCTCGGAGCAGGTGTGTCCTTTTCAAATATATGAACAAGCTTTGCAGTGTATTTGCAGTGTGAGTAATCCTGATTAGCTTCAATGAAAAGAACTTCATTCAAGTATTTTTTTTTCTTCCTTCCATACAAATGTTTCGTAACTGGAAAATTGAGAATAGGGAAATGCAAAATATACAAAACTGTTCAAAGGCTTAATGATTTAATGCTAATTGAATAACTACAGTATTTGAGCTATTCAAATGTCTTGTAACAGTATATCCAGCCCATCTGTTGTCTAAATAACTGTAAATATATGCTTGCAATGTTATCCACCACCTACACGAGTAGGTCTATATTCAAAGAAGATTCTTTTTTTTCCCCTGTTGCCCTGCATACTTAAAATGCTGTTCCATTTATCTCAGAGGTCGGAACTAACAGCCGAGTTAAAAAGTACAGCAAGTCGGAAAGCGATTGAGCAATACCAGGGACCTGATTCAAAAAGCAAGATTTCATGCTTAGCTGGATAACTTGTCGGATTTAATTTACTCCAATTTAATTGGCCTTTATCTTTGTTCACTTTCGTTTAGCATAGACTACCTTAAATCCGTCAAGTTTTCCGGCTAAGCAAGAAATACTGCTTTCTGAAACAGGCCCCAGTTTTACCCAGGTTAATTGTTAGCTATTGTTAGCAATATCAGTTGATCACAACACATTACATCGTGTTTTGCATATAAAAACACTATAGTAACATCTGCTGATAAAGGGCACAGCCATCTTGAAAGTTGGGGTTCGGGGTTGTGTAAATTCCTAAGACTTTCCGAGTAGGAAAGTTAATCTCAATACCAAGAACACAAAGACCGCACATGTGGTCTTGGCAAGACTGATCTTGCTAACTTGCTTTCCAAGAACAAACTTGGAGCGCAATGAATCATGGGATTGGTCTGGTTCGGCGAGGATGCAACCGATGTATCCTTGACGTTTGGGGCAGAGCAAGACCAACATCCCGGGATTTTTACCATCCTCTGCACTTGTGTTCTTAGTATTGGACCTGGTCTTTGGCAGTGGAAGACTAGGAACTCTGAATTTCCAAGTTATGAATTGAAATGGAACACAGCATAAGCTGCTAACGTTTTGCACACGGCCCTTTGAAACATCTTCAGGGGACTTTGCCGCAGCCTTTTTCACTGTCCTTGCCCCCTCCCCCCCCCATTCCCGTTCCTCATTTCACATGCCTTCGAACATGTTTCCCAAAACACTCCAGTACCCAAACACATCTCTCCTCTTCAAATACGTGCTAACAATCCCCCTCACATGCCTTCATGTTCCTCCTTCCTCATATAAACTGGCTGAAGTTTCCTTGAAGCATAACTGCACTGAATGTGCCTCTGACTTGATACCCAGCCATATTTTACAGGCCTCTGACTCTCAGTTTCCATAGTTTAATTTAATTAGTCTCCACTCACAGGCATAGTTCCACTACAATTCAAATCAGCTCTAGTAACCCTATTACTTTGAAATGCTACGCTAAACCCTCTACACATCTGCAGTTTATCATTCAGTATCTCTCATAAAAACCTGTGCACTGTTGGCTCTAATCTCTAGTACAGCATGACCAGCTGGGCTATTAATATTGTTTCTTTTATTCAGTCACTTCTTTCATGTATTGATTCAGAACTTGTATCTCTGTCTTTCATACTGTTACAATTCACTGCCCTCCTTCAGACTGGTAACATCTCAGTCCTTCTCCACGCCCTCACAGAACGCCGCTCCTGTGTAAACTCACCTGCCAACTCGCATCAAATCTGTTATGGTAGCAGATTCTCTTCTCCTCCTGGCCCCTCCGGAACCACCTCCAAGGATCAGTCCTTGGACCTTCTGCCATCTCACTATATACTTGCTTCCTCAACTGCTGCTATCCTCTATTAGCATTTCTTACTGCATCTAAGCTAGAAACGTCTGCTTTTAAGGTCCTTCACATAATTCTCGCACGTCCAGATATTTTGTTGCTCGTATCTGCTCAGGTCTTTACTCCTGCAGTATTTACAAAAGCAGCCCCTGTCTCTGCAGTAGTTCTACTGAACCATTCATCCAAACCCTGATCCTGTGCAGACCTGACTCTTCTGCCTGTTACCCGTATCCCCTTCCACCTACTATATGCCCCCACACTTAACATTCTGCCTTACACCGGATCTCCATTACAGGGTGAGTTTAGTTCAAGTCTTTACCTGCCATTCATCGCACCTTTTTCTCACCCTTTCTTTGACTGCAGGACCTTCGCTTGCATTCCTCTATGAACCCTTCCCCCCTTACTTGGTGGAGCTCTCATGATACCCTCTCCCTGCTCCTGCTACCTGCCCACATGCCTATGATCCACTTCCCCCCTCACCTCTTGGCTGGAGTTACTATAGCCTCAGTTATCCGTAGGTGAAAACTTAATGCCACGCTTAAAACATGAGACTAAAACTGTAGGATAAGCATGATCTGATTCATAATGAAATGAATGTCAAGTACTAGCTTATTTCATTTATTTACTAAAAAGCTATTTTAATGGTCATTCTAATGCAGTGTATTATGGTCATTTATTTTCTTAGAGCGATTTTTGTATGCATTGTGTTCTTAGCACACTTTCTCAGTCATTTCTGATTGATGACCATAATCAGGTATTTACTAATTGATGTTGACCTTTTCAACTGGGGGTGGGGGGGGGGGGCAGATTGAGGCAGGTTGTTCTGTTAGGGTGGTCAGATGCGTTTGACTGTAATGTCCTTCAAGTGTTACCTACAATAGAGCCATGCATGTTGTCAGCCCCGGAACCGGCCCTGTTTAGAGCACCGTGAATAAGCGAGATGGCGCTCCTTCAGAAGCTGACGCCCTAGGCAGCTCTCTGTGTCGCTGAATGGTTTGACCAGCACTATAAGTATGTTTGACATATTCAGACTAATCCAGGGGTCAACATCTGTCAATTCTGACAGAAAATGCAATATTTACTACACATGTGGTATTTAAAAACATGCATAGTTTTTTTTTTCTTAGTTAAAACATTTTGCCATGGACCAAGCAAGTAGCCTTGCAGTAAAATGATGGGTCTGCCCCCCCCCCCCATGCCTGAAGATTTTCTTATTACTTATTACATGTAGCCAGGTAGTAAAATTTGTTTCAGCCCCTCGGTCAGCAACATCTGCCCAAAACTGAGAGGGACCTGTCAGTAAGATCCCTGGACTAACTGGTTCCATGTACATTTTCAAAAGCTGCTTTGGAGATCAGAGTGGACTTCAGCCTGGAAGAAATTCTTCAGAACAATAAGAGGTTTGTGGTCTGGAATGCCTGACATAGCAGGAGACAGAATCAGAGTGACAGCCTTTCGGTGACACTCCTGACACAGTACCCAGAGGTACGTCATCCACAGCCTGACAGGATTCATGCTCCCTGACCACAGCTGACCTCAGCCATAAGATACCTAATTCTGCGTATGATTCTAACCTACTGGAACTGACAGAATCTAGCCTGAGGAAAGGCTGCATCCCTTCTGCCAATCCGCTATAATCCCGAGTAAAATTACATTTGTCTTGATTGTAAATAAGAATGGAAAACAGAACACAGGTGAAGGATAAGGGCAGTTTTTTTGTTCTTTGCTCAGGTTTTTTGGTAGGAGGGAAAGTTTTGAAAATTTTTGATTACATTTTGATGTTACTATATGTAATGTTTCTGCAAGGACAAAAACAAAAAGGGAAAGTTTTTTCACCGGATGTCTGCTACCTTGTGAAGAAATGCTGGGTTTTAGCCAGTATTACCTTCTGCTTATGATAATCATAGTTACTGACACTGTAACTGGGAACGGTGGTCTCTGGTTTTTACTTTTGACAGAGAAAAAATAGAAAAGGAAAGTCAGCCACAGCAAAATTTTTATCCCTCAATAACTGGCACTTACTGTCTTTCCAGTCAAATCTGACTCCTCCCTTTCCCCCCCTCCCTCCCTCCCTCGCTCACTCTCTCTCTCTCTCTCTCTCTCTCTCTCCCTCTCCTCTCGATCTCTCCAGAAATACATGGGAAAGACTGAACGGCAGCCAGTGTGGAACCGGAGCCAAAGACGGAGGGAGTCCTCGCTGAGCACAGCAGCCTGCGAAATCCTATGACTGCACAGAGGCACTGAAATTCCCCAGAGCCTATCTTCTCCAAGAAAGTCTGTCTCATCTCTGCAGGGGACCTTCACTCCAGGGCACAAGCAAGGTAAACCGACACCTGCTCTTTAAATCTGATCTCCGTTAACCTCCTTCCCAAGTTGTTAAAAATAATTCTCTTCATCCCTATCGGATCTGTGAGTTGAACTGTCGAAGTGGCAGCTGAAGTCGACCTGGGTATAATGAGTAATGTATGTTACTGGGGCAAAATATATGAGTGTTATGATTCCGAATCATATTTTATTACACAATTTATGATAATTTTGCATAGTCATTAACAAGAACAGCTGGAGTGACATGCATGATCTCACATGCTTCACAGCGGCACAGATTCTCCTGTCTTTGGCTTGTGGACTTTAAGGAACGTCTGTCAGTCTGGGAAATGTCTCTATCTAATGTGTCTATCTAAAATAGTAGTTATCTTTTCCATTGACGTGGAAAGTCTCCCGTCAGGCTGCCTTGCATGAACGTTTCACCACGGTATCATTACGCTGCTGCGCCCTGTTTGCCCTGCCTATGAGTCAGTGCTGCAGAATGGGACGGCTGCTTTTCCTCAGGCAGCTCCAAGGACAGCTCAGCGGCAGCCCGTGAGAGAGAGAGGGTGGGCCGCATGAGACAGGCCGAGAAAAGCCAGGGGGATAATACTGTAGAGGAAGCTTAGCTGACCCAGTCGAGCCTTTTCTGGGACACTTTGCCAGTATGTGACAGAGCGGCAGCATGTTCTGTAGCCCTGATTCGAAATATCTGGCTAAAATGATCAGTAATAATCTGCCCAATTGTTAGCTTTTTTGAGTGTTTTACACCAGGGGTGGGCAGTCTAATCCAGAAAGGGCCTTTAGGTATGTGGGTTTTCGCTGCAACTCCCTAGTTAGATTACTGATTAGAGGACTGATTGACCCTCACACCTGGGTTTGAACAGCTGACTGAATCCCAAAAACCTGCATACACACTGGCCCTTGGTGGATAAGATTGCCTACTACTGTTGTGTACAGATAAACATAAACATACTGAGAAGAAACACATTATCTTTGCAGATTAGACCTTTGTTATAATCTACAGATGTATCTGATTCAATCATCGACCTGCTAAGGTAGTGTTAGCTTGGTAGGCCAAACATCCAGATACACAGCTTCTGAGGACATTCAGTCAAGGCCATCTCTTCCGGAAGTTCCGCGAGTCTCCTGCAGATTGACAGCAGCTGTCATGACACCTGCGGATGATGCCCAATGTCCCGGAAATAGTTGTCCCGCTATTCAGCGGCAGTAAAATTAGCCGCAACCCCAGCAAGCTTGGGCAGAATCTTATTTTTAAAAGCATAATACCATTCAGTCATTATACCACGGTATATGGTATTTTGATGGTGTTTTGATGGTGTTTTAAAAAGAAGTGCTGCTCTGGCATTCCCCAATAAAACTTGTCGAGCGGGGGAGGTATAATCATAGTACCGACCAGCACCCACCCCCACACCCCTGGTTGTCCCTCATCTGTCTCCCTGAAATCAATATGCCTAAGATGGGATGTCTGTAAAGGTTAATCTACGCGTGGTGCGTAATGCATATATTAACTTCTTACCTGTAATCTTCCAACCCTGCAACAGCAACTCCAGAATTATTTTCGGGACACCATGGAGACACCCAGTCAGAAGCGAGCGACCCGCAGTGGCACGACGCCCATGTCCCCAAACCGCATCACGCGTCTGCAGGAGAAGGAGGACCTGAGCAACCTCAACGACCGGCTGGCCGTCTACATCGACAAGGTGCGCTCGCTGGAGCTGGAGAACGCCGGGCTGCGCATGCGCATCACCGAGTCGGAGACGGAGGTCAGCCGCGAGCTGTCCGGCATGAAGGCGGCCTACGAGACCGAGCTGGCCGACGCCCGCAAGACGCTGGACTCGGTGGCCAAGGAGCGCGCGCGGCTGCAGCTGGAGCTGGGCAAGGTGCGCGAAGAGTACAAGGAGCTCAAGGCCAGGTAGGACATCACAGGGCACGTGACCCTGTATGGCTTCTCCACTCAGCACCAATCTCAGTATGATGTTTTCATTCATCTTCTTTCATTCGTTCTTTTGTTCTTCAATGGTCACATGTTTTCAAAGAGGGCTCTATTCTGCACCGCATTCATTGTTATTCATGGCATTTCTTATTCATCCTTCTTTATAAAGCCATGGTTCTCTATAGAACAGTGCTTCTAAACCCAGTCCACGGTGACCACCAGATAGCCCACATTTTTGCTCCCTTCCAGTTCCCAGCCAATCAAGAACACAGAATACCCAGTACAGGTGTGTTGGGAACTGAGAGAGAGCAAAAATATGGACTGGCAGAGGTCTCCACGGACTGGATTGGGAAACACGGCATCCTTTCTTTGGATGTCTCTCTCTCTCTCTGTCTCTGTTTCTGTCCCTCAGTCCTGTTCTCCCAAACCTAATGGAGGTGTCTCAAATGTTCCATTTAGCCTCAACACCTCAGCCCAAATGCCAACAATAATATTTACACATCTTTCCTGTCTCTCAGTTATGAGAGGTGTATATACGTACTAAAGGCCTTCAGTGTGAGCGCTAGCCAGATGTTTCACTGTATGTGTCTTACAAAGAGGATCTTATAGAAGCCAACAGCCTAATTGTTTTGCTTTGTTTCTCAAAAACATTTCATTGACTTTTTATTGCAGAGTGCATGCAAAGATATGCATGCAGTGATTTTTTTACACAATGGCTTTACATGGCAATTATTTTTAAAAATGCAGATGCAAGTGTCCACCTGCTCTGGCTTACTGTTTCCTTCTCTCTATTGATGAAGTTTAAGCATAATGATGATAGTGACACAGGGAACCCAGGCCAGATTTCTTGGGTTGAGCAGTGATGAATGTATTCCAAGGCCTGTGTGTTTTACTGTCTTATCAGATGGAATTTAACACCATTGGGAAAAAACCTAATCAGTATGATCACAATTACCATTAAGCTATGGGTTTGTCGCTACAGATATCTATTCATCCTTTTGGACAGGGTCTTGTGCTTTGTGTATCATGAAATCGCTGTTGGAATGTCATCTTACAGAGATGTGTTGAACAAGAGCCTCTCCCATTCCGAAACCTTAAAAGGGCTTAAAAGTGGTTTTTAGTCTTCGTTCTGCTTTGGACAGCAGCTGACCTGGAGAACTCGCTAAACTGCAGTCATGGCTGCATATGCTGCCAATGCTGAATGAAGGACTGAAGGGAGTTATTGCTGTTTCAGAGTGAGACGCATTAAATAGCTGGAATGTTATGGTAACAATCACAGGAAATGACACACAGACGGACATGCTTTCGCAGTCACATGCTGCTGTCTAATAACTTGGAGCTGCGCTATAAATAAAATAATTGAATATCATAACTATCAAATGTATATAGTTTACATGATTTATAAATGTATATCACCACATGACCCGAACCGGGAGAAGTGGTTGGAGGATGGATGGATGGATGGATGGATGTATGGACGTACAGATGGATGGACAAATGTATATAATTTCATAAAGTACTCATCAAAACACTCTATATTGTACAATCACATAAGCTATTTGGACATTCTGTTGACTAGAACTAGGCTATTCACTATGTAGCTCTGTTTGCATCTGTTTTTTAATATTTTTCTCCCCAGAAGTCCAGTTCTTATGCTTATATTGTTAATACTATATAACATATTTTCTTATATTGCAAATATTAAACAAGGAAATGTATGTATCACAAATGAAAATTATGTAACCTGAACAGACACGGTATGACCATGGCGTGCAAAGGACAAAGGGCAAAGGGCAAAGGGCATGCATGTGTGCAAAGGGCATGCATGCGCAAAATATTATTTGCAATAGATGACAGTCTATTGGTGTTTTAAAAAACCCTGATTTTTCCCTGGTTTGGTTAGTAGTCAACTTTCATAATGTAGTAAACTACTTGCCACATGACCTTTAAGAAAAATGTTGAAAATGTTGGAAAAAAACGGAGAGTGACTGATGGGACTGAATAGTGATTCACAGTGAAATGCTCATTATGCAACTCGAACCTCTGCATGCCAGCTGGGCACATAGAGTACCAGAGTGAGGACCCGCGGGGCGTGGTGCATGCATGCGTTAGTCAGGCTGAGAGAGTGCTCCGCAGGCCTGCAGCGTGTACTCAAATGTTTTGTGGCCTGCTGTGGGAAATAATGCAACTGCAGGCATTGATTACGTGGTGACAATGTGATTAGCACCTTGTCTGTGTGCAAATTTTGCATAAGCCCAAACTGTGAGATGCATGTTGTATTGCGGAAACACAAATACCTTCTGATATCTATTTTGGATGCGTTGCTCCGCAGTGGAGAATGTGAAGTGGAGCCACGCCCAGTCTGCCACCACAGACATGCAGAAATGCTTTGCTGCGTCCCCTGTCTCCCACGTTGCCGGCTTTGTGTTCCTCAGTGTTTGGTTGCTATGGGGGTTTTCACAGTTCTGGCAGGACTGCGCGAAGAGGCCTAGCGCAGCTCTGACTCAGACGGAGCCCGGCTGGCATGCAGTGCTGTTTAATTGTGGCTGGTCATCATGTCATTGTTTTGCATTTTGAGTTTTGTTTCCTGCCAGCTTTTGTTGATGCCGCACTTCGTGAGTGTCAGACTGGCCGGTGGCTGTACACAGTCTGAGTCACATTTCCTTCTGAGGGAAAGATCCAGAGCTGCAGTTCAGTCTGTTCGATCAGCCCTGTACTTTAGCCCACACAGCCTCAGCACGCAGATATGCCCTGATAAGTTTTTGCTAAGCACAAAAACCCCAAAATTCCCAGGATGCCTTATCAATCTCCCATGCTATGTGATGCCATCCTCTTGTTGTGTTACTCATAGGAAGAGTCAAACAACTCTTAAGCAGACTATGAATCTGCATATTTTTAATCAGACCCCAAATACCAATGACAATATCAGGAAGCTATTTACTTTTTTCATGCTAAATGTTTAGATGAAAAAGTTGTTACAGATACCAAACTGTATGCAGTGTCCAGCTTAGTAGAATTAATAACATGTAATAATAAAACCTGAGACAATTAAGCATGTGAGAGAGTAATAATCTTTACTATCTGGTCATTTACATTTCTTTATTTATTGGATATATTTATCCAAAGTGACATAGAATTGAGAGAGCAGAGTCAGCCAGTCCTTGGAGTACTTTTAGTTGAGTGCCTTGCTATAGGGCCCAGCGGTGAAATTACTCTTCCGCCCCGACCACGACCACGACCACGACCACACCGTCCCAAAATAAAGAGGCTCTTGTCATATTTGAACTCTCAACCTTCCAATTAAATAACTGGTACCGCGTCACGCTGCCTCAACAAGTCAGGCTAATGATATTTCAACTTTTCGAATGATCCAAATGTGTTATTTGTCCTTGCTGCTGGGTTAAGGATATCCGTATAATTTAAAAATCATTCTTTAACTGTTTGTCTCACATTTGAACTATTTACTTAAGTCAGTCAATAGGGACTGTGGCTGCATATTCTAATCCTTTCAAAATGTTTTCTTCAGGAGCGTAGATAAAATAGACCATTTGAAATAAAAGCATTCCAGAAGGCTGCCAAGCTTTGTTTGCCTTGACTTCGGATTTTGCTGTCAAATAGGCATGAATAATATCAAAGTTAATTTCCCTCCAAGGCAAATGAGGGACAGCAGAGATCCAGTGCTGACGCTGACTGCACCGAACCTGTTTGTGGCACAGATTTCTGATAGATGGGTGTGTCTGTAGCAGCTGCACCGACCAAATGGCACCGTGGGCCCAGAATGCAGGCTTTGTGTGGTGCAGGCGGCTGTGTGCAAGTGTGCCTCCCTTTGGGTGTTGAGTCCACGTGTCCCGACACGACCACTTTTCATGACACCCGCCAGTTGGCACGGACGCCTCGCACGGTGGTGGAAGGACCTCCATTCCCAGGCATCTGCCAGGATCTTCCTGGGTCAGACACTGTCCTGCCTGTAATATGACACCAGCAACAGGCATCGCGGCAGCAGTGATATCAGTCTGGGTTTGCTTTGCAGCAGCAACATAAATTGAAATAATTAAGTAGAGAAGGCATTGAGATCCAGACAGCAATGTGGTAGTTTAGCTAGTTAATTGATTTCAAGATCTTATTGATTTTTTAAAATCCTCAAACAGTAATATTTTAAAATTGCATAATTAATGTAACACCTTCACCTTTATTTTTGCTCACATCTCACCATATTTAAATGATTTGTTTATGCAATCTATTATTCATAGTATCTGAACTGAACGACGTTGCACAGACTAACTTCACAGAAAACTGATTTGACGTAACATGCATTTAGTTTTAGAATGTTAAATATGTGAAACGGAATATGTGTCTTGCATAAAGAAATTAATACATAATTGCTGTATCAATAATAGCCTTACCTGCTTCGTTAATTTTTTTTGCAATTCATTCCTCTTACGAATGCTTTTTTTTGCTTTTTAATGTTTATGACCTTGTGCAAGCCTTGTGCTTTGTTCAGGCAATGAAGTGTACACAACAAACCTTGCATTGTGCCCCAGCACCATGGAAGAACCTCACAGCATCACAAGTCCAGCGATCACAAGATGAAGTTACCGTGGTTTTTGCACACGGAGTCTAGAGCGATTCATTCATTTTTATTAATCGGACAACCTACTTAAATCATGCTGTGTAGAATAATGGTGACCTTACAGCATCACAGCACCATTACAGTAAAATGACTTTTGGTTAGTGGGCCAATAAATTGGGCATGGATGTCTAACGACAAAGGGAACATAGTTAGGATTCTGGGGTTATAGCCATTTCCTTGTTTTAATGGAATGTTTTTTTGTGTGTAACCATCCATGGAAGCTCCCATGTCAATGCCAAATTCGGTTTTATTTGTCTTTTTAAAAATGACGGGCTTTGAAAAACGAGAAGCTTTAGGTGCTTGTAAGTCTGTTGCATCTGCGGGCCCCGCCCTGTTCTACCTTCCCTGCAGTGTGACCAGTGGAGCCCTGCGTCCTGCTTGGTGTCGTATTACTTTGCTCTCTTCACCAGGGCTGCTCGTTACACTAAACCCTGCAGGGAAGAGGGAATGAGAAGCAGAGGCTGTAAATCTGTCCCAGGTCCGGCCTACAGAAACCTCTTTGTTGATTATGGTGCTGTGAGTATTTCGTATGAGGGAGAAATGGTTTCGGGCCGTAGCTGAACTAGGGTGGTTGGATAGGCAGGCAGGGGAGGAGTCTGTGTGGAGAAATAGGCTGGGATCAGAGTTTCCATGGTGTTTGATTCCTTCCCGGAACAGTCCAAGGTCCATGACTCATAGTCTTGCTCACCAGGCTAATTGCTTTAAGATGTGGGTGTTCTGTTCTAAGCGAGGCTTCTTTTGAGGCGGGTGGTGGAGGAGCTTGACCATGAGAGGAGTCTTGAGTTTAATTTGAATTTGTTGCCCACTTATGAAAAAGAAGCAGTTCAGATATACATCTGATTTACAATTATATTAAAGCAATGAGGGATTTCCTCTCTTTGTGGATAGCACAAAGGCTGATAGTTTGGGGCTTTCTTTGGTTGCTATGAATGAGAAGCTGTTGGGATTGTATCTTTTGATAGCATCTCTCTAATCCTGCAAGGGCTAAGGTGGACAAGCAAGCCTGTAACCCTAACTCAACCATATATATACACCAATGTGCCTGGGGTTTCCATAGAAGAATTCAGTCTCACGTGGCAACGCCATGTGGCAGAGCCGCCGTGAGAAGTCGATTCTCTGAGTACGTCCCCAGTTGCAACCACAGGGTTTGGTGTCCGTCCAGAGCGCTAATGCAGCACTGCCCGTAAACATAGCTCTAGCCTAGCTCCATGTAACAGGAGGCAGCTGGAAAGACACCAAACACAAGGAACCATTTCTAAGACTTTGCCACAGATGTAACTAATTAGGTCTGGTATTGAGTAAACAAATCTAGAACCTGCAGAGATTTTTATGTGCAGTAATGTAAGCAAAAATGGCATGTTGTAAATACCTATATTCAGCATTGAGAGCTTTGAATGCATAGTTATGCATAAACAGTTGCAATTCTGAAAGTTAACTTCATTTGGCGACGTTCCGCATCCTGCAGCCACTTCTCAGCACCTCTTGGGCATAGTAATCACCATTTAGGTCAGTTTTAAATGCCCCTAATGTACAAGGCGTTTCCCATTAGAGCCTAAGTGAAAGCAAGCTGCCGTGTCACATGTGGAAGAATCACGTCGTAAATGTAAACATTAGACTCCCTGCAGTTGTGAGTGTTACTGATACCAAACTTGAAATACTTTTGAAAAATCTTACCAGCAAGAGTAGATGCACCAACACAGAATGTTAGTTCTTATATGAAGCATTCATAAGTAAACATTTGTTATGAAAAGACTTTTGTATAGATGGGCACTTAAATGCATATTGCTTTAGCTAAAAGCCCTAAGTAATGTCAGTTAGCTATATCAGGACCAGCAGTGGGTTGTATCAAAACACATTATTAGCACCTTATGGATAAGTTACTGGGTGTTAGTAATTACCAAGATGACAGTAGGACGATACCCTGTACTGTGTCAATCACGAGAAGGTAAATGAAAAATGTTTGTGTGATTGCTATTCCAAGTCTGCTGTCGTTTCAAATTTAAAAAGAAACCTGTCTGAGTTATTTAAAGAACAATTTATATTTGAAATCATTTAAAAGCCCCTTTGAGTATTAAACCTTTATATTCATGTCCAAAAGGCAGTTGACTGTAGCAGAGTAGCGAGACCTGCTCACAGAGAAAAACAGAACATAGGAGCAGAACTGGAAACATTCAGAAAAAAACATGTTCCATTTCAGAATATGAGTCACACACGTGCATGCAGTCCTTGGTTTGTTAAGAAAACACATCGAATCAGGTTAGTTGGGCCAAATAGCTTCTGACAGCCTTTTTATGTACCTGACCGGTTATCTTGTAATGGACTGGCCAGTCTTGTCCGCCGTTACTATTGCTTTATGCTCTGGGATTTTTATGGTTAGGTTGTGGATCACTATCCTTAATTGGATAACCAGTGATGGCTAATGAAAGGGAGGACAGAAACCTCAATTATCGGAGAATGTCTGTATGCAGTTGTATCCAAGCAGAGGATATGAAAGTCACACTACAAACGACGTACTCAGTCACCTTGGCAGTCAGCTCTTCTGGTGCTGTTTTTGGCTTCTTTTTCCACTCAGCTTTTTCCCCTATTAAAGACTTTAAAGTCTTACCTTTCCCAAAGGGAAACTTTTCTTAAAAGTAACGATGAGAACCGGAAGGACAAAATCAACATAGAAATAAAGGAAGCTGATGGTCATTTGATTAGCAGACTTAGGAATTTCTGATTCATGGATTTTAGCTCTAGGTATTCACTCGCATCGCATCTTTTCGCTGCACCAATCTGTATGTGGGAGAGAGGAGGAATATTGTAATAATTCACTATTAGTAACCCTCAGTTACTGGTCTACTGGTTCTATATGATGCCGCCTACCATAATTGATAGGCCAGTGATTTTTCAGTCATTTTTGCAAAACATAGTTCAAATATTACGATTAATGATAAATTTTCTACGGGGATATTTGTATTATATGTATGTAACAAGATTTTTGTGTTGTGTATATTTTGAGTTGTATGTTATCAGAAAATGAATAGCCATTGGCTGCATTTGCATATTAGGCATTTAATCTAATGTAGGGTTGATTTGGGTCCTTAAGCAAATATCAGCATGATATATAGGTCTTACAGCTCCAGCTTCCAACTAATGTAAATTCATGTATCATTACATGATCGGTGGTGGAGACTCCAATCTCTCTCTGTACAGTGTGGGAAATTTAAAAATATTTACGATGAGAATCGGGAGACCCATTTTTGGTCCAGAAGGCAAAAGGAATGCCATTTCTGTACACAATTCAAAGACGCAGAAATGTTGCCATGGCAACGTGCCGGACAAAACACCCAGCAGAAGCCGCTTGGGCGGGGATGACTATGAGTCAGCGACAGAGATACTCCCGTAAAGGTTTCCACTCTGTTCTCACTGCCCCACCCTTTCCTAAGTAGGGGCATTTTTAAATCTACTCCTTTTGTCTATCGTTTATAAGAAGGATACAAAAGACTTTTCAGATTTCATCTGTATTTACCTTTCCATCTATTCTTTAGTTATTAGGTACAATTATGTGTACTTATATATGAGATGACATTTATAATATACTGGTCTGGAGACATCAAATCATTTGGGTTAAACAATAGCATTGATTTGGAAATGTGTATGAAAATTAATACAAATTCAGATTTAGTGATATAATTTGAAATGCATTTGCGGTATTTGGTATAAATACCCAGAAACTCTTCACAACAGCAAATTTGATTCCAACTCAAAAGTTCCAATTTGTATTTTAATTGACTTTACCACATAGCAAATTAAGCTTTAATGATAATCAGTAAATACAAATTCAGAGTACATTTGTTTTATCTTTTAAACATTAACATGAAGGCATTCACCTCTAAAAATAGTTCTGCAAATGACACAGTAGAATACATTTACCACCGATGGTGTTCTCTAAACACTTAACCATTGATTTAGCCAATAGTTTAAGTTTTTTTGGACTCTGATCACACTGTGGGAAGATACTTTGAGGTTAGGCAGTATGTTTAATCAAATCCATGGTCACATATTTACAGAGAAGTCAACATGCGGTGAAAAGAGAAAAGTAAGTCCCAAACTATCCCAGAAGATAATAAATTTTACTGACATTGTTAATAAAATTGCAGTACAAGGATATTGGATCCTAGACCAGTTTTTGTGAATTTTCTAACTGTCCCCAAGCTTCCTACAGTAATATCTAGAGCTTGAGTCTCTCGGTGAATGTAAATAATGATCCCTTTGTTAACAAACACATTCTTTGCTGACTCCTGAGGGGTTTGAGTCAGAGAAGTTACCCTCATAGTGGCACCATTGAAAGGCAAGAAGAACCAATATTTCAGACATTTTTAATGAATGTTCATGTTTACTTTCTTGTACCTCACAGAAACACTAAGAAAGAGTCGGACCTGGAGGCTGCTCTGTCTCGCCTGAAGGATCTGGAGGCCCTTCTTAACTCTAAGGATGCTTCTTTGACCACAGCCCTGGGAGAGAAGCGGACCTTGGAGGTTGAAGTGCGGGACTTAAAGGCCCAGCTGGCCAAGGTGAGACCCTGCATGTCAAGCATATGAGGATGAAAATGTGGCCAATTGCCATATATTTTCATATTGTTTGATGGTTAGTAACCAATGTGCTGTTTTTAACTGTCATTTTTAAAATAATACAGGGGCTTCTGTTATTTTGAAATGATTATATGATAACGCTTAACATTAAATATACCTTCATAATGCCTTTGTAGTGCATTTGTAGAACATTCAGTGTTCACCTTCATAATGCATTCATAAAGTATTTATAAGCAGCATGTAAGTGCATCTTAACATCTTAACATGCTTTAACAGCTATACCTTAAGAAACATTATAATCACACAATCATATAATGTTTGTTATTAATGTATTTTTAATGTGTTAAGGCATGTTAGGATGTTTAGGTACACTTAACTGCTGCTTTTGAATGTTCTATGAAAGTATTATGAAGGTGCACTGAATTTGATATGAATGCATAATGAATGCATTATGAAGGTGCACTGAATGTTCTATGAATGCATTATGAAGGTGTGGTTAATATAAAGTGTTACTGATTATACACTGCGTCTACATAGTTATGCCTACATAGTTCTTTTAATAATTGCTTTGTGCAGATAGTCTATTCCTGAAATCATGGGGTAGCGTACAGTTAGAAGGAATAAAACCAAAACAAATTCACACCAGTACATCCCTAAGCTTTAAAGGGGCCGTTCACCCCAATAGCACTGCACAGAAGATAGCACTGGGCTGCTCGTGCTCGTATCTTCTGCGCAGTGATACGACTAGTGTGTGAAGTTCGGTAGAAGAAAATAGTTCCTAGGTTAAACTGCTTACTACAAAGCCTGTGGATTATCTTCAATAACCAGGTCATGATTTCTGGTAAGAGACACTGCTGTTGAATATTTTTAATGCATTTTCTGGCACTTTAATCACCACAGATAGAATGCCGTTCACTCTCATTGTATTCGAGAGAAGCCCGACATTTCTACGCCAACTCCCAGCCGAACAACCTAGATGGATAGATAGTACTCAAGCCCCTCTAAAACATATCTTTTTCAGTTTTGGGGTGAACTGCCCCTTTAAAGGAAATTGAGAGTTCTCCAGTGTAGCATAACTTTTAGAACAGGAGAGGAATCCAAAATTCATGAAGATTTCACCCCTACTAAGCTGGGGATGGAATCAAGGTGATGAACAGCCATCCAACCTATGCAGACTATACTGCTTTATATATTGCAGCCCTACTATGTCACAATAGTGACAATATTGATAGCTGTACAGGTAGTAATTGCTATGGTAATTAAATTTAGGGTTATCCAAGAAATTGTATGTCAGTTTAAAAGGCATATATCAATTCACCATATAATTTCTATATCTAAATTGAGATAAAATCCATTTTGACCAACTTCCATCAATAACAAATACACCAGTTTATTTATGTCAATTATGAAAATATTTTGAAAACCCTTAGTCAATTGATTATTTGTGTAAAAACGGTTAGCAGTATAACTGTAATACAGTGTGTTGTTCACTGCACATTGCTGTGTTAGGGAATGCTTAATAGCCCCACCCAGTGGTCATCTGGAGTATTACTTATATTCTTTCACCCTCTGGCCTTTTTCGATGCCATGACAGCTGGAGGGGGCCCTGAGCGATGCCAAGAAGCAGCTACAGGACGAGATGCTGAGGAGGGTGGATGCAGAAAACCGTATCCAGACACTGAAGGAGGAGCTGGACTTCCAGAAGAACATCTACTCTGAGGTGAGAGCTACTGCTCCAGGTCCCAGATGCTGTTTAACATCTGCTGTCTTATTACCCTCATGGGAGTTTCTGAAATGCAGAAGCATAATGCTACAGCAAACTCAGCAGCCAAGCAGGGAGTAAAGGTTAAAATCCTAAACATAAAACATAATTATTTTACACTTTTTTTTGTAACAGAGTATTTACAGTCTAATTTGACCTGACATGTATGTACATTTAAATGCATCATATGTAGCTTATCCAATACAGGGTCGCCAAGGTCCTGGAGCTGGAGGTCCTTTAATTCATGGACGTACCCCCCTCCCTGATTTTTTCAAGTTTTACCACTGCCAACCTTCCCCTCCCTCCCCCCACAGGTCAACTTTTGTTGCCTGCAACCTCCACTAGTACCATGTGTGCCTGGACACCCTGGGTGGGGTGGCCGGGGGGGGCACAGACACACACTCACACATTGACAATTTAGAAACTGTGAGAACAAAACTGAGATTTGGGAGAAAACTGCACAGCACAGGGAAAGGCATGCAAGCTCTGCACAGCACAGGGAAAAGCATGCAAGCTCTGCACAGCACAGGGAAAAGCATGCAAGCTCTGCACAGCACAGGGGAAAGCATGCAAGCTCTGCACAGCACAGGGGAAAGCATGCAAGCTCTGCACA
>JAOYFF010000135.1:15948524-15974181 GCA_025773925.1 Cryptomyrus ogoouensis | reverse complement strand
CACAGGGGAAAGCATGCAAGCTCTGCACAGCACAGGGGAAAGCATGCAAGCTCTGCACAGCACAGGGAAAAGCATGCAAGCTCTGCACAGCACAGGGAAAAGCATGCAGGCGTGGAAGTCAAGACGCCGACTCTGCCAGTGTTAGGGGTAACATTTTACTTAACAGGGTACAAAACCTTAGTAATAACTCAGTTTCTGCTGAAGCACAAATCATGAACAAATCATGAACAAATATAGTTGCTACTTGAGAAAAGATACGTCACGATCCATTAACGATGAACAAACATGACATCAGTATTTCTCATGTCATTCATTACTTGTTCCTTCAGTAGCTCACAAAGGTTTGCAGAATTAACAGATACAGTAACAAATATAGTAACTGCTTGGGATAAAAGTTGAATCATGATCAGGGCGGTATTCAGGATTTTTTTAAATTCCGAGGTCAAAAGTGTTAGCTTTTCCTAGGTGTGCCCCCATATTCAATCATGGTTACTGGAGTTGCAGAAAACATACTGAGGACTTGACCTTGGTGTCCTCAGTGGTAGGAACGGCCATGATCATGATTCATTAACGATGGTCAAACATTAGACCAGTATTTGACTTGTGTTATTCATTACTTGCTCCTTCAGTAGTTCACAAAGGTTTAGAGAATTAACAGATAATGTAACAAATATAGTTTTAAATAAAACATGCATACATTAATGATGAAGTAACATGAGATCAGTATGTAACTAAGACTTAGTTTGTGATTGATTAATAAATAAGTAACAGCATAATACTATACTATTTGTGCCCTGTCAAGTAAAGAACTACAGTGTTACTACCTCCTAGGGATGTAAGGGTACACATAATTCATGTTTCGGTTCAAACCTTGGTTTAGGGTTAACAATATGATGCAGTTTTTGTACAGCAAGGAAAACAGAATTAACATTATTTATTATTAAAACTGCAAGCCACTGTGTCGCCCCCACCTGGATGATGCAACAGCAGCCATTCTGCCAGTACACTCACCACATGGCATCTAAGGTGGCAAAGGGGCAGGAGAGAATCTACAAATTAGATACAGGGCATGGTTAGGAGGCCAGATCTCATAGGACCACATTGGGCACTTCTAGCCAGGACATCAGGGTGCCACCGTTGTGCTTTCCAAAGATGCCCATGGATCATTACTGACCTCACAGAGTCAGGACCACAGTATTTACATCTCATCCAAAGGACAGCACCTACACTGGGGCATTGGAACCCACACTGACCACAGGATGGGCTAACCTGTTGGCCACACCAGCACCTCTTCCAGCGACAACCCAGCTTGTTTCCCATCCAAGTACTGGCCAGAACCAAACCTGCTTAGCTTCCAGTGGATCATCTAGTCTGAGCTGCAGATGGTATTTGCACACCATAAAAATAAGTAGGTATACGTAAAATAAAATTACTATTACTATTACTATAAAATATTGCTATCATTTATTGTTATATTACTGTAACATCATTGCAGTCATAAAGAACTACCATGGTCCCATATTCGTAGCATTAAACACCTCTGTAGCCGAAATGATTTTTTAGCCCGGCCTGAATTTCCTGGCAAAAGCGCCTTAAATGCCACGGGAGACAGACGCTGTTTCTGCTTCGCTCCGGTCATACACTCGGATGCCGTTGTCTCAAACGAGTTAGCATGTTGGATGTGTTCCCAGCAACATACCGAGTTCTGTATAACTGAGCCGGCATACAGTCCTGTTCTTATCAACTACTGCAGAATTTTTCCAAACTGCTGATTATGACTGACTGTAAGCAGCATTAGCCGTAACCAACTCACAGTCACAATTAGCATAACGTTTTTGGTGTTGATCATCTACTTGTGAATTTAGGTTCTGCCAGTGTCAATGATTATTCTAATGATTGTTCTATTGTGCAAACCGAACTGACAGAGACACCGTACATGACTAATACATGTATCATTACAGGCCTACTACCTCCTATAGCAGCACATTTTCCTGAAACTTTGATTATGTGGGATAAAAGTAATTCAAGAGTAGAGGGTCTGTTATGCGTCCTTTTGCCCTGTTGCATTTCTGTGTGATCATAGGTGTGTTATGCTTAAATAACATAACCACTCATGCACACCCACACACACGTCACCTTCCGGCACCCGGCGTGACCTCGTGGTGGTGTACTCATCCTGATGCACGCTTCCCTTCCAGGAGCTGCGAGAGTCAAAGCGTCGCCACGAGTCCCGCATGGTGGAGATCGACACGGGGCGGCAGCAGGAGTTCGAGAGCAAGCTGGCGGAGGCCCTGGCGGAGCTCCGTGCCCAGCATGAGATTCAGCTCAAGCTCTACAAGGATGAGATTGAGAAGACTTACAGCTCCAAGGTACAACCCGATGAATATCAATATATATTCAAGAAGTACAGATTTCAAAAGGTCTTGGTAGGTGTTGTCTTTGTTCCTCTGAGAAACTGTCATGCATCATTCAGAGGCGCCGATGCCATACGGCGGGCAAGCTGTCCTCGTAAATTAGGTGTGAAGAGATTCGGCTGCGCTGATGATCTGGGCCACTGGGCTACTCCATGGGGGCACTGGGTTGGATGAGAAGCTGTGTCATTAGAGAAAGTCTGCAGGAGGAATCGGAATGCAGCTTCCTGGTCGACTGCGTGGGGTTCGCTGGGGATTCCGCTAGGCGTAAGACTCCTGCTTGGTATCTGTCTGGGGTTCAGAGAAGAGCAGGTGGAAGTCGGCACGGGATCTCCTCACTCTCCATGGCTGAATTCAAACCACAGCCGGTTCTACGCCCTATTTAGGAGGCTTAGTGTCCCTTATTTTTCCTTTAACTCTGTTTAGTAATTTGTCCAATATTTTCATTGACATTTACCTCCCCATGACTATGGGGACGGTGTCCTATTTTTCTTCAGGGGGCTGAAATCATAGAATGGCCCTGATTTAAACCCAAAAGGAAAATAAAAACAATCTGAATAACCTGAATTGTCTCTATTAACTGACATATGTGCTTCAGCATTGTAATGTTAATCTTCTCTAGAATTTGATTATTGTTCTAGTTAATAAGTATGGGTAAATTCAGCAGGTGGCTTTTTTAAAATCAGTTTGTCTGTATTAGATCTAGCATGATTTTTACAAGATAGGCCCATCAAGTATACAATACATAATTGGTATTATTAGCTGTGGAATTGGTCGTTACTTAAACAAGCCTCCATAGTCAATTATTACTGAATGATTAAAATCAGAAAAGTAGCACTGGTTAATGTGATTTCAGAATATCAGTTTGCAGGTAGATCATGTTCAATTTAGCCCAGCCCCATGGCTGCTTCCTCATAGGCAGCTACGGCTACCGTGTATCGAAGGCTATGCTGCTTCCTCTCTCTCCACAGGCATGCCTTAAGGTGGTCTAGTCAGTAGGAATGTTCCTCACACTGTCTGATGCTTGATAAACCACCTGTGCAACATGAGATGCAAGAATCGCTGCGTCATTAGCACAAGTGCGGATCAGAGAGCAGGGTCAGGCCGCAGCTCTGGAGACATTGGGGTTATGGGTCTTGCTCAGGGGCCCAGTAGTGATGTAGTCACTCAGCCAGACATGGGAGTTGAACTCACAACCTTTGCATAGATTCCTAACCCGCAGAGCTGCACACTGAGAGATGTTTTTCAGCCACGTCATAGTGCAGTCCCACTGGATGCATAGCTCTGTGGGTCGACGCCCAGCTTTTTGTGACATTTGTGGATATTTTATCAAGAGCAACATTGATGTCAGGTTTGTTGTGACTGGAAAAATGCGGGTGAGTTTTATGGAAAACCCAGGGCAAAAGAAAAGCTTATTCAGTCAGAACGTGAATGTGAGTCATTCAGCCTTGGTAACATCATCGCAAACCCAGGATCTACTGTGTTGTGATATGAGGTAGCAATGGAAAATTCACTATTATCTGTGGTGTTGTATTAATGACTTTCTTCAGTATTGGCAATATTGGCAATAGAGGATTGATACTTTGTAATCCATGATCCAATATGATTTTGATTACTACTGTGTAAATTGTAATATATTCTTATGACATTAGATATATTTTATTGCTTTATTTTGTTATATATCATCTTTTCTTGCTTCTTGTTTTTTCTTACCTGTTTATTGGAAAAAAATATTTAAATTTAAAAATATTATATTATTTATTCCATATTATTACATTTTCTTATATATCAGCTCACCTTCCTTGTTCCTTTTTGTCTATTATTCATTTATTGGAAGATCATTTTTAAGCTGCTACCAAATCAAGTATAGAGATTATTAAGAAAATAAATAAATTCTGTTTTACTGTGATGAAAGTATGGTTTGGTTTGTTACCAAGCAAGGTCCAGCCTATGGATCACCTGATTTGCCGCTGTATGTCTGTGTTCGCCAGCTTGACAATGCCCGCCAATCGGCCGACCGGAACAGCCACCTGGTAGCAGCAGCGCACGAGGAGCTCCAGCAGACTCGCGTGCGCCTGGAGTCCCTGTCCTCCCAGCTCAGTCAGCTGCAGAAGCAGGTGAGCCGCGCCGTGTGAAAACGGCGCCCCCTGCTGGTGGGCACCGCAAGCACTGTCAGACTTTTCATGGAAGATGTCTCTTATCATTTGACCGCTGATTGCTTGTCGTCATTAAAAATTAACGTTGTTCCTCAGAAAGTGAGTTTTCTCCGGTGTGCTGACAGTCTGTCGGGCAAATCGCCTGGAAAGCTGGCGATGATGGATCCAGCAATCACGCTGACAGAGAATCAGTTATGTCACCCTGTGGAACCACTGGGATTCAGAGGCGGTTGACATGCGCAGTCGTCTGCCATGATCACCAGAGAGTGCAATACCCATAGGGAGTGAGTGAGTGCTGAGATAGATGAGAAACTGGTGCCCTCTCCTGGTGCCAGCTGGCGGCGCGGGATGCCAGGGTGCGGGAGCTGGAGGAGACCCTGTCCAGGGAGAAGGACACCATGAGGCGCCTCCTGACCGACAAGGAGAGGGAGATGGCGGAAATGAGGCAGCGCATGCAGCAGCAGCTGGACGAGTACCAGGAGCTGCTAGACATCAAGCTGGCCCTGGACATGGAGATCTGCGCCTACAGGAAGCTGCTGGAGGGCGAGGAGGAGAGGTGAGGTCAGGGGTCGAGGGCAGATGGCAATAAGGAATCGCTGCTTATTATGTCTGAGAGCATCTTTATACTGTTCTATATATTTTATATTCTCTCTATAACTTTTTATAGAGGCATTTCTATACTTACCCATGATATATCACACATCCATCATCTAATTATGCAGATATATGAAAATGAACCTTTTCAGCCATTTTTCAGCCATTATGAGGCTACATTTTAATATATTTTTTTATTAGGTTGATGATCTTTCTCATAATTAAAGTTCCCTTTGCCATCTATGTTCCTTTCTGCTCAGGTTGCGCCTGTCCCCAAGCCCACCCCCTGCTCGATCGGCTACGTCCCGCACCTCGGGGTCTGCCACTCACTCCCGCATTGTCCAGTCCAGCAGCCAGAGCTCCTCTGCAAAGAAGCGGCGTATGAATGACACAGATAGTGAGACCTCCAGCATGGTAGGGGGCGCTGTGGCACGCACCCGTATCTCACAACAGGCCTCTGCCAGCGGCCGTGTGACCGTCGATGAGGTCGACCTCGATGGGAAGTTCGTGCGGCTCGGCAACAAGTCTGATCAGGTGAGGAGAGGAAGGATAATGTGCAAATAATGAGCTATATTCCCTTTTAGTAAAAATATATGTTTTTGTTACTCTGATAATACCTGAAAACTGAAATATTTTTATCCAATATTTATTGTTGCACAATATTAGCATTAAGCTGTATGTCAAACATGTTCCAGTATTATACAATTATATTATTGCTGGCTGTTTTTCTCATTGTTAGCATATTACACATAATATTTCAATACAATGTCTGTAATTTATATAGGACCAGCCCATGGGCCACTGGCAGGTGAAGAGGCAGGTTGGCTCACAGACCCCGATTGTGTACAAGTTTCCCCCAAAATTCATCCTGAAGGCCGGCCAGTCCGTCACGGTATGTGCTGATGTTTTTTCACTATAGTATCTGATCACTGGGCACATCTCAAAGTATAAATTATTCATTCTTTATATGTCAGGTTTACTTGTGAAACTAGAGTTTCTGTGTATTTTATACATGTACAGAAGGTACAACTGTTCACCCTTTTCAGTGTGACTGGAAGTTTTATTGGAGTTTTAGGAGCAAAAATGTAGACTGGGAGGGAGCAAAAACCTGGACTGTCTGTGGGTCCCCAAGGACCAAGTTGGGAAAAACTGGTCTAGATCAGTGTTGTGACAGCAATGAGATGAAGCCTTGCAGAAGTCAGTGGAGAGGTAAAGTTACCTTCTTTGCTGACTCCCCTTCTTTTGGTTGCCAGATCTGGGCCTCAGGAGCAGGGGGCACGCATAATCCTCCTTCTGACCTGGTGTGGAAGACCCAGAGCTCGTGGGGAACTGGAGACCAATTTAAAACCACTCTGATCAACACCAGTGGAGAGGTTGGTACAGCTGGATTAAATATAAACTCGCCTTTCTTCCTGTATTCAGCTGTTAAAGTTTCTTTTTTTTCCTGATCTCACCAGGAGATGGCAACGAGGAAGGTCACACGCACACTATTCCATGACGTAGATGACGATGATGATATGGTATGTGCTCCAAGAAGCTGGAAATGTCCTTCAACAGTATATACATTTAATCAGGGGGTGATTCTAGGATTTGACCCTTGGGGGGGTTCAGCACTCAAGAGATATGGGATAATATCACTAAATGGGTTTAGAATAATAATGTTTCAGGAGGGATGAGACAAAAAATAGGGATCTTAAGCTCCCCTAAATAGGATCTAGAATGATCTATGCATTTAACCATACATGTTCAGAAACTGTTGATGAAGGCGATTGATCATAGTATCAATGCTGTGATTAGTGTTGCTTTTTTTGTAACCAAAGGATTCATGTTGCAGCATTTTGCTGAATCTTTTCCATACTTTATAATGCATGTATAGAAAAGCTCCCCAAATCTGGGAAACCTATTATCCCAAGTCACGTAGTGTTTGTGTGTCTCCCCCTACAGGCAGCACACAGTACCTGCACCGACGGCGAGTACAACCTGCGCAGTCGCACCGTGGTCTGCGGCTCCTGCGGCCAGCCGTCTGAGAAGGCTTCCGGCGGCTCGGTGACGGCCAGCTCCTTCCGTAGCAGTGGCAGCAGCGGAGGGGGGCTCCCGGAGAGCTTTATATCTCACTCCTATGTGGTGGGCAGCAACATGCCCCGGCAGGTGAGGGCAGGCCGTCTGACGACACACCAGTCCGCGGGCTTCTCGGTAAGGAGGATAAGCCTTCATCTGGCATGGGAACGTCCACCTCGAAAGGCGATTAAATTAGATGAACCTCAATCATTCGTAGCTAGGCAAAGACATTTTTGAAATGGCCACACCTCCCAGGCCCCCTCCCTCCTCCCTATTGGATGATTTGGGAGTGGCTGAGAGGCCCCACCCTGGGCCTTTTCAGGACAGCCAGGTGTGCCCAGTACCACAGGCACGAAGTGGCACAAAATGCCACCCGGCTTCTCTAGCGAACAGAACATGAACTCTAGAACCCGGCCAAACTCGTTAGCCGTGATACGTGATTTATATACGAATTACAGTTCCAGTTTGCTGACTGGCGATGCCTGTACATCGCTACCCCTGACCTGCCCACCTCCCATTCTGCCTGCCCACAGGTTGGTCCCAGGGCTGAGAGCTGCGCTATCATGTAACACCAAAGACATCCCTGCTACGTTGGTGACAACAGGAAGACAGCCATTTTCTATCCATCAAAGATGTTTTTCTATTGCTTTTATATATGTGTTAGGAGAACTGATGTTATTTTTTCATATATATATATATATATATATAACCTGCAGGTATTTTTATATATGGTTAGCATAGACTTGCTTTTGAATGATATTAAGCGGTGGCATTTTATCTCAGAAAAATGATTTTTTTACCCAGTTAAATTTTTGCTTGTCAAATGAAGCATTTACCAAGAGACAGCAGCGTAGCTCGATTTTCTGGAACCTCTGGCAAATGGTAGATTTTACTGATTGGAGAGAACGGGTCCCCTCAGTAGATTATGAGTCATTTTGGGGACCTGCCAGTGATTCCATGCCCCTCCCATGACCCTGCCAAGAGGATGCAGATCAGAGCGTGCCGTCATACAGAAGTTCGATCCGTACCTGGGTTTCCTAATGAATGTGTTGGCTGTCACGATGCAACACGCACTGCAGTGTTTATGCATTAATGAATTATGCCCTCCTACTCACCCTCTGCACTCAGAGTTGGAGAGTTCCTCTACGGTGTTTTATGTAAGACAGGAGGTGTAAGTTTTCATTGCACAGAGTGAAATGTGCTGTTCCATTGCCTTCCACATTCTTGGGTTGAACCTCTGGCCTTTAGACTTCCTTGAAGTTTATGGGTGCCTTCATCATAAGTTTTTTGCCAATCGACAACTTCTGCATCACAAAAGAATGCCGTAAGGTATACCATAGCTGTTTGGAAGTATATTTATGAATACAAATTTATATTTGTAGAAAGTGACCTGGATTGATTTTTTTTAAAAAACAGGGAATGTTTGCATCTATGCTGTTTCCATTGTTAGTATATAAAACTTGTTCAGATTATTTCATGAAAGACTGAGGCAGGCCTACATGTTTTAAAACGCACTATCAACTATGTAATGAAGATAAATTTTGTGACATTTGCACACACATACCTTTATAGAGGTAAATAAATGGGAAGTATTATTTTGGTGTGCTGATACTGGCAGCTTAAATGTTTTTGAATTTATTTTTCATTTCACTTTAGAAAAACCATCATAGGTTTGCAAGAAATTTTTTTAGTCCTTGTCTCCTTATTGAGTAAGATGGACTGTATATTTATTTCCAAGTGCTCTATACACAAAGCACCATTGATGAAACTATGTGAAAATGGATGTCTTACATGTTATGCTTTGTTGGAGTTAATGGACAAGGTCTGTAATTGCAGATACAATAAGAACAACTAACAAAAATTGGAAATATTCACATTAAGTGCCCCTTTGTTCTAGTGAAAAAATCAGACTTTATTAACACCCACATGGAATTAATACCCTTTTTTCTTTTGTGATTGTTCAGATAGAAGCTAAATACTATGTCTTACGGTTTCGTTGCTTTTTGTAGTGTGAATTCATTTACCAGTCTAGTCGGAGGCAGTGTTGGCAGACTTTGCTGTCTGCACTGGTCACCTGTTAGCTTAGGTTGCTTGCAAAATACGGCTGTGGCTCCTGGCTTGCTTTTATGTATACTAAGGCAGGAAAATGTAGGGTTAGGGTTGGTCGACAGGCTACAGTATTGTATGTTACCCCTTTAGTTTAGTTTTATACAGTTGTATTTTTTAGTTATAAAGCATTATCTGACATATGCCGGTGGTTCTTGAAAAAAGTGTGGGGTTCCCCATACAACCAGAGAAGAAATTTTTAATTTATCACTTCGATTTCAGTGGCTGTGCTGTTGCCTCACACCTCCAGGGCTGACCCCTTGAATCCCACCTGGTTGAATCCCACCTGGTTGTGTGGGGTTTGCACGTCCTCCCACAATTCAGAAGACGTGCAATTAGGGTAACTGGTGTCTTTAAAATGTCTAAAGCTTATGATGTTTTTTGGGGGTGTATGTGCCCTGTGATGGACTGGCATCCTATCCAGGGTGTACCCGGCCTAATGCCCTGCGATGGACTGGCATCCTGTCCAGGGTGTACCCGGCCTAATGCCCTGCGATGGACTGGCATCCTGTCCAGGGTGTACCCAGCCTTATGTGCTGTGCTGCGTGGGACAGGCTCCCGGTGATGCAGCCCACGATAAGCATTTAGAGGATGGATTGGATTTTTTCCTGTCAAAGATGTTGCTATTTTAAAGCTATTTCAACAAATGATAAAACTGCTCGGCTACTTTTAGTCAGTGTTTTTTACTCCACTAATTAGCTTTAACACTAATAAGCTTGAAAGGTTGTTAGAATGATTAAATAGAAAAATGACTCTGCACTCCATGCCTTACTTTTTTATTGTTATTTATCAAAAACACCTGCCTCTTCTGAAAATCCATTGTCATTGTCAGACATGTTGCTCACTTCGCATACTGCATTTTTCCTACTACATAACGTAAATACATACGTTACATACGTAAATAAGTATGCAATTTCAGACAAACCCAATGTCAGCCATTGTCTGTGGAATCTGTTTTGTTGTTCGTTACAATAGTAACTAGAAGGAAAATATATTTTCTACAGTATTTAAAAAATAACAACTGTATATGCATTTTTAAAGCTGTAGTGATATTTATGGCTTAAAATCATTCTACTTCTATGTTCAAGTTTCATCTGCTTTGCAGGTTTGCATGGTGATATGAAACACTACCAATCATTAAAACCAAAGAAATGTATAACCAAAAAAAGACTGATATTTTTTCTATTTAAAGGTAAACATGTCTTTTCTACTATAGGACACGATACTCAGAATAAAGGTCACCCCCAAAATGGAAAACTGTGCTTTTTTCTTATAAACTTTATGTAACTACAAAGGTCTTTCCCTTTCATACATATTTTCCTCATCATTTGTAATGTTCATTTCATTCCAAATAAATCAATAGTTATTATAAAGCTGCTTAATTTTTTTGAGTCTATGAATAAATCCACTGTACATGACATAGAAGGCTAGTTACATTCAAAATAAGTAACACTGCTACAATCAAATTTTCTCTTTCCCAAAACTAAAACAGTGAACCCATTAGGAAAACAGCACAGCTGCCTCTGGGGATACTACAGGCTATCTGTAAAGAAAATTTGCCAGGTTTTACTGAAAAATGTAGTATTCTCCAAGAACCATAGATAACCAGTTATACAAAATCATAGCTATAGCATAGACCTCTGAAGAGTTCACCAAAAGCAAGAGGTCGCTGAACATTATTAATGTAACATAATAAGTATAATTATTGATTGGACATTTTTATTCTGACCTGAAAATCATATTTTTGGCATCATGAAAATAAGCATTTGCAAATTTGCTATCCAATCCCAAGAATAAAATCTTCTTGCAGTTTTGCATTCCACAGTGTTGTGCAAGAGAGCTGAAATATACTGCAAACAACATTCCCTGGAACCCCTGTCAGCATGCAATGCCAAGTCAACCCAGCATGTGGCAGCATTTCCAAGTTTAAGGCTTCTAAAGGAAAAAGACAGGTGGTCAGTGGGGTAGTTTCCGTAGTGTGGGGGAGGGCGGTCGGCGAACTGGGGGGAGATCATAGTGCCCTGGGATGTGGCTGTTGACTGGGAGGTCATAGTGATGCTGGGACTCTGGGACACTGTAGGGGGAGCACTGGTCTGAGAGACAGGGGAGAGAAAGACACGGGAGCATTCAGTCAGGAGCATATTTTGTCAGTTTTAATTATTAACGGGAGCCCATTGTTCATGGAACACAATTTTTAGGCATTATGTGACTAATCGAAATTCATTTTGACATCCATGCTTCAACTCAGCTGATAGACTGATAGGGTTAACGATCACTATTGCTTTCAACGTGATGGTAGCTAACAGGCAGCTAATAACTTTTTCCCTCTCTGAACGTTGCATATTTGATTTGCTTTTATGGGAAAGTATGGAGCACCTAAGCGGACAGAAAAATATAACAAGTCCGTTTGTGAGATCTCACAATACTTTTGCGTCACTATTAACAACTGCTCTGAATTATATGCACTGAACTAGAATTATATGGAGTTATGAGTATAAAAGTCAATGTCAAACACTGCCAATAAAGTGTGCTTTAAGCATTGGGGGGGCAATGCACACAATTTAATCAGATTATGTATTTTTATACATATTCATTAATAATTGCATTCATCAGCAGTCACTGTGAGACAGTTACTGAACATGAAGCGTCAATATTAATAAAAATTCACCTGTAGAATATGGAACGCTAAGGGTTGTTGTTGCTTGATTTTGATGAAAGATATATATAGACAGAAAACTATATATACAGCTAACTTCACGGCAGTGTCATAGTTAAGGTTTAAACTCAAACCTGCTTTCTGGAACAACTCCCTGGTATTCTCGCTTGGAGATGTATTTAGGAAAATTCGGATCGATACTGAAATGTTCCAGGAACTGGAATATAAAACTTCAACAGCGCGGTAAAGTCAGCTTCATATTCAGTGTACTGGCTGTAATATATTTCAACAAAAAAGCAAGTAACAGCCTTCGGTTTCTCAGACTTCTTTACAAGTAAATATTAATTAATATTTCATTGTTTTTATGTGCACTTCACGTTCAAAAGCTGTCTCGCTTGCAGTCACTGGCACTGAAATGGACACAGTGAAATTGTTATACAGTGTGCATTGTCTCCCATAGTTTAAAGCTTAAAGCACACTTTACTGGACATGTTTGTGCTATTCAGTCAATTAATTATATTGTACTTTTAACGGACTCAGTGCAGTTATTAATAGTAACAGAAAAAATATTGCGAGTTCTCGTTATTCTTTTCTCGTCCCATGTCCCCCTGGGGGCTCTGTAAGCAAAGAAATGTCAGAAGTGCTCATCTTTTTCTTCTGCTTTGACTTGCTCTGTATTACAATTCAGCCACCCACCCCCCTCCCCCCCCCATAAAGATACAATTAAATTCGAGGAGAAAAACGTGCAAGAATGCTAACATTTTTCATGGCAGGATGGATCGTAGCTTATTGTATCGCCCCATCAGGCTGGCCAGAAGGTGCCGGATATTACTGTCTCCAAACTGTTGCAATCCTCATGCTGTATTTGCTCACATTTTACATCTGTTTCCTCAAACAGCCCTTTGACCGCCAAAGACCGCTGTGTACCTCTGTGCAGTTCCTGAGTCACTGTGCAGGGCTTCTCACTGCAGATGGGCGACTTCATCTCCACGTAGCTGCTCTCCACCGGGCGGAACGGGGACGCGGGCAGGTCCTTGATGGTGGCATATGGGTTCTCGCTGTTCAGAGACGTGCTGCTCACAGCCACAGATGAGTTTTTCGACAACTCTGGACAACAAATAGCGCAGCATTATATTAGCCAATCACAGCAAGGCTATGGAAGGCTATTAAGCTATGGAAATGTTCAAAGAAGGCACTGCGAGAACGTTCCCTGTTAGCTGGAATTTTATTGGATTGTCGCATGTTTTACTGCATTGTCCCGTATTGAAAAATACCAGACCAGACTGAAAAACTATTTAATTCAGGCTGCACAACCGACACCTCACCCTAACTAACTTTTTTTTTTTTTTCATTTTATTGTCGGGGGTAAGTTTTATTGTTGGGTGGTGGTGGTGTTGAAATATGAGAACATAACGAGAGAACAATGTTTAAAACACATGGTGTACCTGGTCCTGTGAAAGAATTTCCTTTGCTGTTATATGACCATGCACAGCAATTGTCAGCCCTATAATGTCTCCCAAGATGTCTGCCCATAGCAAGAGGAAATGCAGACTGAAGGCAGCCTTTGGCTTTCTCCAAACATTAGGCCATCAGATTTTTCTAATAAATAGTGAAAGATGGCAAACCAGAACGTTATTATTATTAGCCCTGCCTTAAATTCCAGCTCTGTGAAGCTCATTATATGCAGTTTTTGCTGAGAGAGGTCAGCTGAGGTGCTGAGTGACTCTTGGAAATCTTTGGGTTGTTTTGTGGTGTTTAGCAGCTATCCCCAGGGCTCCAGACTTTTTCCACTAGTTGCGCTGGTGCTCCTTACTGGAAATATTAGGAGCACCAGCACAAAATTACTTCTACATGCAACGCAACATGTGCATCTTATTTATCCGAACTGTATTACTAGTAACAAACAAACAACAAACAAATTTATTTTTGTATAGCGCTTTATCACAACATTACATTGTCTCAAAGCTCTTTACAGCATCCCCACCCAGTAAATACTTTGGTAATAAACATACATTTTATAGAAATATCAATGTGATGTTTTACTTTAAAGGAAAAAGTTTGAAGTAGTGCTTTAAGAGAAAAACATTGTAAACTACATGTTCAATTAAAAGCTCTACCTCAAATACAAGTAGTTATCGGGCTAAGTAAGAAATCCTGCTTCGGCCCTTGGTTACTCTCCTTTATTTTCAGGAGTCTGATTGACAGAGCTATAGACCAATAAAAAGTTGAGACCCTCCTTCCTAGTTCTGGGTAAACAGCGCCATGTTTGTAGCCATGTTTGTAGTCCCCAAGCAGCTTCTCTGAGGCCAAAATGTCAGCATGAGCTGAATAGTTGCAGAATAGGACTCCTCTGACAAAAACACTTATATCTCGCAAACGGAATACCATTGAAAGAAAATTTATTTCAGAAAGACTACAGAATCCAACGATCCCTGATTGGAAGGGCCCTAAATATCCCCAAGTAACCAGCCCTGCGTAACTAAATTGCTAAACAAGTTCATTAGAATTTAAGCTCTCTAGGTATGTTTTAAGGGTTTCTGAGCCCAAAACCAAGCTGAAGCTAAATTCATATTTTAAAAGTTAGAGATTAGTGGTTATCGTTAGCATCCCCTAATTTTTTTTTGTGGTTTATCAGTTTTGTGTTATCGAATTAAAAGTTAGCAGATTAGCAGTTAACGTTTTGGTTAGCTGTGCCCACCACTGCCATTTCATATATATAGTTTGCTATATAATTTCTCATTAAGTATCAATAAATCACTGTAGGAAAACTTTAAAGGTTAATCTATACAGCAGATTGTTTATAAATACCTTTGTTGTATAATTTGCCAAAGCTGTGACTGCGGTCAATCCCAGTAGCAAGTAATACATCATTAAACATTTAGTTAACACTAATGACCAAACGGAGCACAGGTTGATGGTGAATTTCTGCAAGTGTCACATGAATCTTACTCTTGTAAAACAAAGGGATGATATTCACTAATTGTATATAATAAGAACAAAAAAATAATAATTCATTTACAAAAAATGCAGGTCTCCTGTTTAAGTCTCATATTCTCAATCTGATACTCGTATGTCAACAACACAATACGAGCAGAACAGTACAAGTCTTTGTGGGAGATTAGCCAGGATGAAATCTTTATGCTGCAAGTCATATGCTGCAGAGAGCCAACTGGATGACCTTGGCGATATTTGAAAGCATAATCTGTACCAGTTAGTCTATCTGTTCTGGGTGACCACACACAAATACATCACATGATGACAACCTGTCAGTGCAAAAATCCCTCATACAAGCTGACAAGAACAGTGGTGAGAATATTTGTCTATAGACCAGAATGAGTCATCATCACTGACAAATTCCAGGAAATTTGTTTGTACTGAGAGGTAGAGATCTTGTTTTTTGAAATCAAATGGCGCTTTTCCACTGGCACCAAGAACCAAGCTGAACCAAGAAGAGATGGTTTTCCATTGAAAATTATACGAGCTGTACCTGATTCGTAACCGGACTGAAATGGCCCTGCTTCCTAGTTGAAATGCATGGAGATACCAATGATCTATGGTGATATGCATAGATTACCTGAAGGAAAAAGGGCATATTCTATATATTATTCATTATTAGTAGTACTGCGATATATTGATGCATTCCCGATAACTTGGAACATGAAAATTTCCATCCTCCTACATTAAAAAGTACTAACAGCTGAACAGAATGGATTCATAAGGCAAATTTATGCAAGCTAATGCTAATTCTGCTAGCATTTGATGCTAACAAAACACAGCGATTGTCACAGACATGCTGCTGGAAATCAGCACATAATCATGACGTACACCATGTAAATAGTAAATATGCATCTCTTTTGTTTTACATTATTGTCGCTCTCCAAACCCAGCAATGCCTTTACGGAGCCGACCCTTCTGCAATGGAAAATCAAAGCGAGCTGGAACAGCGCAGTAACTAGTCTCCGCGGTACAGGTCGGGTGTGGCCTGGTTCCTGTACGTCAGTGGAAACGCGCCAAAAGTGAGCTGTTCTTTCAAATCTGGAGCTGCTCCACTAGCCTTAAAAGTAAATGTCCTCAAGGGAAAGATAAAAGACACAATCGGTCAGGAAATGCCTGCTCATTGTCACAGCTGTTATTGAAGCTGTTATTAAGACCCCTGTCTTTAAAGCAAGTCAGGTATTAACTGGTTCACACAACACCTCTTTGAAGGATATGATTTGGCTTAATGACTGAATGTGACGGAACCCACCCTTTTCACTGTGGACAGGCTCCTGGGGGTGTTTCCAGTCGGCAGGCAGTGTGGCGTTGCACTCCACCCCAAACAGCCCCAGCCGCTCCCTCTCCATGTTCTTCACATTGCAGAACACTCGATTATTGGTGTTCTGCTTTGGAGACATACTGGCCAATCAGATACACCTGCTCAGATACACCACCTGGTTGTGATACTGTTCAGACTTGATCAGTTATCAACATGATCCCTCACGCACCCCGCTGTCCATCTGCTGTCGTCTAAGCAAAACTAACTCCTGTACATCCATTGGATTTGACCACAAATATGTATCGTAAGGTAATTCGACCAGATGTCACCTAAGGTGGCCCTTCTTAACATCTCCATTTTGGCTTCTGTTAGAAGTGCTATAATTAAGTTTAGCACTTCAGAGTTATGCCATAAGTGTAATAAAATTTGACTTCAACTGATGCATAAAATACCTGACCATGTCACATTGCCACATCTGTGATAAAATGTTTCAAGTTGTAATGAGAGAAACAGACTTTGGATCATACAGGTGGTGGAATTATCACTGAAAATCACAGCCTTAGCTGCCGCCTCATTGGGTAAAGAATTGGCTTAACTCAGGTGGTGAATGACAATACAAATTAAGTCCCACCTACCACAGGTATAAACCCCTCATTTTCCCATCACTAGTTGTACAGTACTTGTGAGCTGCTAGTTTCTTGAATCTTAGGAATGATCTGCATGTAAACACTTAGATGAATGTATGAACTATTATGGCTCTTTCAAACACAAAACAGATGTCACCCCAGCTCCATTCTTTCATGCAGTTAAAAAATACAGTTTAATGCAATCACATCCTCAGGGTGCCAGATTGGCTGGATCATGAGCCTGGGAGACACATGTGGGCTCAGTGATGTCAGTGAGAGCGGGAAACACCTGCCTTGATGGACATGAGGGAGCGGTCCTGGTTGTTGGGGACCTGGGGCAGGGGTGGCCTGTTCTGGGACAGTGTGTGGTAACTGGGGTTGGAGTAGAAGTGATGGTAGCCATGTGGGACGTCTAAGGAATAACAGGAGGAATAAAGTTATGGATCATTCCCCCCCCCCCCGTTGTTTGTGACTGGCGTTTGTGATCAGTTTCTCCTCAGCTGTTTGGGAATGCTGTTAGTGCAGGGTGACCAGACGATCCATCTCATGGAGGACACTTTGAGCTAGGACAGGATTTGTAAACTACCTGTTCAATTAAAAGCTCCTAGATTTCACAAGCATTCAGTTCCTGTTGTGTCCTGATAAGTCAGTCTCCCATAATCATGCATGAATCAATAATGTTAATGTGAGACAGCTGGATGAGTCTTTATATCAAGGAACGAACAAGTCAAAGCACAAGAAGAACTATTTAGCCGAGCACAGAAACCTTTCAGTTTTAAAGTAGCTTGTGAAACCTGAAGTAGCTCAAAGTGTCCTCCCTGACATGAATTATCTAGTCACCCTAGTTGGTGACCAGTTTCTCCCCAGCTGTTTGTGAACACCATTAGCTACCAGATTCTCTCCAGCCACTTGCGCTAATGTATATCTTCAGTCATAACACTGGTCAGCTTCAAAAATTAATTTTTGCTTATTAGTGGCATTGTAGATTTGCACTATGCATGCTGTGGCCTGTTCACCCAGATGGAACACACCTGGCATGGTGCACTCCAGGCTGGCCGCATGGCTGGAGGAGAAGACCACGGCGGGCACGGTGCTCTGCTTGTCCTTGCGCCGGCGCCGGTAGAGCAGGAGAAGGGCGAGCAGCAAGGCCGCGAAGACCACCAGCGTGGCGATTCCGGCCACTGCGCCCCATGAGTCCCGTTCCACCGGCGACATCACGCTCACTACCTGCCCTGCGGGGGGGGGCTTGCTGTTTGGGACTGACCACCAGTCCTATTACTTCTTGTGATTGTTTTACCAACTTCAGAATGCACTGTTGTCAGGTGACTAAATGTGACTAAGTGTGATAACAAATCATATTCATGTAAACAACATTCAGATTAAATTTTGTGTAATCCTAGAAGACACCCATGCAGATACGGGATGAAATTCTCACTTCTGCGTGTGAGTAGGTGAACTGATGTCTCTAAATGGCCCATGGTGTGTGAGTTTGTAAGTGTCTGCCCTGTGTTGAACTGGCACCCCATTGAATGAGTCCTCTGCCCTGTGCCGTAGGGGTCCTGGAAGAGGTTCCAGGCTCACTGTCACCCTCCACTGCACTGTCTCTCAATCCAGTTCTTGTAGACCGACAGTTGGTTCTCATTTTAGCTCCCTCCGAGCTCCCTGCCAGACAGTCCACACTTTTGCTCCCTCTTTGCTCTCAGTATGGGAGCAAAAACGTGAACCATCTGTGGTCTCCGAGGACTGGATTTTGAAACACTGCACTACCAGATAAGCTATATTGAAGATGGATGGATGAATGGATGGATTCATTCTTACAAAAAAAGAGCAGTGTTACTTACCCTCTTTGCAGTTGGCTTCCAGCCCTGACTCACACACACACACCCCGGTGCGGTGATCGCAGCTCGCGTTGGGCGGACATGAACAGGCGTGGGCACAGTTTGGACCAAAAGTTCCTGGGGCGCACTCTGCAAGCAAACGAGTGCCCAGAGATGGTGTGATAAGAGATAAGATACCAAAAATGAGCAATCTTTACTGTCACGGTACATACAGCAACAAAATTTCGTTTAGCGGCAGTCTTGCCAGTAATACAGCATAGACAATATACATAGACATTAAAGGACGACAATATAGAAATATAGAACAAAATTCAGTAAAAAGTATGAAACCAGAAATATGTATAGAAATTTAAGCGCAGTATCTGTAGAACAGTGCACCAGCCGAGAGAATTTGGGATCGTTTTGCAAAAGAAAAAAATACTCAGAGGACAAAGTTCAGCACCTGGATACTTACTGGACTGGCAGTATGGACCCGTGTAACCTACTGGGCATAGGCATGCGCCGGTCACATGACTGCAGGACCCTTCACATAGGCAGCGCAGGCTACAGCCCGAACCGTAAGTCCCCTGGGTGCAGCCTAAAGATGCAGAGAAGAATCAGCCAGACTGCCTGTGACATCATCATAGACGCAAACTAATCAGCCCTGTGAGCCTATTTCACAATGGCATGTTGTACGTGACATTTGCTATCAGTCTACTGAGGGTGTGGTTCACGGTCTCACTCTGTGGTACTCATGGGCATAACACTGTTTCGGTAAGACTAGGCCTGTCTGACTGTGGTCTAAACATATGAGTGTGGATGTGAGAGGGACAGTGACAGGACCCGTCCTGATGGTGGCGCAATGGCACACTTCCATGCAGTGGTTTCAATACCGCAAACCAGTGGAAACAATTTTATTTCGTTCCATGAATCTTTCCATGCAGTTAGCTAGGGGCTGATTACATTTTCATCACGTTCATTTAACAGACTCTTTTACCCAAAGCGACTTACAACTGAGAAGGCAGTGTGTTCTGTTCCTGTTCCTGGTGGTGGCACTCTAACCATTGTTTTGGCTACCCCTGCTGGTGGCTTGTGTAATTGTTGTCTTCTCATATTTTCCAGATTGGTTTCATCTGTGCAGATTCCTCACCTGAAGCCTGTCTGTGTTTTGTTATAAAAGGAGTTCAGCTCAGTTTGAACGGGACGGGATGCAGGAGAGCAGCCCTGACTCCAGAGGTCTTTCTTATGAGTACTGGCTACGTTAATTTAAGTGGCTTTAATGCTTGACTGTGCAATAATAGATTGTGCACCATTTTTTTCTGTGTCTCCTTTACGTTGTGGTTGGCTCTTGACTGTCCCTGGGGCAATTATAAGTCAAGGTCGCTCCAGAGGCCCAAGAGGGTGACATCACTCTGCTGACCACATCATCTGAATCAGCAAGCTTCCGATTACTAGCACATAATTCTAACCTGCAGAGCCACACGGTATCCCATGATGCCTCACTTTAGCCATAAGCTATAAACTGACCACTTAGGTACAGAATCTGTTTTGCTTAAGGCAATTAAAGGAAATTTTTACTAAAAGAGAATTTTCCTAAAGTCAAGTGTGACATTCAGGTCACCAATGTCACACTTCCTGGCCTGAGCTAATGTGTGATGGAAGGATTACCTTGGTTACACAGGGGCCCGGTGTAGCCCGGGTCACACTGGCAGCGCCCTGTGACGTGGTGGCACGGGGCGGAGGAGTGGACACACAGAGGACATGCTGCACTGCACCGTGAGCCGTAAAGACCTGGGCTGCAAGCTGGGAGGAAGGCAGGAAGCCAAGGAGAGGCACAGAGGCTGGGATCTTCACTTATTAATGCCCATAAAATTGTCAAAGCAATGGATTAGCCACGATATAAAAGAAAAAGGCCACACAGTAATGCTGAAAAATGGATTTATGACAGGAAATCCTGGGAAGAGAAAATCTTAGGAACTTCCTTGAGCAGCAATCTGCCAATAACCAGTTATTATTATTATTATCATTTCATAACTATTATTATAAAAATGTGACAAAAGAGAAGTGACAAATTTGAGAGAGAGCAGATTCTGCACTTACTTTGACTACAGTGTGGACCCTGGTACCCGGGATTACACACGCAGCTCCCACTGTGTGGCAGACAGGTGGCGCTGTTTTGGCAGGAGCAGCTCTGGTTGCAGTGGCGCCCCCAGGATCCCATTGGACAGGGCTGGGCGCAGTGTTTTCCTGATGGGGCAGGATGAACAGTCAGCAGGGCCAGTGGGTTTAATGAGTCACGGCAAACGTCTGCAGCAGCCGTGAGGTAACCGGGCGTAGAGGAGAGGAGCTCGGAGGACCTGCCCAGCCGGGGAGACACTGGCACTGGCCGGTGGACTGGTGGCAGCCATCGGCATGCAGGCAATCACACTGCAGCAAACACCCGGGACCGTAGGCGCCTCTCTGCATACACAGGCACAAAGGGAGACTGACATCATCACCATGCAAAACACACCATAGGTGTCAGTAAGAAGTAGGATTTATAGAGAATATATAAGCTTTGAGAAATTTCAATTGAGTAATATTGAGGGCTTATGGTGATAGATACCGGACATGGTTGGTCACACAGCGCCCCCTGCCACCCAGCAGTGCACGTGCAAGTGCCATCTATGGGATTGCATGATGCGCCATTTGCACACTGGCACGTTCCATTGCAGTTTGGACCCCAAGTGCCGCCCGAGCACGGGATGGTACAGTCCAAGCCTTTCCATCCTAGAAAGAAAATCATGGTCAACTAAATTGAAAACTAACAGTATTTTTGATCTGTTGACAGTAAAGTTTAAAACTGGCTGTGACTGAAACTGCAACAGAGCAGGTGCCAGATGGGGGCGCCAAAGCGCAGGGAATGTGGGGCCTCACCCTCTCTGCAGAGGCAGGTGCCATCAATGGGGGAGCAGGCCAGGGCGTTTGCACAGGCACAGCTGAGGGAACAGTTCGTCCCGTAGGCGCCCGAAGCACACAGACTCTCACAGTGGTCCCCCTGCGGCACACATGGCAGTCTGGCTCACTCTCTGCACACCACATCTCAGCACGACAACAAAAGGCACAGCTTTCATCGCTCAAATCCAGCATATCACTCCAGATGTTTCTCATGTGTGGTTCCCCAATGGTGGCATGACATCACATCCGGTCATCAAACTCCCTCTCCGCCTTCTAGAAACACCAACACCCATCTGTTCCAAGAATAACTAGCCTGATGTCACTCCGCGTTCACTGAATGTCCTTAATGCCGCACTGCCTGCTCATTGTAGAGTCCTATAAGGTTCTTGCTTTATTTGAAGGGTAGTGTGTAGCTCTGGCTCCAATACTGCTTACACTTGTGCCTGGGCATTTTCTGGAAGCTCAGCCAAGCTGCGCTTATGCCTACTTGACAGCTGTATGTTTGCCTCACTCCTAAGTCACTCTGGACAAATGCGGCGGCTAAATAAAAATTAATGTAAATGTAAAAATAACCCGGCCAAAGTCCATTGCTGAATTCCAGTTTTTCTTCCACAGAAGGGTCACGGTCATTGTCATGGTCACGGTCACGGTCACGGCGAAAGTCACTTACAGTGTAGCCTGGCGCACACCAGCAGCGCCCGCTGACGCTGTCACAGGTACCCCCGTTCAGGCACAGGCAGGTTTCCTGGCAACCGTGGCCGTAGTAACCGTGCGGGCACGTCTCGTTGCAGAAGAGCCCGGCCCAGCCGGGGTAACATGTGCACTCGCCCTTCATGGGGTGACAGCTGCCAATGAGAGATGGGGGAACTACAGCTTTTGGACCAAAGACGGCATATTCCAATCATCACCCCCTGTGCGACTGATTAGTTATGCCCCCAGGGGTCTGAGAAAGGGGCCCCTTCGACAACCTTTGCTGTTGCCACCCAAGCTCCCTTAACTCCCCCTCGACAACTTCTACAGCCCCCAGCTGACAATTGACAGCTGACAAAAATTCCTTTGCAGAACACTAGTAGGGGGCAACTGAGAGCTGAAATAGCCCAAAGGCCTCTGACCATGTCAATGTGCCTTTGCCTAAATCCAGCCCTGGTCTTTAATAAATATTAAAACAGCATTTCCCAATCAGGTCCTTCCCGCTGCCGAGAGGGAGCGAAAATGTGGGCTGTCTGTGGGTCCCTGAGGAGTGGGATGGGAAACATTATAAAAGATGAATAATGAAACAAAACCCGCTGACATCAGCCACGCCGGAGCTGCCCACCTGAGCGTGTTTCCGCGGTGACACTGGCAGCGGTGCTCGCAGTGCAGGCCGTACATCCCCTCCGCACACATCCTGTCCTGGCACCGTGGACCCCGGAAGCCCGGCTCACACAGGCAGCCCCCGTCCACGTGGTAGCAGCGTGCCCCATTGGCACAGTCGCAGGTCCCCTGGCAGCCTGGGCCGTACGTGCCCACCGGGCATTCCTCGTGGCATCTGAGGGCGGGCAAATTTCACTGTTACCCCATGACACCACAGGCAGGGGTCACTCAGTGAGACTTTCATGCAGAACAGCCGACTTGAACTCCCTGAAGATGATGCCACTTTACATAAAATTACCTGCCGAATAATTAAAATACAGATACATATATTAGCTGGTTATATCAAAACAAGAAGGAGTTCCTGTCCAAGAATCTGTCTGATGCCACACCCACTGCACCCAGCAGGGGGCAGTACCTGTCTCCAGTGAAGCCGGGAGTGCATTGACAGTGTCCGCTCTCGGGGTCACAATGCCCTGTGTTGTGACACACACACTCATGGGTGCAGTTGGCCCCAAATCTGCCCTGGGGACAGCGTTCGGTGCACATGGGTCCCTGGGGGGTCAGAATTAGACAGAGAGAGGAAAGGAATGATGCAGGAAAGTCACTGTGGGCCCTTCAGTTTGGAGGCCCTTAGTACTTTATGTGTCACTCAAGGGCGTAACTTTGGATTGAACATTGGGGGGGGGGCTGAGGTCCCCACCCACTGATCATAACAATGTGATTTTTTTTGGGGGGAGAGAGGGGTAGTATTGGCCGGTTCTGATTATTGAGGGGGTTACAAGCCCCCTACCCCCCCATAATTTACACCCATGGCAACTGGGAGGTTTTATGTAATAAAGACAATACATAACAATTCATTTATCTGACAGCTTCCTCCAAAGCAAGTCACAGTAGAGGGAAAAGTCACAGCTTATATTGGTTACCAGGGATTAGACCCACAACCTTTGCATTGCAAGCACAATGCTGTATCTTTTGAGCTATGGGAATGACAGACTACCCTCTGTTTCTAATGGGTGTGGTCAGCAGGTGAATGAAATGATTCAAACACGCTGTACTAGTAGCTGTTTGACAACCAAGAAAAATTGACTAGCACTGCAAAATGCTCCCCATCCCCGGATGGGCATACCGTCCAGCCAGGCAGGCAGGCACAGATCCCTGCCCCCTGGCAATAGCCCCCATTCTGGCAGGGGCATCGTCGATGGCAACTCTGACAGGGCTTTTCACACCTGAGGAAGGGGGACAGTTCAGATAAATAGCACAAAGTCAGATATTAAAATAGGGACCCTCCAACCCCGGTTGGTGAAATCTATCTAGGTTAGTCTTCGGTGACCCATAGACAGTCCACATTTTTGCTCCCTCCCAGCTCCCGGTGTGTCTAGGGAGCAAAAACGTGGACTGTCTGTAGGTCCCCAAGGACCGGGTTGTGAAACACTGCCCTAGGGGGGCCTGTCAGTATGGTTGGCGGGCCCCACCGAAATTCATTTCTGGCTATGGGCCTGTTCATAGAAACTGACATGGCGACTTACTAATGTAAAGTGAACGGCATTTAGCATACCGTGTTTAGCAAAAACATTTATTTTATATGGCAGCAACTTTCAGTTGCAATCAGTGTTTGGACTTAGATGTTGGAGATGCTGCCGGTTCCATATCAGTGTTACTGGCTTTGGCATATAAATCCATAAAACATGGGCTCGCATTTCTGCAGGTTGATGTAACGTGAAGTTTTTGGGAGAATACACTGTGAAATGTGGTTTAAATCTCAAGCCACAGTTCTTTTTTTATTTTGTTAAGTGACTCTAGAGATCCAACAGTGTCGTAAGCTTTAAAACTTTGTATGGGCTTACATTTCTAATAAGGGCGGAAAAGTGCAACAAATGCTAGCAATCTAAATTTCTACAATCCTCGAAAAATCTGACCTAAGGAAGATAAATACACCAGAATAATTTCACAAAGATTTCCTGGCTATTTCATTGTGGTACATTCAAGAAGGGCAAACACATGGATTAACAATTGCTGTGTTTTATGTCTTGGCAATTATGCGGCGCATTTTAAGATGCAGAGGTGCAGTACACACAAGCATGCAGCATTCATCTCATTATTTAAACAGTCAGTCCAGATTCATTGCATTTAAATGATATGCAACATACTATAAAACCAAATAAACAAACTTACAGGGTCCCAGTGAAACCCTCCTTGCAATAGCACCCCCCCGTCTCTTTGTCACATGACCCTCCAATTCCGCACAGGCACTTCTGCAGACAGTCTTTTCCAAATTTCCCCAGAGGACAGGGGTCCTCACAGTGTCGGCCAGTGTATCCGTGGCGGCACTGGCAGGAGCCGGAGAGGGGATCGCACTGTCCCCCATTCTCACACTCGCAGAAATGGCTGCAGTCATCGCCCCAGTGTTTCTCATCACAGTCTAGAAGAGAAACAGACCATTACACACATGACTTTGGATTAATTTGAAGAGAAGCGTGGAGGATCCAGGGCGGATGCCTGCAGCTGCATAACAAGGCCTGTTGTTTAAGACGAGCTTTGATTACTTCATAGCGCCTCACTGAAGCCCACGATATATTATAGCGACTGATGAACATACAGGAACACATGGCATTTGACATCGATGATGACATAACCGCAATGCACTATGTCTAATTTGGCATTAACTTTTACATATAGTGTTACACAGTG
>JAOYFF010000135.1:15925684-15946884 GCA_025773925.1 Cryptomyrus ogoouensis | reverse complement strand
ATGGGGCTTGGTGCAGGGCCCCCCCCCCCCCCCTTTTGTCACCCCAGCCCCTCCCTAGCACACAGCTTAATGCCATTTCACTTATACCCTTCTGCCGACTGCTAAAAGCAGCTCGACACGCAAATATTTGGGAAAACATCACATCTCAAAGGACACAGATCCATAAAGAGGGTTTTTAAGGCCAAAAGCTGCAAAGAAAGACCCCTTCTGTGCTCCTTTCACAGGATCCCTCAAACGGCATCGCATCGTACCCATTCCCTCACAGAATTACAGCCTTCCTGAATTTTTGTTTTCTAGCCAACGGGAAATAGAGTGCAGGTGAAGGAGACCTTGGACGGCTGCTGCCGCTGACCAGAAGTGCAAAGTACCGACTCTTAAATACCCTAACTGAGGTTTCTGGGAATCCACGCAGCGGGTCTGCGCCATCAGGAGGGCTGCCAGTGTGAATTTTCGGTTACGTGCCAACACACGGGAGGCTGCTACCTACTTACCGCTCGAGCAGTCTTCCCCACGCCAGCCGGTCTCACACTGGCAGCGGTCTGGCGCCAGGCAGCGCCCGTGCACACACTCCTTGGTGCAATGAGCTGCCAGATCGAGGAGACAGGCTCTAATCCACATTTTCCGGTTTTCACCATTCCCCGTCTCCATACCAAACTGGCTAAAACTGGCTGAGGAATGAACTATATTCCTGTCTTAGAATTAAAATAGATTAAATGGTTTTCTAAATTAGTTCATTTGGAGGTTTATCAGGGCCTTGGCACAGAGTCTGTGGGGCAGAAGCGTTAATTACATTTACTGCATAAATTATGCTTGTTAAATAACAATTTTACACTGCACTTAAACCACTGGGAGGGAACCACTGCAGACAAGTGAGATTAACTGGAAGCTACCTTTAAGTGCCTCTGCGATTGAATTCCCCCACCTTGGCTTTCATTTAATAATCCCAACAGAGTGGGAGGTTCCTTGTTTGTATCTCTCCCCCAGTACTTACGGACACATTTTTCCCCGCTCTCGTAATATCCCGGGCAGCACTGGTACCTCCTGCGGTAGTCCATCTTCACGGCCTGCCGATATGCGGTCTTGTATGTGATCCTGCGCGTGATAAAACAGAATTGCACCGTCACCAACTCGGAGACCCTGCACGCGGCGGGCCGGATGAGCGAGGGGTACGCACTTCTGCTGGTGGCACCCGTGGAAGTCCCAGGCATTTGCGCAGGGCTGCGTGGACATCTGGGCAAAGGGACGGCTGTAGGACTCCTTCACCGATGTGGTGTAGCTGGGAGGGGAGTTCATGCATTAGGCATATAAATACAGAAACAGTATGTAAGTATGACATTTTAACATACGGTCTTTGAGGACGGCTCTTCCCCTATATGATAATCTCCTTCCTCCTTGTTACCTCTCCCACAGGCTGCACACATTGGGGTCCCTGGGGTTCAAGAGCCACGCGAGATCAAGGAAGAAGCAGAGGAAGAGGAGGGTACAGCAACTCTTCATGGATCTCACCATCCTAGGAAACAAGACATCGCAGAACTTGTAATTGAAAGATTACAGGTTCGAATCCCCGACCAGCAAGGCACCACTGAGGTACCCTGAGCAAGGCACCACCCCCAAACACTGCTCCCCGGGCACTGAATTAGCTGCCCCCTGCTATGTCACATTGTCACATATGGGTTAAATGCAGAGGACACAATTCGTTGTTGTGCACTGTGTGCTGTGGTATGTCAGCAATGACAATTAATCTGGACGACAAACGACACCTGCTAAAGCATAAGGAGGCTTACTGTAAGGGGCCCAAAGCAAAGCACTGGTATAACTGGACAGGGTCCACAGCTACTCCACGACAAACTGCATTTCAGAAACATTTGCAGGCTCTCCTCACCATCGTATGATGTGGTCTATTAACTGCAATAATATAACTGGTAGGACAATACCTGTCAGAGTGATTCATGAAAGAAAATTCCAGAACAAGAATATATTACGTTCATATGCCTTTAGAAATTTGTTTTCTAAACATGCTACACTGAACAATATAAAATATGCTTAAAAAATTCCAAAAGTATTTAAATACTTAAATATTAACTTAGTGTGAATGTTCTGTTTTGACTGAATTCATGATTAAGTGATATTATATATGAAGATTTATGGACAGTTTGGCAGTTTAAGCTATTATTAACAGCCTATTAGGCTATACTGAAACTTCTGGTCTGTATAATTCAAAATGCTCATTCATAAGATGCGGGATATTTACCGCATGCAACTTTAGACGAATTTGAAAGAGAAAAGTTCTGGATTAAGACGACAAGAAGTGAGGCTTAATCGCCTATCATATCATCAATCACAGCTGCCCCCGGCCCCGACACGCTGGCACAGCAGCAGGCCCCTCCCCTGTCAGCATGCAGCTTGTGCACACATCTGGATCCCATCACCGGGCCCACCCTCGGGGGTGCAATAGCTAAGGGCTGGTGGTGGCTCGTAAGGAACGCCGAACTGAGGGCTCCCCATGAACTCCCGAGGAAACAGCCCAGATTTGCCCCCACGGGCCTTTCCTGGGTCGATCGCCCACGGCGAGAAAGTCAGCTTCGTTCTCCAGCATTGGGCTGGAGTCTCACACTGGTTCCTGCTTGTTTTGTTTACTTTTCCTGAAAAGAGCAGCTGATCTCTGCTTTAATTTTATGTTGTTGTGAAAGCAGTAGTCCGAATCTCCAAGTATTTGCAGATCTCTGCATAAGAGGAAATACCGTTATTGTACCATTATCTGTGATGGGATGCTTCTTTGGATAAATTATATGCTACATGACATATAATCAGAAGGCTGGAGATTACAAACAAAAGCCAAAATAGTGGTAATATAAATGATTGAATTTCACGTGTCTTTCCATCCAGTTTCCACTCCTATTGTCCAATAATTCAAGCAACTGTTTGTCCTCCTTGGCCAATCACAGCTCCCAAAATCACACAGTGGTTTTATTCTATAACTACAGAAGATCATTTGACCTTCAGCTGTAAAAAAGTAATTCAAATTTGGCTAGCTGGAGAAAATCAAAAAGGGACAAAAACAAAAATTAAAAACATAACTTTAAAAAAGGAAGGCAAATGTTTCTTATTAAGAGAAGCAATTGCCTTTATTGGTCCCCACATTTGAGTGGGTAATTAATTTGAAAAAGGTTTTTTTTTCCCTCGTATTACTGCATTACGTCTTGACCACAGGAGTGTTCACATGTGCTGTTAAACCCAATGTGACTGCTACAAACTCAAAAAGACAAAAAAAAGTGAAAACTTCTGTGAATCACAGTTTAAGTTTGAAGTAAACACTGACTGTGAGATACATTATGAAGCAGTTAAGGTGGATTAACTCCTCCTGTAGACATATTTTAGATTATTCTGTAGGACCATAAATACGAACAGGGAACACAAAGCACATGTTTACAACAAAATAGATTTGAATATAATTTGTGGAACCAGCAACAAACAAAAACTATAATTAGTTCTGGATAAACAGCGATCTTAATAAGGATGTTCAGATCGAGTAAACAAGGTGACATCACGGCTTTGGTCAGAGGCTCAGACATGCGGTACATTCTAACACAGACTATGTGCATCTTCTGGAACGGAAATACCCACATCTAGGGTCCAGCTATTGCCATTTGCTGAGTTTAGCTCATGTTGTTGTTATAGAGGCTCCTTTGGGTGCCCAGTAAGTGCTCAAGATACACACATTTAAACGGTGCACCCCTAAAACAAAATACATAACTAAACAAAACTAAGTTTTCGTCGCCAGGAACTACTGACAGTCTTTTTAAATAACTACATAATTTTCTACTTTCAGCCCTTATCTATAGATTGTTCAGAAATTGCTGAAAGTACCATGAGGCAGCAATAACACTTTGAGTAACATGACCCCACAGCTTATAGAAGAACCTCTCACTAATGTAGACCACTGTTTCCCAATCTGGTCCTCAGGGACCCACAGTCGGTCCGTTTTTTTTTGCTCTCTCCGAACCGTCAAAGCGTGTCACTTCAAAACCTCTCCGAAAATCACCCAAGTACTTGCAGCAAAAATACCTGTGCATTTTTTGACTCAATCACTACCCTGTCTTGTATGGCTAATCAATACGTCATTGAGTCAAATCTACTAATTAAGTTAATTAATTAATTGAGCAGGTGGTGAATTGTAACAAATACATGGAATGGCTGAGGTGCCCCTGAGGAGAGGTTTGGGAACTGAAGCGGTGTTCATCTAGCCATCCAGCGAGATGAGTAACATTTTGGAGATCGAAGGAAATTCTCGTTAGTTTTTTTTTGTGTTGCTGTTAATTTGCACATGTTGTAATGTTAAATTGTGTTCTTTTTGTCTGAGCTAATATACACTTATTACCCATAAACAGCTTTAACCATTTTCTTTGGCTGCCTAAGACTTCTGCACAGTACTGTAGGTGTAGGACTGCACGGAGTCTACGGTAAGCCACCAGCACTGGAGAGGCACACAAGGGCTGGAGCGGCTCACAGTGAGCCAAGCAGACGACCTCCGCCAAATCCCCCCTTTCATGTGGCTCCGTTAAACAATGGCGGAGCGGGACGCGGGCAGAGAGGCTCGCCAGACCTTTCATCAAGAGAACCCCGCATTTGTTTTCATGTCCTGAAAACCACTTTCACATACGCATCTCTCTGGTGATCCAAATTAGTCCCACATGTCGCAATAAGGCGTTTCTCATAGACGCAAAGAAACACACCAACTTATTGGACTGTATTGTAAATGACAAGGAGCATTTTTTTCAGACTAACATTAATGCCCAGAAATTGTGAAAAAAAATTCATCCAATATTTTAATGTATAATTTTTAAAAATGCTGATAACATATGAAATAGGCCATAAATATTACAAAGGAACAGCATACTACAAAGAGAAACATTTATGGTTAGAATGGATTTCATGAGCTTTCCACAGCCTAGATGGCAGAGCTGGATGAATGAAAGGCTTAATTAAGCCTTTTACATATATCATGTTTCATATATACACATGCATATGGTGGCTGGGTAGCCTGACATTCCCAGAATGGGGGTCTCAATCAAGCCCCCCGCTGTGTGTGTGGAGTTGGTACAATCCACCTATGTTGTGTGGAATCTTTCTGACTATGTCAGTGTTCTCTAACAGTCTAAACACACGTGGTTAGGTGAATTGGCATCTGTACAGTGTTTATAGTATCTCCGTGTCCTGCTCCCCTGCCTTGTGCCCTGTGCATCCTGGGATTGGCTCCCCATGACTCTGCATTGGATAGATGGTGGGAAGATGAATGAAGTAGATGGACAGAACTTCCATTTGTGTAGATTCCATTAATTCATGTACTAAACTTTATCTCCTTCACAGTTATCTGGATTTTGATTGCATGTCACATTTATATATACAATATATGGACAAAAGTATTGGGACACCTGGCCATTACACCTACAGGAACTGTTATAGCATCCCATTCTAAATCCATAGGCGTCAATATGGAGTTGGTCCCCCCTTTGCAGCTATAACAGCTGCCACTCTTCTGGGGAGGCTTTCCACAAGATTTAGGAGTGTGTCTGTGGGAATTTTTGCCCAATATTCCAGAAGAACATTTGTGAGGTCAGGCACTGATGCTGGACGTGAAGGTCTGGTTCTCAACTCTGTTCTAGTTCACCCCAAAAGTGTTAGATGGGGTTAAGGTCAGGGCTCTGTGTGGGCCAATCAAGTTCCTCTACAGCAAAGTCACCCAAGCATGTCTGTATGGATATTATCTGTGCACTGTGACACAGTCAGGCCTTCCCCAAACTGTTTCCACAAAGTTGGAAGCATAGAATTGCCCAAAATGTCTTGGTATGCTGAAGCATTAAGACTTTCCTGCCCTGTAACTAAGACGCCTAGTCCAACCCCTGAAAAAGAACCCCACACCATTATCTCTCTTCCACCAAACTTTACAGTTGGCACAGTGCAGTAAGGAAGGTAACATTCTCCTGGCATCCAACAAACTCAGACTCATCCATCAGACAGAGAAATGTGATTCGTCACTCCACAGAACACGTTTCCACTGCTCCAGAGTCCAGTGGTGCAGTGCTTTACATCACTTGGCATTTCATTGGTGACTTTTATGCACCTCAGCAATCGGCGACCCTCTCTGTCACTTTACATGGTCTGACACTTGGTGGCTGAGTTTCTGTTGTTCCTAGATGCTTTCACTTTCCAATAATACCACTTACAATTGGCCATGGAATACCTAGCAGGGAAGAAATTTCAAAAACTGACCTATGGCAAGGGTAGCATCCTATGGCGGTATCACGCTTGAATTCACTGAGCAGAAGGATGCATTCTTTCACAAATGTTTGTAAACCTGACTGCATGGCTAAGTATTTGATTTTATACACCTGTGGCAATGGGTCTGAATTAAATTGAATGTATCACCTAAATCCAGTGATTAAGAGGTGTGTCCTAATACTTTTGTGTAATAGTGTACTGATGGCGGTGGCATTCAATTAGAAACATTCTGTGTCCATCTGAAAATGCCTTTATGTAAAAAATAATAGCTCAGAATGTTTGCTCCTCAGAAAACTGGTGAGAGCTCAGTGGCCCATCTTTTTGGTCATAAGTTCCCATGTGTGCAAGTTCCCTACCTTAACATGACAGTATGCAGCAAGTGAGTTTCAAGCTTGGAAAACCTGGAACACTGAGTGACAGAATGTTTTCCTCCGTTACTAAATTGCGAAAAAGCAGAGGCTGCGCGATGCTGATGGAAAGGGCTCTGTCTGCCTGTCTCTGGCTCTCGCAGCACCGAACTCTTAATTGAGGTAGAAAATATTAGTCACTTCTTGGAAGGGAGAGACATGAAGCAGAGGAAAAATAAATGGGGTACAACAATGTGTTATTTATGCATTAGAAAAATGCAAATACAGGCAGCAGCTCATATATACATGCATATAGGCTGGGGACCTTCAAGTCATAAAAATTAGCAGATTAAAATATACAAAATTAAGGGGAAAGTAACCCAGCATCTAGCTTCTCATGCAGTAGGAACCTTCAGCTTGACTTCTCGTAACTTTTTCGGAGGTTTTGATAGCTTAAGGGCTCCTTGAAAAGTTAACAAGCAGACACAACCCAGTTTGGCAGAGTTCCTGGTGCAAAATTTAAATGTTTGCTTTCCTGCAGTGATTGCAATGCCAGTTGAATATAATACTTTATATTTTTAACACTTGCAGTTTGACTGGCAGCATTATTCATTATTAACACCAAGCCAATTAACCTCTGAACATACAGTATTTTTCCATCGTTTTCTAGGAATAAAGAATAAAAATAATACACTGTTTCGGTATGGTAATGTTTCGGTATGACACCCATACTAGTCAGTCTGCAGGGGGGGACTGGGGGGAGGTGCCTGAACACCTGCCCCCTTTTGCAGGAAAGATTGAAAATACTCAACTTTTAAGTCTTGACTGTCCCATTTCGAATTTTACTAAGAGGGACCCCCCCGATCTGCAAATTTTACTAGTTGAGCACCTACCCCTCGAAAAGTCTCTGCACCGCAATTATAGTTACAACTTATTAAATGGGTGTTTAGACTGTTGCTTAGTTACAATCTTTAGTTGCAGATAATCCTGTATCTCTTGTCCTGTTGGTAGTGGTATCATCCGACCTTGATCAGGACTCATAGAAAACATCTTGTTCATTGGTTTCCTCAGTTTGCAACTTCCTACCAAAACCAGAAAATTTGTCTGGGAAAAGACCCAAAGGCATTTTGTTACTCTGTGCTAAAACGGCACAGATAATTCTTTATGTAAAGAATCAGCCGTGTGCAAACTTACAGAGTAACAGTACAGAGGAGTCTCAGGCAGAAGCACGCCTTGCAGTTTTAGGGGATGAGACACTGTTCCCTAATGTAATGCACTCCTACATCACAGTCAGCGACTTTCTCTAAACATAAATATACTTGGAATATTGTAATGCTGATATCCAGGTTGACAAATACATAGTGTTACTGGAAATCAGGAATTCAGCCATGCATTTAATTTCTGCTTAGAGCCACTGACCTCCTCCCAGTATAAAACAGTAATTATTCAGCTCAGCAGGCAATAGTTAAGAAGCTGTATAATGCAGTGTTTCTCAGCCGAGGTGCTGGTATGCCTGCCGTTTGGTGGCAGGGAGGAACGACCACCTGTCTGAATGGACCAGAACCGCTTACACACATTCATAGAACATCCATTCACACTGTGCAATACTATTTATTTCTGAGCTGTTATCATAGAATTATGAGCAGTACTTCTATGACATTCTTTGCACTATTACTGTTTATTGTTGTCTATTATTTTTCTTTCTGTCTGTCTGTCTGTCTGTCTGTCTTTCTGTCTTTCTTTCTTCATGGTTCACTGTGAAATCACTGGCTTGCTGGCAGGGCTTCTTCATTATATTCCCCAGAAAATGTATCCCTGTGTGTTTGTGGCTACATGTGACAAAGTTTCCTCACCTCCACATGTCATTTACAGCTCCCAGGCAGACAGAACTCCAGGAAGGTCTGTCTTCTCCCTGCTTATTTACAGCACTGGATGAGCACTGAAGCGGCTCATGGCCCACAGTAAAAAGCCTGGACTGCAAGCAGCCAGATTCTCCTAGGCTAAGAGTCACAGAACAGTTCATTTCCCAGGCTGTGGAGATGGAAAAACAAAGCTAACTGCCATGTTAGTGAGCGGGATGTGGCTCCACTGCGCTGCGGCCCCAAAGGAAATCACAGCGACGGCACGACAACCCCCCCCCCCCCGACTGCCTGTAAGGGGCTCTAAACTTTGCTGATTTTGGCTCTTCAGCAAACTCTGTTTAATGATCGTTTGGCCCCCATGACCACTCAACCCAGCCTTTTAAAAAGGAACAAAGTGACATCACTCCGACAGGGAAGTTCAGCGAAAATCCATTTCTGTTCTTTTTCAAGACGCGTTACGTGAGCCACAAGTTCAGTGCACAGGCAGGGTTTTGTTAGTCCTACTGGACTGGTGAGGTTATGCCTGGAAAAAAACTGTACCTAGGTTAGTTTCCAGGCATACATGAACTGTTATTAGACTAATAGAACTAACATAGCAGAGCATCCTAGAAGTACATAAATGAGTAAGTAAATCTCTAAAATTCAGATACTTCTTCATAACCTCCTGAAAACTCAGTGGCAGGCGGTGTCAATAACTGCCGGTATGTTCCTTAAGCTTCCCCCCCAAAACACGGAGAGTAAACATGCTCTCCCTTCCAGACACATGAAGGCACACAGACCGTGCACTGGACAGGGCTGCCAGCTACAGTCTTTAAACCAGATGTCTGAGTCATGCAGACATTATGAAAGCCACCTTTGATAGAAGTGTGTGTATATAAATATATATTGGAGTCACTTACGATATGTGTATTAAAGTGATTTAGATAATAGCACACAGAGAGACACGTGGAACCGTAAAAGGCCAACAGAAACCCAGCTGAAGAGGATGTAGAATTACTCTGCACATGCAAAGCAGCTTCCCCTCACTCTGTGATTGTAATTTTCCTGTGTTGGACTATTTTTTTTTAATCCAGCTGTGTGGAACAGTCATTACGGCTGGGGTGCAGTGGCTGCAAGCTGAGTACTCAAAGAGCTGAGCTGAGGTCCTCATTCTCCTCTGAAGAGTATTATCCCAGTTAATATAAATGACATCATCCACTGCATCAATAACATTAATAATAATCAATATTTAATTAATCAAGCATGATATTATATTAAATTATGGAATATAATGTCTGTAAGTTCACTGTAATACTGTTATAATGCACTGATTTTACAACCATATTACTGTGTTGTTGTTGGCTTTTATTTATATCCGGACTAACTTACAAGTGTCCAGAGAGTGTGCCGGTTACCCTCAGACCCTCGTCGTTTTTCCATCTCCGATTCGCAGTCAAAACACCCATCAAAGCCGCAGCCCCACACATGTGAGCAGACAGCCGCCCGCAGCTCTGTTTCCGTACTGCCCTCCTGCTCTGACGTGGGAAGAGTCTAGCAATGATCAGTGTTTTGCATCGCTGGCTTCTTCAGTTCATCCATGCTTGAGAGACGATAGAGCAATACTTCATTAGGGTCAACAAGCAATCCGAAATACTGGGCCCAGAACAGCGACATACCGGTGCTCAGGTTCATAGCTATGAGGGGTTATTAAAAAAGCATTTTAAAGCAAGCTGAATGATATTATGGTACATATATATATAATGCAAAGAACTGCACCATGAAACAATGACAATAACATTTGATTAAAAAATTAACAGTATATTGTGGGTCATTGATATACTAATATATATATAAGTATATAGAATCTAATCAGTTCTCGTCTGAGGGACCACCTACCTACCTACTTAACCAGCTAGAGCAGGGGGTGGGCAATCTAATCTAGAAAGGGCCTTAGGGTATGTGGGTTTTTGCTGCTGCTCCCTAATTAAATTACTAATTAGACGACTGATTCGCTGAAGAGTCTCCACACCTGAGTTTGAACAGCTGACCTAAAGATTATCCCAAAAACTTGCATACACACCAGCCCTTTGTGGATTAGATTGTCCACCCATGAGTTAGAGTGAACCACAAGGGAGAGAAGAGCAAGAACAGAGAGATAATGTACTAATAATATTGCCAAAAGTATTGGGACACCCCTCCAAATCATTGAATCCAGATGTTCCAATCATTTTCATAGCCACAGGTGTATAAAATCAAGCACCTAGGCATGCAGACTGCTTCTACAAACATTTGTGAAAGAATGGGTCGCTCTCAGGAGCTCAGTGAATTCAAGCATGGTACCGTGATAGGATGCCACCTGTGCAATAAGTCCATTCATGAAATTTCCTCACTACTAAATATTTCACGGTCAACTGTTAGTGGTATTATAACAAAGTGGAAGCAATTGGGAACAACAGCAACTCAGCCACGAAGTGACAGGCCACATAAAATCACAGAGCAAGGACAACGCATGCTGAGGCGCACAGTGTGCAGAAGTCGCCAACTGTCTGCAGAGTCAATAGCTACAGTCCTCCAAACTTCATGTGGCCTTCAGATTAGCTAAAGAACAGTGCATAGAGAACTTCATGGAATGGGTTTCCATGGCCGAGCAGCTGCATCCAAGCCTTACATCACCAAGTGCAGTGCAAAGCGTTGGATGCAGTGGTGTAAAGCACACTGCCACTGGACTCTAGAGCAGTGGAGATGTGTTCTCTGGAGGGACAAATCACGCTTCTCTGTCTGGCAATCCGATGGATCAGTCTGTGTTTGCAGGATGCCAGGAGAACGGTAATGCCTGACTGCATTGTGCCAAGTGTAGAGTTTGGTGGAGGGGGGACTATGGTGTGGGGGTGTTTTTCAGGGGTTGGGCTTGGCCCCTTTGTTCCAGTGAAAGGAACTCTTAATGCTGCAGCATTCAAAGCCATTTTAGACAATTTCATGCTCCCAACTTTGTGGGAACAGTTTGGGGATGGCCCCTTCCTGTTCTAACATGATTGTGTACAAAGCAAGGTATATAGGGACATTGATGAGTGAGTGAGTTTGGTGTGGAGGAACTTAACTAGCCTGCACAGAGCCCTGACCTCAGTCCGATAGAACACCTTTGGGATGAATTAGAGCGGAGATTGCGAGCCAGACCTTCTCGTCCAACATCAGTGCCTGACCTCACAAATGCTCTCCTGGAAGAATGGTCAAAAACTCCCGTAAACACACTCCTAAACCTTGTGGACAGCTTTCCCAGAAAAGTTAAAGCTGTTATAGCTGCAAAGGCTGGGCCAACTCCATATTAAAGCCTATGTATTAAGAGTGGGACGTCATTAAAGTTCATGTGTATGTAAAGGCAGGTGTCCCAATACTTTTGGCAATATAGTGTATGTTATCCATTCATTACCTTGTCATGACATCCTTAACCTCTAAAAAAGGCAGAATTTCCCCAAAATTGCTTTAATTAATTGCTAGGAATTAGTTTTGATGCCTTGATATTCAGCCCCTGTGTCATTGGATTGGAAAGGTAAATGTATGAGCTACACAAATACAAAAGGTACAGTTAAACATGTTTATAGAATCCAAATACTCTACTGCATAGTATATCATATATACTTACAACATTTAACTTTTTTTTTCATTTTCACTCAAAAATTTAACTCCGCAAAAATAGAAAGCTTGCTGTCACTAAATCACAGCTACTTGTTTCTGGAACAAAAATGTATTTGTTTATTAATATTTATGGTCAATTCTGCACTGGGTACTGAGTTGACTACTTTAGGAGAGACAAGGATATTACTTTCTCTTTAAGCACTGAGCTGGCACAAGGCTCCAGTTCCTGCCAGTGAATTCTTCATTCTGGGACTCACCGATTTCCTACTATAACTAATGGTGGAGCTTTTCCTCTCTGGAAAGTGTATGTGTGTGTGTGGGGGGGGAACCTGTTCATTATTAATGTTTTCAGCCCATCCCGTTTTCTAAACTAAAGCTGGGTCAGATGTGTATTATTCGAACATCTGGATATAAAAGAAGTGTTGTGTGTTTTTTTTACCTTTTTAACTTGGGCCACATGTTCTAGCCTGAGGATGAACTTGCAAATGTCCTTAAGGTACAGAGCCAACAGCCACGTCTGCGGCAGCACATTCAGTACGGTGAGTGACAGTGAGTGCAGTGGCATGGAGATTTATATAGGGAAGGTAACTACAGTGATACTGGCTCATCCTGATCAAGTTCCGAGTTAATATACAAGTAGCATTATGATCATTTTACCAAGCAAAATTGAAAATAAATCATTGCAGTTTTATATCGACTGAAACAGTTTGCTAGAAAGTTTAATCTTTACTGTGATTTAGAAAAGTACTGCGTCTCCTAGGAGCCAAAAATGCTCATCCTGTTTGGGTACAATTCAGGGGTAAGAGGAAGAGGCACAAGTCAGGAAAGAACATCCTTTTCATAACATCATAAAGGACACCGTTATATGTTATCAACTGATTATTCAAGATATACTATTATTACAATCAGAGATAACTTCTGTCCATGACTCACAGTAAAATAGGATACATTTTGCTGACAGAGAAAAAAAATACTTTTTTTATTTACTTGTAAGCTTGAAGATATTTTTAAAGTTGAAAAGATGTGGTGCAATCAAACAGTTTACCATGCTTTATACTCCAGAAACTTTACAGCTGAGGTAATGTAACCTCACAATCATAAACCTGAACATCAACACTGACTAAATGTAAAGCATTACACATCCACACTGCACAGACCACGAGAGTGAGCCGCAGTGAGCTACAGGCAGCAGATATGAAACATCTTGCGGAATCTCACATCCTTTTCCACTTGGCCACTAACCTCCCTGAGGAGAAAGCACACAGTGGATTTGCTTTAGCCACACTAACAATCAATCCAGAATTTCCACATGGAGATACTCTGAAAAGGATTAGGGATATTTTGGAAAAAGTAATATGGGTTTATTCTATTAAGAAAAGTTCTTATTGATTAACTCCAGGTCCAGGACAACAGGAATACGTCTGGCGGAGGTTGTAAAACTTGTATTTTTGCAGGTTCTTGTGGAGTTTTAAGTCTAGAATTCTGGGATCAAGGCAACTTCTGCATCAGCTGTAGTATAAACCTCAATGCAGCTACAATAAAGCGATGAAGTGTTTTACTTAAAATCCCGCCAAAGCTTCATATTCCAAACAAGAAACAATCAAGATAAACCAATGCAATACTTTTGGCTTCACCTAGCTACTTTTCCTGAAACAAACAAAAATAAATCAAATGACTTTCTTGTGATTCATTCTTCCAGAAAAGGCAGAACCCTGAATGTGCATTTAGCATATCTAGACTCCAACATAAATTCTATCGAATATTGTGTAAACAAACAGAAGCACTGAATAAAAAATGCCCAGCATTCAATGAAGATAGAAGAAGCATGTATTATTACATATAAATGTTATTGTTATCATTTTGCATTATTAAGCATTTATACTTACAATCAAAAACCAGAAAATAAAAACCCATATGACATAAAATGCTTGTCAGTGTTCTCTAGTATCAGTTGATTCTAGCATCTTGCAGCAATGATTCTAACTAACCATTGTGTTTTTTTTTTTATTTGGAGTAAATGCGTGAGCCCTGCTCACTTAGTTTGACCCTTTTTTTGCAGGACTGCACAACCATAAGCTGCTATGAGAACAGCAACAATAAAACACGACATATTTGCCCACTATTTCTCTGCAAATCATGTTCATTTAAGCAAGGCGACTCCAACAGATGCTGAGTCTCACAAGAACAGGAATGATGGGAAACCCGAGTTTCTCACCATATAGGCAGCAAAAATCCGCTCCAATAGGTTATATAAGTTTTGGGTTAGAAACGGCAGACATTGCAACTTCTGTTTCAAATAGTGCTTGGCTGCTTTTATTATGTCGTCATTGTTCTTAATGCACAGACTTGATTTGTTTGTGAATATGTGCATTATAATAATGTTGATGAAGTTTAAGCATAATCTCAGGCACGGCCAATCAAATCAGTCGATGTGTAACTATGGCAACACACCAGTCATAGATGTTTAGCCTATAGTCCTTTCACCAGATCGCACTCCTCCAGTTATCAGTAGTCAAAGGTCTGTCAAAGGACTCTAAGCTGTAGAGTATGTATGGTGAGTATAGTGACCTGCCCTGGGAGATGCCTGTCTAATTTTAACTGATATAGACTCACAATCTCTGCTACAGGCTCCACACACTTCATGAAATATGGTTCCTCTATTAAGTTCATTTCGCTGCCACCACAGATTTAGGGCAGGCAGATCCAGTGACTCATGCCCACCAAAGATAACGTCTTCCAGGGGAGTTCCTAGTATCTTAAGACACCCAGGGCTTAGCTCGAACATCTAAACTCTCCTGAAGTTCACAAACTCAGAGCGTGATTGTTAAAACGTCTGACTTAAATAAATCTTTCAGGGGTCTTTCTGATTAATTTGGCTTCAACCCTGAATGCCGCAGGCTTGTGGCGCTTCTGATGTCTTATTTAGGATCTTTTACCTGTCATGTGTATGGAAATTCCATCCTTTAGAAATATGTAAAGCCTAAAAGCCTTTTTAAAAGCTTTGTATGATAAGCAGTTATCTATCCATCCTCTAAATGTGCATGTAATATGGGGGAGGCAGCATAGGACCAAAGCAGGGAGGCATCCAGGAAGAGGTGAGGATCCATCGCAGGGCGCACACACCCTCTCTGGCCAATATGGAAATGCCTGCTAATCTGACTGCATGTCTTTGCACTGTGGGGGAAAATCACAGATCCCAGACAAAACCCGCAGCACATGGGACCAGCGGGTAAATCCCACACACACAGCAGGGGTGGAACTCAAACCCCCAACACCAGAGGTGTGAGGTAAGAGCATCCTCACTGCACCACGTGCCTTTTAATTTGTTGTTTTTAAGAAGCATATCGTCATCAGTATTTCTCCCATTACAGCGTGCACCAGGGCTCCCCAATTCCAGTGCTGGGCAGCAGAATTCAACACAGTCTGCAGATTTCCCTGCTCAATACATATATAAATAAGCTATATAAATAACCTGGTTCAGTTAATTTCCTCAACAACTCCGCTTTAGAGAAATCTGCTAAGATTTTATCTTAGTATTATTTCAGATATGAATAACATTACATAACATGCATATTCATATTTAGGAATCAAACTGGCCACGATTGATCGTTATTTTAGAAATAATGAATGGAATTACTAGATTGTGTTACACATGTCCTTCCAGTTGAAAACTGATGTCAGAAATAAGCCTTGTGCGCTCTGTCTCGATGTTTTCATGAGAGGAGACCAAACGTGAAGTTCAGGGTCAGATTCAGTTTTCACTTGTAAAATTACAGAAGCAAAAGTAAATGATTTAGCACATTTAGTATTTTTTATTTCTGAAACTGTCTTACCTGCTTTACAGTCATCATTAGCTAAAAGAGCCTGTCCAATGGCATCTCAGCTCAACACCCTATAAGCATCTCTTTGAGCATTCAAACTAAAAATATGATTTTCAAGTTTGCAAAGTATGCTGTTGGCGCGTAACAATTGAATTCTGAGCAAAGATCCAAACTAATGAATCCCAATTTGAAGTTTTTCAGATTTTTCAACAGGGTTCCCGATAACTCAGAGGATCGACTTGACCACTGAGTCATATTTGAAATGAAAAATCATAGCTTGCAAGTCTTTGACATATTGTCGTCTAGTGCACTAAAAACAAAACGTACAATTAAATGTGTCAGAAATATTTTTCCCACATTGCATATGAAGGGTTTCTCATAAGTCCGAACTACTTGTTTTTTACATTATCACTCGCTGACAACCCAGTTACTTATAGATGAAAATAACCAATATATTTCATAAAAATAAAGCTTTTGGCCATGCTGTCATAACAACTTAAACCTTTTTTATAACCATTTAATACTGTTCAAGTAAAAGTTAGCTTAGGTTAGGAGGATGTCCCTACAATTTCGGAAAATTAAAATCAAACATGACGATTATACACCCACTTCAACTCTAATGAGGTTTGTGTCTATGTTTTTGCTTTAACAACAAACGTTAAAAAAAAACAGTAGTGCAACGTCTAGGAAGAAATACAACTCGAAAGAAATAATCTCTTACCTTGCATTTGCTGTCGTTCCACTGAGCTCTGTTATTGGGATCCTGACGGTGCCGAAATTTTAATATAATTCTGAAAAACAGCTAGAGTGGAATATATGTCTTTCCTGTGCGCTGAGCTAAACAGTCGATTCGAAACCAGAATCACTGCAGAAATGTGTTTCTGTGGAGTAGGAAAACATCCACATTTGCCAAAAACAAAGTGACTTGTGATGTCGAGGTGTGTCCCGCAAGTTGGAGAGACGCTCCGAGTGACTGAGCGAAAGAGCGTCTGATTCATTCGGTCCGATCTCTGCGAAAAAGTCAGAATTCCAGGGTGTCTTTGGAAAGCGGAGTACTGGGGGTATGCAGAATGTTTATCACCATCCCTATGCGAACAGCGAGTATCAAGTGTCATACTTACCCATGTTGATTGGCTGAACTTTCCCCTAATAAGCAATATCATTTCAATGTGGCACTTGATAGATAGATAGATAGATAGATAGATAGATAGATAGATAGATAGATAGATAGATACTGTAGATAGATAGATAGATAGATAGATAGATAGATAGATAGATAGATAGATAGATAGATAGATCAAACTTTTTGTAAACATGTATGCATTTGGAGAGGGGTTGACCAGCTCTGCTTAAATTTAAACGTATCATGTTTGGTCACATAATTAATTTAGGAATGTTGAATGTTTGTGTAATTCACTTGTGCACCAAAAGATGAAAAGCCACATGAAGAAATATCTCCTTTAAGATGAAACACTAAAAATGTAAGCTTGTATATTTTCCGCCTTTCACGAATCCAGTTTTTTGTTTCAGGTTCCTAACAGATTAATTGTGAAGGGGCATTTGAGGATGTGACAGGCAACAAATGTGACCGATGCCGCATAGTTTCGGCTCACAATAGTATCTCTTCTAAATGTAGGGGCGTGAAGGAGGTGCATTTGGATTAATGGTTTCCTGAAAAACAACAGGCATGCAGTAGCTGATAAGAAGGGCTGCCCGTCTTTCCTGGCGGAATCAGCGACCGTGACTTACGCGTTGTCAGTCAGTGAGACTTTTCTCAGTGCGAATATATTCTACCCATCCAGCAAAAAGTGGTTGAAAAGACACTGTCAGCTAGGCGTCGTTAAAACGTTGAGATTTGGTTGAAAAGTGAGAAATAAAATAAAATAAATTTAAAAAAACATATTTTTGGGTCGTTGAAAAGACGTCTGTGAAAAGACAGGTCTAGGATGCTTAGTTAACCATTAATTTATTATTATTGTAATATATGAATACTGTATGTATGTATGTATATTATATTCATTATATCATATTAATGATATAAAACTCACACAAAGAAGAAAACACAAAACACCAACTGACAAAAGAGTACGACATTTATTGATTGGACATCTCAGGGTCATGTTATCGAATGGAAAAAAACAAACTCAATATAAAATCCTTTTTAAATGATGCTTTAATTGAAGTACGTAGCCTCCACCGCCAGAAGGCGCAGGAGCATGCTTTAGCATCATATTCGTTGGCACTACAGCCCAACATTTTGACGGGAGCTGAAGAAAAACATTTAATTCACCTTTGCTGAGTCCTGTTACAGAATACAATCACGTCTGGTATTCGGTGGGTCCTACTTATTCTGTAGTAGGTCTTGCTACTGACGCAGGTTAATTAAGGTAGTTGGTGATTTAGAGCAAAATTAACAATTGTGTTTTGCATTAGATTAACTAGGCTAATTCTGGTTATTGTATCTGTCAAAGGCGAGTGGTTCCGAACCAGATAGTTATTTGCTAATCTGTTCCCAATTATGTTAATCTAATGACTAAATACTTCTAATCAGAGGTATTCTTGCTGGTTTCACAATTATACTTGAAGCAGCGTGTTTTTAGTAAAATACTTTATACTTTGAGGGGGCACAAATAATGCATTGATTAACCAGAAATTAGGTATTACTTAGGTCTACGTGCGTACGTACGTACGTTCATCATTAATCAATCATGACGGTTAATGAGCTTCATCCAGTTACTATATTTGCTCATGATTTGTACTTGAGTAGTAATTGAGTTACTAAGTTACTTGTGTCCTCTCAAGAAATTTTTACCAAATATTTTCTTGGTACAATTTCCTGTAATGTTGGCATCATACAAAAGGAATATCAATACAGACATCTTCTGCTTTAGCCTCCAGTCCGATAGGTGGCAGTGGAGGACTTATTTAATAACTTGGGAATTTGGGTTACGTCTCCCGAAGAAAAAAAAACACCAAGAATACGAGTTTTGATTGGATACAAGTCGATGATGTCAGAGCAATGGGTGTGGTCTTTTAGTATCATGTCAGCTTGCGTGTTCAAAGCGTGGTACATCCGAACTTTGGTTAATATTTCTTCCTTTTAAGTATTTCGTATTATCGCAGACCATTGGGTAAGGATATTTCTGTTTGCAAGGTGAATGCTCTTTTTTCTCATTATAGTAAGACTATAACCTGCTGTTGTACTCTCAAATGAGTATTAACGAAGGTTTCACGTGAGGCAGTTATATATTTTAAAGCTTCCTTTTCATTCTACTTTAGAGGTGAAGTATGGCGAATAAAGAGGCGGAAAAGACTCCGGGTTTCAAGTTCGCAGAGCAACAACTACTTCGTCATGGCTGGGAGCGAGGTGACGTGTTAACCGTATTCATAAAAATAGTTTAAGCAAAATTGCATCATTTTAATACAGTTACTACTTGCTTAACTTTATGCTCTACCGTTTGTAGGAAAGGGACTTGGTAAAGAGGAAAACGGAATTACGGAGGCTATTAAGGTCAAAATTAAGTGTGATAAAGGAGGGGTAAGTGTTTTTATTTGCATTGTTACGTGGGTTCCCAGGGATTGAAAGTCGCACGCATATCAACCAGTTCACACGCCGCACCTTGTATTTCTCACGCTGTGAATTAAGGGATAACGCCCGATCCTTGGTGTCTCGTTATATAGAATTATTGGACGATGCGCAGGCTTTCGAAGTGGTGCGCATAAGCGTCCCGAGTTATACAGACCGCCTATACCATAACCACCTATACCAGCTAATCATAAAATAACATTTGTTGATCCCGCTGCAAGCACATTATTACATAGATGCGCACACAGATGGAGTGCAGAAAAGATGGAAGTTGGCAAGATCCGATAAATGTGGTGGGCAGGGATCTCAAATCTGACGCACTGACTGTGAGACACACGTTTCCCCCGTGATGTAATCTCATTCTACTGTTGATTAAACTTGAGAGCCTTGGGTTCCCCATTGTTAAACAGACTTTATTAACGTATTGTTTTGGCCACATACAGTGAGCATTGTGTTGATGTCCTTGACTTCTACAACATTATCTAGCATACCTGCATAACAATATCATATTAACTCAGAATTTGCCAAAGAAATTGCCTGAATACCACAATTTTGCTTTCACTGTGGTAACTAGTTAACCACAAGTTGTCTTCTGCAGATGGGCCATAAGGAAGGGGAGCAGTTTACGTTCCACTGGTGGGACCATGTTTTCAATAAGGCCTCTACCAGTCTGGAGGTGGAATCTGCTGAGGTTTGTTTTTCCAGTCTGAAGTGCGCGTTGAATACAGAACGGATATACATGCTCTGTTGCTGGTGCTGCATGGCAGCTGAGATTCACGCAGCATCTCGCTTGGCCTACAACAGGATGGCATCAGGGTGAAGAAGGTGGCAGAGAAGGATGGAGCTGAGGGCGTGGTCTCCAACAAGAAGCCATGCAAAGCAGCACTGTCCAAGGCCAAGCTTTATGGTCACTTTGTTAAGGTATCGAACCCAAGAATCACTTGGGCCAATGTGCACGTGGACAAGGGGAGGCTCAGGCCTGGTCAGCTGGTGCCAGATTGTCATTGTGTGTTTGGCTGACAGTGCTGATTCTGTAATGCAGGCACGACTTTCTTAACACCAAGAACATCCATTTTCTTAGTACAGGATCACAGGGAGCCAGAATGCTGTCCCAGGAGACATTAGGCATGAGGCAGAGGAATACTCAGGACAGGATCATATTCTGTACATATCAGATTGTTTGTTTGTAATAGCTTGTACATCTTCCAGTTGAACTAATTTATCTTTGATTAAACTCATGAAATTTCCTCTGAAAGCACATCAAGCCCCTGAAGGTTGTCCGCTGTGGTGCATGAAATGACAACCCTACACACACAGGACCCACTGGCAAGGGAGAAAAACACCCCCTTAAAGTTTATGAACATTCCCACAGACCAGCTGCTTCTTCAAAGGTGTTTGGGAAGCTGACTGCTGTCATTATCTCTCTGCAGTCTGCTACGCTTATGTCAGGACAGGAACATGCTGAGAAGAAGGTCTCTAGTTCAGAAGACAGCAGCAGCTCAGATGAGGACCAGAAGCTGGACCTCTCCACCACCTGCAGGTAAGTTCTGCAGGCTTTCAAAGCACTTAGTTCATGGGTCAAGTATGTAAGAAGTATCTGTATTACAGATAAAAAAAAAAAAATTCATGCTATTGTTTTTTTAACAGGTTATCGGACGAAGATCTTATGAAAGCCTGTGGGGGTCGTACTGCT
>JAOYFF010000135.1:15910605-15925584 GCA_025773925.1 Cryptomyrus ogoouensis | reverse complement strand
CTGTATTTCTCCCCCCCTGTGCTTCTCCCCCCGCCCTATCCCCTGTCCCCCCTACCCTCTGCTTGTTGACTTCTTTATATATATATATATATATATATACATACACGCATACAGAGAAGACCTGCAATGGAAATTAAAAATAAAGCATTCCTCTATGGGGGGGGGGGTAGTGGAAGGAATAAAAAAAAATTACTGTGGGAACCAAAAATATTGATGCCATGTCATCACAATGTATGGAAAACATTTGTAAATCGTTCTGAAAGCTTGGTTAACAGTTTTGCATTTGGTGACTAACATGATGATTTCACACATTTATAGCTTTGGCTGTGAAATTACCACAAAGGGGAACTACATACAGTATTCAGTTTTGATCAACAAGACTAAGGCAGCTGAAAATTGTGCCACATGTGAAATCTGTGTGAAGCAATGAGAAATGATGCTCTGCTGTGCAGAAGTGACATTATGATGTGGGGATCACACTTGATGTTTTGCAAATGTTAACTGTCATTGGAGAAATGATTAAAGGGCCTTAGTCAAGTGTTGCCCCCCCGATTCTGTCAGGGTATCCGTGCCCCTTTGGTGTCCCTCTTAATAGTGTTTTCACGGTGTTACTGAATCATGACTACAGATTTTTGTTATTGAAATGTTTACCAAATGTTATGAGAAAGGTATGGAAATGTTCATCAGTTTTCCTGATGTTCCCAGAACATTATCCCACTACTACAACTAAGACTTATAAAATTAAGCTAATTGAAGGTCAGGGTAGAGCAGCAGGTAACACTGTCCCTTCACACCTCTGAGGTCATGGATTCAAGGCTGGACTATGCATTCACATGTAGCACTTTTGTAAAATTATATTTTATTTAAAAATAATATTTTTCAATATTAATTGCATTAAAATTATGTTCAGGTACAATGTTACCGTGCTGACACTGACAGAACATTGACATTGACAGAACATAAAATGTGAAACATGGAAATAGCATTAATATTGGAGTAAGAACATTCTCTGCCAACTTTGAGTAGATCTTCACATAACATTGGCTGAAGTTCTGGGAACGATCCCTGTTAGCTGGGCATTTAGATGGAAATTTCCATCAGTAAGAAGTTTGGTTCGTGTCTGATATGCTTTGTTGCCAACTCTCACACATCTGGCTTGACACTCACATTTTCAGACTCTCACTCATGCAAGAAATATTCTGGCATATTTATATTATTTCATTATAAACTACATCATTATAAACTACTCAGATTAGCTACTTCAAAAGCTCTGGGGTAGCTTGCAAACCCTACAGACAATTTACAGGGTAATAAAACTGTGCATGCAGACTCTAACTGAAAATCTCACTTGAGCCAGCTGACTGAAGTTGGTAACCTTGTATTCTTATGTCTATATTTACTCACCAGGCACTTGCCTGCTTGTACTTATCTCTGTGTGTCAAGTAAGTGTTACTTTCAGGTCTAGGTGGTAAGACAAAGAGTAGCAAAAGTGCTTAGGCTTTAAAGCATATGAAACAGCTTAAACCTATGATAACACCCTAGAAGAGCCAAATGCATATACTTTATAATGCAAATTAAATGTAAATGCAATATACAGTCGACGCTTCTACATCATGACTCTGCATCACGATCATGCTGCTCTATGCTGCTTTTCCCAGCAGAGCAGTGTCACACAACAACATGCTCAGTGCAGTGTTAGTACTGCCCCGCCTTCCTTACCATTGCTTGTATCATATTTAAGAAACTGGCTCAGTAACTATGTTATTGGTACCTTACAGAGTTCGCACTGTTTACTGATGTTGGTATATTGCGTGGATTTATGAAAAGCATTTTAGGAGAAGATCAACTGACAGGAACATGTGGGGGGGGGGATATGGAGGGTGCACCCCTTTCAAATCTTGCTGCACTGAAATTGAATCCGTGAATCTTGCTCAGATAATAACTTAGGGTTAGGGGTGACCAGTCTTATCCGCAGAGGGCCGCTGTGTATGCAGGTTTTCGCTGCAACTCCCTAATTAGGTCACGAATTGGAGGACTGGCATCCTGCGCGCGCTGTGTATAGATTAGTGAGACAAACATTCGGTATCAGCAAGACAGCAGTCCACCGCTGTATTTACGCCATGTGCATGTTTGTGTTTACAGTAGGAAAGTCACGTGATAAAACTTTTGTCACATGTCATGATGTCATCTTATGCATAAATGCCTTTCTATCTTGTAAAAAGTGTTTCCAGCGTAGTTTTCTGCTAAATGTCAAGTATCAACAAAGACTTTATCTGCTAAAAGGAAAAGTTTTTTTTTTATACACAGAATGGTGTAAAAATAAACAGATAAATTTATCTGTTTATTCACACTCTAGATTTTTTTCTTAGTTGCGGTATTTCTGCGGAAATTCTCCCTCTAAACTCTATTTCTGACAATGCGTTGGTGACATTTAAAATTCGGACAAAGAGTACGACATTGTCAGCTCCTGTGTGTTACTCTAATCATTTGAGCAGCCCTTCCACTGCTGCAGCTCTTGATGATGTATTGAATTCCTAATTCTTTAATATACTTTTTGTAGTAAATTGTCACCACTCCTTCTTAGGTTTTCATCAAATTGTTATATTTTCTTCGATTTACATGTTATAGCCAGCTGAGTTCGGAGTGGTGAGCACATTTTGCACGGCTCAGTCAGCACAGTTACAAGTAGTGAAGTGGAGAGTGAAGGCCAAACGACTGCAGGGCCAAACAAACTTTACTCAAGAAAGAAGGGGTGAGGGTGAAGACTGTCGTTACAGAACTGAACGATATTGTAATATTAGTCACAATATTAGCACCCCCCCCCCCTGTGTTGTCACTCTAGCTTCACGTGTCCCATGTGTTGTTGAAGTGCTGGTGCTCAGGGATTCCTCATGCCTGCCCCCCCACAGTGCTGTCACACACTACACACATAACTTGGAATTTCCTTTGCCTGGCCTGGGAGGTTGGGCTCCCCCTCTGAATTGTCTCCTCCCAGAGTTTCTTCATACTGGGGAGTTTTTCCTTGCTACTGTCACACTCTCTGGGGGCATTGGCCAGGGACAATGTAAAGTGCTTCCAGATAATGTAATACAGTGGAAACTGCTTACAGTGATCATGTCTGTCTGGGTGAAACTGATCACTATAAGAGGATGATGATTATAACTGATTTTTTTCTTCTTTATGTCTCAGGCAGATTACCATCTAATTGACATTTGTGTATTTGTTATATGAATATAATAATATAATATTATAATATAATAATAAGGGAGTGTCGCTATGTAGTTAATTTTATTGACGATTTCAATGCTTATCAATGATTTCAAATGCTTATCAAATGACAGTACTTTACAAATGAAATTACTGCACTGTGTATAACTTACATACACTATAATACAGCATACAGTACTGTACATAAATATTCAGTTCTACTCAAATTTATTTACACAGTATTTTCACAACTTTACATTCTCTCAAATCGCTTATTGTATAGTTTCGCGCTGCATCTTGGTGGATTGTTTTTGGTGGTTTATCAAAAGCTTTGATGAGTCTATATTTGTCATTGTGAGAAAATGACTCTTTTTCCTGTTATGTTTTCTGAGCACACTGTATTAGCCTCTTGTAGCTAGCCAGAAGCAGAAGTGGTGATCAAAGTAAAGTAAAAAAAAAAAAAACACAGTTGCCATATATATAAAAAGATCCTAAATGAACACTGTAAGTGGGCTACTTCATTACTATAAGAGAATCATTTAAACAGTATTTGTACAGGTCTGATTCTGTCCCAAGCTCTTTGATCCATAAGTGGTTGATTACTATAACTGTGATCACTTTAAGCAGTTTCCACTGTATTGTGAAAATCCATTCCATCCATCTGATTGTCCATTTCCTTCAACCGCTTGTCTTAACTGGATCTTATCTGGGATATTGAACAACGCCCCTCTCGATCACCATTTCCACTCCTAAAGGCTCACAAAACTACATATTTCAACAAAGCATATATTCTGTATATTAAACTCTCCCAGGGACAGGAAGGGTAACAACACATTTAGTCCCTGGGTCCGGGATGGGGTCTCTGACAGTGCCTGGCTTATGGTGTCCCTTCAGTTACAGATATTTCCTGTCATAGGCTGCCCTGCAGTCTCTCCCTCACTGGACCTTCACCCTCTCATCACCTGTTCCAATATCGTCTCAAGAAATCAATTAAATGGAGCCATCTACTTAAAAACAACTTCACAAACTTTTCCAAGGTCCATAGCTAGGGTTGAACGATCTATCGATTTTAAATCGAAATCGCAATTTGAAACAATGTGCTTAGCAAATCGCAAAGGCTACGATTTAGGATATGCATTACACAGCACATCTGACCCAGGGTTTATAACTACTATGAAAAATTCTGACAATACTTGTACAAATTCATGCCGTCTTCCAAGTGTGACAGTCGTTCTCACCAATCAGAAGTTCCGTGCTCCTCGCATGCCAGTCATTCTGACCAATCAGAAGTGCCATGCACCTCTCATGCAAGTCATTCTGACTAATCAGAAGTGGCGTGCACCTCGAATGTCAGTCATTCTCACCAATCAGAAATGCCGTGCTCCTCGCATGTCAGTCATTCTGACCAATCAGAAGTGCCGTGCAGCTTTGTCTGTTCTGAAAACTGTCATTAAAAATGCAAATTATATACATGTTGCTATCATTCAAATGTTCATATGTTATATCCATAAATGTAACTTCTGGGACCCCTAGTGTTTGGGGGCCCTAGGCAGCTGCCTACCCTTGTCTTATGGTAAGTCTTCGCCTAGTTTTGAATACCATGTCCGTGGTAAAACTTGCATGTTGATAACAATGTCTGTCAGAATTCAGCATGGTAATGACCCCTGGTTATACAGTTAGGATACCAATATGAGAAGCCGGGCCAAACGGTGCAAATAGGGTGGCTGACTGGGATAATGGCTGACTGGGATAATGGTTGACTGGGATAATGGCTGACTGGGATAATGGCTGACTGGGATAATCACCCACTTATTGCACTACAGTGACATCTTACTGGCAACTATCAGAAGCAGCACCATCACCTGCCTGCCCCCAAGCTTTGAGACTCAAATCTTAAAATTTGGACAGTGTGAACTGGGACTTTGACTTCCTCTGCTGCCCCCTGGAGGATGGGCTCCCCCTTTTGAATCTGGTTCCTCCCAAGGTTTCTTCCTTCTTGCCCACTGGGCTTAGGGCAGGGATAATGTAAAGTGCTTTGAGACGATGTAATGCTGTGAAAATACATTATAAAAATAAAATTTAATAGAACTGAGGTTTTGACCACCGACAGATAATTTGAGATTTAAGAGTCTTAAAAATGTAATGCAAAAACTTTTTGAGCTTCACAAAATAAACTAGCATACCGCATTTCCGCAAACTGTAATCAAATAATGAATTAAGCCATTAGATACTTGGACATTAAAGTGCTTTTGTTCATTTTTCATCGTATTTAAAATCATACTGTAAAATAAAATGGAATATTTATCCCAAATACCTACAATGGCATCCGGTTTCCTCCTGCAGTCCAAAGACTTTGCAGTTATGCTAATTGGCATCTGTAAATTCTCCAGTGTATTTGTATGTTCCTGAATGTGCACATGTGTGTGCATCGCACCCAGGATATACCCTATCCTCATGCCCTGTGGGATATGCTGCAGGCCCCAGGTGGATTGATCAATATATCAGAGACATCCATCCATCCATTATCTATACCGCTTAATCCATCTGGGTCACGGGGAAGCTGGAGCCAATCTCAGCATCGTTGCATACACCCTGGGCAGCTTGCCAGTCCACCAAAGGGCCAACACAGACAAACAGCCACACACACTAGCAGTCACACCTATGGGACAATGTTCAATGTTCAGTCAGAATACTGTATATAGTTTCCCATTGTAATAATTTTACACCAAAACTATATATGTATGATACAGTATTGTTGTGTTTTTGTTTCCCACAGTATATGATTTTGCCATTTTGCTGTTTTTGTTATACAAAAAAAACGTTCAAAGCCTTGAGGAAGCAGTGGCAGAGAGTGCAAACGACACAGTGGTCAGTAAAAAGAAGAGGAGGAAAAAACACTCAAAGGAAATGTGCGATTCTCCAGCTCTTGGGGAACCAAGCGATGAGAGAGGGCATGTCCATCCAGCAAAGAAGAAATGCTTGGATAAGGAGAAAATAACGGCTTGTAATAAAGGCACTGGCAGCTCTAAGAATGGAGTAACGCTCTATGGAAGTAAAGGCTGTAAAGACCAAGATGCCTTCACAGGGGTCTTAGGAGATGATGGTGCACGTGGAGGAGTGTTTAGGTGGACTGGATGAAGAACAGTTAGCTGAAGCAGCAGTGCCTGATGAGGACTCAGTTTGCCAAACTAAGAAGAAGAAGAAAAAGAATATTCCTAGTGATGTCACTGAGCGAATGCAAGATGAGGAGATACCAGACCAGCAGAGTGTCAAGAAAAAGGCCACAAGCAGAGGGAAGGAGGGGGTGAGGATGAAACTGCAGTGGTAAGAAGATAAAAAAGAAGAAGAAAGCAAAAGAACTGGGACACTGACAGGGAAGGAAGCATCAGGAAATGCAGATGGAGGTCATTCTGTACCCTCACATTTATGTATATATAAAGAAAAGCTGTTGTCAAATACATTGTTTGTATGCTGTTTTTTTTTTAAAGTTAAATCGCAGTGGATAGCAGTGCAAAACATTGATGTACACTGTAAAATATCTGGTGCAAGGAAAGATGGAAGAATATTGGTGATTGAACAATGTCAATTTTTTGAACTGGTTAGACTTTGCAGTGATCAGTCTCACTGGTGACAACATAGCTTATGTCCATAACAATTGTAAAGTCAATACAGTTTATAGAATTTATATGAAGCGTAACTTCATTTTACAGCAGCTGAATGTTAAATCACATGAAAGCATCAATATGGTAGTGTTTTGTGAAATTCCTCTGCTGAAGACCAAGCAGGCCTGAGACCTTGTCAGACTTCTGTGGAAGCTTGGATGAATCGGCCGAAAATGTGTGAGGCAGAAGTGGTTTGATCTGAAAAATGATCGGAGCCCTAATGTTTGGCGGCTTTCCCAGTGGCCTGTCACAGAAAGAGAGGGACCTAGCATGGGACAGGTGACACATGCAGGTAATGCTGTATCACCTGTAATGAGGATGGTGGCAGAGCTGAGGAAGAAGTGGTTCCTCTGAAAATGCCCATTCAAAAAATAAAAAATTCTGAGCCTACATCTGTGCTCAAGCAACACATCAGTGTCACTTCAGTGCCATCATAGGTGAAACATCTCTAACAGGATTCATTCCAGATGGTGACACTGACAGTACAGCTACATCACCCATGGATGAGGATGAGCTATGCTACAGGAATCAGTAAAATACTTGTATGGTTGCATTTAATTGGCAGCTGCAAGTAATATGTGTCATATGCTGCAGTAGCCCAGCGTACCCTATGTGTGGATCGGTTTGCTTCAATTACGTTTCTCTACCACTAGGGCTTTGTGCATACACATTGGACGGGGGTGTTCATAAATTTACGCACATTTCTAAGCACAGGAAGAAATTGATAAATACCATCCTATATGTAAAAATGTGCATCTGCACAGTTTATGCACAAAGTTGTTCGTACGCATGGTTGATAAATGAAACTCCAGGCACTGCTCCTTTCCAAGCTTTTATTTGTTTTTTTGTGACGTTTATCTGCTTTTTCACATCTATAACAGGCATTTGTCTGAAGGCAGAAAGGCAGAACTGTTACACAGGTATCTGGTCCCAGCAGCATCAGAGGCCTCCATCCAGCAGACCAGCGGGGAGCCGGTGCCACTAACGGACCTCAGAGCAGCAGGGCCTTGTTCTCACAGATCCACCGGTTAAACATGTCAGGATTTGTTGATCTCCAGCTGTTCAGGGTTTTGTTTTCATGGCCCGTGTTTGTTAAAACATGAGTTTTATTCTGGCTTCCAGCATCTGCCCAGAACCTGGAATAGGAGGAACAGTTTGAGATTTAAATTCAATACAAAAACTTAAATATTTTTCATACTTGATGTTTACAATTTGAGATTCTCAGGAACATTTGATATGTGACAGGAATTTGTCTTTAAGTTTACAAAACTGTGCTCAGTCGTGTTAGATATCAAAGGCAAGGTTTAGAAGCTACTGGTGAACTGAATTGGGGCGATCTCTCACGCTGCCGTGGTACGAGCTCTCACCCTGTGGTCAGTGAGGAGCCGTTGATCCAGACCCAGTCCTGTGCTTTTCTAGTCAATCCGATCCAGTAACCGTGCCATTTGTCAAAGTATGTGGGTGCAAGGTTCATGATGAACATCTAAATGGAGACAGTGAAGTTAATCATGCCCACACTGCATAGTAGATACAGACTCAGCAAACCTGCTCTCAAGAACAGTAGGAACAGTGCTAAAATAATTAAAAAACTCCTAGGCTTTGAGAATTGATTTAGTAACTAGTTCCCTATTAAATCAAAGTGTATGGGTAGCAAAACTGTGAACGTTCATAGGTGCATTAGATAAAAGGCATATTTTATGTTGACAGAGTGGTTTTTGTTGTGGGTAGCTATACAACAGGCAAAAGTTCTGAACTGCATTTACATTTAAGAATACTGTCACAGAAACATGATTTACTGTAGTTCATTGGACAGTCGTACCTGTTCCTCCTTGTTTTGTATCGTTAACAGATCAGCCCCCATTTTGATGCATTCAAGACGACTGTCTTCCCACGATTTCCATGGTTTATCAAGGTCCACAAAATAACACTTTGAATTGTTGAACGTCCAGCCATTTGGGCAGCGTGAGCATCTTCTCTCTGCTCAGGAGAAACCAGGAGTAATAATATATACTAGCTTTCAGGTTGTCCATTCATCTGTCTTCCATGACCAATATCCAGCATATAGCTTATATGTAACAGGGAACACCCCGGACAGGCTGCCAGTTTATCACAGGGTGTACACTAATGCACTATGGGTAATTTAGAGATTCCATTTCACTTAATCACATGTTTGTGAAGGTTACTGCATGGGAGGTGTGTGGCTGCAGGTTAGGATTCATGCTCGTGGTCAGAAGGTCACTAGTCCAAATCCTGCCGCTATCAGTGGTTTCACCATTATGCACCTCAGTATGGCTCGTAACCCCAGTTGTTCCAGCAGCAATGTCTGATCGTCACTTATAAGTTGCTTTGGACACAACTAATGTGTGTGCATGAGTGTCACCAGAGGTGTGAATCGAGTTCACATCCATAAAGGAGTGACATATCAGACTTTACCTTCATAATGGGGAAAACACCACATGAAATTAAGCAGAACTAGGAAGGCCAGGACTCACCTTTTGAACAATATTGTTTTGCAGGAAAATTACGGAACTGTAAAATCTCATCCAGCAAAGTCTGATGCTTTAGCAGCTGCCCTGCAGTAGTCTGGGAAAGATAATCTGCAGAGAGACACAGTCATGCTGAATAGACCTTCTGCACCATGTATTGGGCTGAGAGAGTTAATATGGGCTTTGATGTGACACAAAGGAATTCGGAAACGGAGGAATCAATCCATTAACATAGAACAGAATCTGATTCAGTGCAAGTGTGTAGTACTTACAGCAGACAAAGAGAGCGATGATGCCAGCCAGTAAAAAAGCACAGGTGAGGCTTAGAAATACTATAGCGCACTGCTGGGGCTGATATCTTTGCTCAGTTTTCTCTGGAGTCTGTGCAGGGGACCAAGTTTCCTGACCAGTTGTTCTGGAATCTGCAATAAAGCATGACAGTGAAATACTGTAAAGCGTTTGTACTGAAAGTAAAACACTGTAACATATGTTTTGATGTATCGTACACATAGGCGGCTCTAGGCTTTTCTCCCGGGGGCTGCAGGGTGTCAGTCATTACAGGCTAAGGCACACGGAGCTACACATGTATGCAGCGTAGTAACCTTACACACAGTGCATTACAGGCTAAGGCACACGGAGCTACACATGTATGCAGCGTAGTAACCCTACACACAGTGCATTACAGGCTAAGGCACACGAAGCTACACATGTATGCAGCGTAGTAACCCTACACACAGTGCATTACAGGCTATGGCACACGGAACTACACATGTATGCAGCATGGTAACCTTACACCTCAAGTAAACACTTGAGTCGTTTTACTGTTGCCTCTTATTTGGACATATCGCCTTGAGAATATGTATGTAATCAACACAGCACACACTCTGCATATGTAATCCAAAAAATATATGAAACATACTGTAAATATTACTTTAATGGTACATGCATTCTACAGGCATAACTGTACTAGAATCTTGTAAAATATTCTTTAGAAAGTTCCTCCACCCAATAGAAGAGTTCTTCTCAGCATGGCGGTGGAAAGTCTATGACCATCAACCCCATTTCCGTGAAAGTCTTCAGGCAATGGAGGGGACATGTGAGGACATTGTTGTCGGTGCTGTCTAGGCCTGGATTAGACATTCCCGGCGCTTTTTTCCCCTCGCTGTTTAGCAAGGGAAGACATTTTTGGTGATGTAGCTGAGCCTGCGGCTGCACCCAGCTAGAAGACTAACCATCACACAAATGCTTTTGTTGCACATGCCTACATTATTTACAGGTTTTTTTCCCTTTTTTTTCTTCTCTAAAGTTTTGATTTGCATTGAATGTGCTTTTCCATTTTAGTTTGTTGTTGAAGAGTGAAACAAGTTTCGATAACATTTGTTTCTGCTTATATGTTTCTGTGAATTTTTCTGCATTGTGAATTTTTCTGGGCTGTCAATGAAATGTTTAGTATTCGGGGCAAAAGTTTTTTTGATAAGAGTTTATTTGGTTTTGCATGCAGAGCTTCATTGTGCAGGATAGGTGAGGTGTTTTGCTCTTTGGGTGTGTGATTTTGTGAATTGTGTCTGTATTGTGCCCTGTTGTCAAAATTGTGCTTAAGCAATTGAAAAAAACTGTAATATCCTCACTGGCTGTAAGTATGCAATTTGCAGTCTATCCAGGAAGATCTGCAGGCCAGACCATGGTACTTTATCTGTATCTGTAATTTAACTTTTAATGCTCAGTAAGAAAACAGTAAAGACTTCACTAGACCTTTGTGCTGCTTTGTTTGGTGCTTTCAGTGTTACAGCAAAGCTCAGGGGTGGACTAGACCACCGGGAAGTTCGAGAATTTTCCCAGTGGGTTGGTCTTTCTTCCCCTACTCCAGCAATGGTCTACATGCCTGGGGTGACCAACCCATTGGTCGTCCTCGATCGCATTAGATGATGAACAGATTATGTTTGACATGCATTACAAATATGAATATTTTAGTGACATGGTGAATGTTTAGTGAAAATTGCAATTACATAATTTATACAATTACAAAATAGTAAAAACTTCTGGAAGAAGTTATAGTATATTATTTCACAATATCAAGTTAAATGATTAAAGGATTTCAGCAGCAAGTAAAGCCATTTTAATCTTGATTTTGTGATGAGACTCTCTCTGTATTTTTTTTTAGTTGTGTAATTTAAATGTTAAAGTTCAACATTTACATTACATAGAAGACAGATTGTCCAAAGTTACGAGCTTCAGTCAATGATATGAAATTATCTAAATGACTTTCATTTATATTCAATAATAAAAGAACATTAGACATTTTCAGACATGAATATGGAACCAGTTGAAATATGTTTGACCTAGTAGTGACCTAGACAGGGAAACAAAGAAAGGGAAAATCTTTGTGAAAGAGAAATGATACTGGACTCACCATTAGCCAAGGAATTGTAGACCACAATGGAATAGCAGAACTCCTCAGACATCTCAGGTATCGCTGACTGACTCTCACATGAGCAGAGGTGCTCAAACAGTAACTGGACTGAAGATTGTCATTAGAAAAATTCCTAAGAAGTCTGAAAAAGGAAGTTTCACTATCATCTATCTTGGTTGCCAAATCTCACCAATTGGGCGTGACACTCACGCTTTCAGTGTCCCATGCTCACACAAGATGTCTTACGGTAAATATACATTATTACATTCTAAACGTAAAATTAGCTACATCAAAAGCATTGTGGTATTTTGCAAAAGCTGTCTTCTGTTTAGTTTTTTTTCTCAATCGATAAGTTGTTTGATTCATTATAAATCCAGTCAGCCTGAAGGGGTCCCTTTATTTGCTCAGTGTGTGTGAGAACATCCTTAAATGGGGGAAGTGTGTTTGTCAAAATGTTTTACTTAAAGAAAATTTGCCAAAGATAGACAATACATTTTTATCAATTTCCTTGGAGCATTTTTCAAATGAGAATTAACACTGGTGTCACCCCCCCTCATGAGCTTGACAACACCTTAGAAGATCTGGGCCGCCTTGTTGATCCATAACAACTTACTGACCGATCGCTGTCTGTCCTTCATCTAACCCTGACCCAACCTACCTTCGGTGCCCATTCTCCCTGGGTTACCTTCATATCTATTGCCCCCCCACCCCAATCTCGAGTCTTCATGCGTGGCTCAGTGCTCCGTTCTTACCCGAGTGTTCTTTTGCATGACAATTTGCAAAACAACAAGTGTGATCCCCACACCACAATGTCACTTCTGCTCAGAACAGCATCATTTCTCATTGCTTCACACAGATTTCTAAATGGTTTAGTACATATATGCAAATGGTTTGGTACAACTGTCATCATGTGGCACAATTTTCAGTTGCTTTAGTCTTGCTAGTCGAAACAGATCATGTAGTTTCCCACTGTAAAAATTTGACACCCAAAACTATATGTATGTGATCATCGTGTTAGCCAACAAATGCAAATCAGTTAACCAAGCTTTGATGATTTAAAGTGTGTATGATTTAAAATATACTCCTTAAATTGCAGTGATACAGCATTGTTGTGTTTTTGTTTCTCACTGTTCACGGTGTTTTGCCCTTTTGTTGTTCTTGCATTGCCATTTTGCTCTTTGTGTGTTATACAGAGCTGTGTGGCTTTTCTTGTGTGCTATTGTACTGTGTCTTATGATATGCAGAAGTTACATACGCATGTGACTGCTTTCTCTTTCCAGTGAACTGTACACACTCTAACACAGAGCCTTGCAGTGTTGAAACTGGTGCTTTTGATATGAAGATGTAGGAGTTTACGAAAGAAGAATGATCGGTCAGTGACAATGAGAATGTGGATACTGACTGTCATTCAGAATCGTGGAGCTCAGGAGAATACTCACACTGACATACTGACAATATGTCTAAGCATTCTGACTCTCATGGTTAAAACGATCCTGACTGTACTTTTCATTTTGGTGGCACTGACTAATTCATTGGTGGACTTTGCTTTTGAGACATTAGTTAATCGTTTTGGGTCAGTTACAGGCTTTTGCAGCTAAACCATAGTGTTGAGCTATATGCATCAACAGTTTTGAGAAATGCTCTTATAGTCCTGAGAATGTTGAGTAGGTTTCATGAATGTGCCAAAGCGATTGAAAAAAACTGTAACATGCCCTGTTTAGGTGAACACACACTGCTTTGTCTGTGTCTTTTCTCGTGATCTCAACATAACCAAAGTTGTTTTCTTGAAATCACAAAATTAAAGTTATCTCTGGAAAACAAAAGTTGTAATTAAATGTAAATAGCATTTGTCAAGAGTAAAAGGGAAGCAGATTCCACTAAAATGCCATAGCTAATGCTGATGAATCCCTGCAGGATTTTTTAAAATTGCATTCCCACGTAAAATCAAAAATTCTCCCCATGTGCTACACATAAGGGGGGGGGGGGATTCTCCATTGTTGTGAGACATGATTTCAACATTAACTTTTAAAAAGTGACAGCAGCGGTTAAACTGTATTTCACACTATCATGTGCCAAAAGCAATCGAGAAAAACTGTAATATTCACATGGTTCTTATGCATCTACTGCATTTTTCAATCTATGACCTACTTCACGACTTGGCCTCTCTTTCTGCTCTGTTTAGTCTCTTAACCACAGAATGTCTGTAGGAACTTCCTATGTTATACTTGTAAGCAATAATATTTCACTTTGTATATCTTTTAGTACACAAATATACTGTCTACCCTCCCATCCCTGCTGAAAAGAACAGCATAAACCAGCATGGACCTGCATCACATCTTCCTTTGCTAGACGGTGAGGAAAGAAGCACCAGGAGTGTCTTACCGACCCAAGGAAAACACCCACATCATTCCTTACATGGGGCTGCTGATCATGAACCTTCCACCACTATGCCAAGAAGAACTCTTCTATGGAACTCTTCTATGGAACTCTTCTATGGAACTCTTCTGGAACTCTGTCTGCCTGGTCTGTTTAGCAGTAGATGTCTGACTCCTGTGGCTTTTTTCTTAAACAGAGGAGCAAGACATGGTCTTAGAATGAGTGCCAAGCTTGCCCGACTCGCACAACAGGAGGAGGAGTTTCTGGCAAAGTATGGCAAAAACAGCAAACCAGCAGACTCTCCTGGCAAAATGGCATCCTGCTCTGCTGACCCAGGCAGGGACAGGGAAGAGGACCAGGAAGAGGGGGAGGAGATGGAAGGAAAACAAGAAAAGACTAAGAAAAAGAAAAGACATTCAAAGAAAAGCCTTGAGGAAGCAGTGGCAGAGAGTGCAAACGACACAGTGGTCAGTAAAAAGAAGAGGAGGAAAAAACACTCAAAGGAAATGTGCGATTCTCCAGCTCTTGGGGAACCAAGCGATGAGAGAGGGCATGTCCATCCAGCAAAGAAGAAATGCTTGGATAAGGAGAAAATAACGGCTTGTAATAAAGGCACTGGCAGCTCTAAGAATGGAGTAACGCTCTATGGAAGTAAAGGCTGTAAAGACCAAGATGCCTTCACCGGGGTCTTAGGAGATGATGGTGCAGGTCATGAGGAGAACGTGGAGGAGTGTTTAGGTGGACTGGATGAAGAACAGTTGGCTGAAGCAGCAGTGCCTGATGAGGACTCAGTTTGCCAAACTAAGAAGAAGAAGAAAAAGAATATTCCTAGTGATGT
>JAOYFF010000135.1:15859975-15893111 GCA_025773925.1 Cryptomyrus ogoouensis | reverse complement strand
ATTAATTTGCTGGTGGACAACAATTTTCTGCAGCAAGAAGCAGATTCAGTTGATATCAAAGCAGATTTAGAGAAAGACAGTGAAGATGACCCCACAACCCAAATTAATTTGCTGGTGGACAACAATTTTCTGCAGCAAGAAGCAGATTCAGTTGATATCAAAGCAGATTTAGAGAAAGACAGCGAAGATGACCCCACAACCCAAATGAATTTGGAGGTGGACAGCAATTTTCTGCTGCAGCAAGGTACTATAGAATGTGACAGTGAAACAAACCTTGTCAATCCTGCTAATATCAACAGTGAAGAAAGCTCAGGGAATTTATCAGACAATGAGGAAGGTATCAGAATAGAATCATTTGTTGAGAACTTCACAATATTATCATATGGACAATCACCTTCCATTGAAAATGAAAACACAAGTGAGATATTACATTCTCAAAATGTGATATCAGATGAAGGGTCAGAAAATGTACTGAAAAGTGAGGAAACAGAAATGTCTCCTGCGCAGAAAGAGGAGGATGGTGAGAACTCATCCATGCTAACAAATGTGGATTTCACCGATGATCTCTTGTTGCACAGTGAGATCACAAGCATCGCAGAAGTTCTAGAACATACTGCCATATCTGACTTAGAGGATTCATACAGTTCTGAAGATGACTCACCCAATGCCAGTCAGTCATTAAAATCTATCAATCAGGAGGAAATCTCTGAAAATCACAGAAGAGAGAAAGAGAGGGAAACAATGACATGTTCTGTGAATGATTCTGGATTAATAGGAGAGACAGAGAAGCATTTTCCAAAATTATCCAGCACCTCTTTAGAAAATGCCAGGGGCAGCAGTGATCATTTCCGAGATGATAAGTGGGGGATTATTGGTACAGATTTAAAGGCACCGGACCAGTTTATCCAAAGTGATGAAAACATAAAAGAATACTTTTCATACACTGAGCAAAAATATGAAGATAGAGAGTCAAAAGCTTTGGAACAGCAAAATGGAGACCATCATAATAGTAAAACAAAGGAAGATGACATCTTCACTGCAGAAGTTGAGGGACTGCCCCTAATACATGAAAAATGCACAGAGTTGTTTAGCACCACTCTGAAGGCAGAGCTTTGGAATTCTAATGGAAAGATGGGAGCCTCATTTGATCCACAGGAGTGTGGGAATTTGGAATGTGTTAACATGCGCCCTAATCCGAACGTGGAAAATATAGAGAACATGCCAGAAACAAAACAGTGCACAGAATTAAGACGAAAGGGGGCTCAATCACACGGTCTACCAGAGCAAGAGCAAATCCCTGCTCACATCAAGGAACTACTTTATAAAAACATGGAAGAAGACAAGAAACATTCTGAAGAGTCTCTGGAAGAGGAAGACTCCTGGTCAGGGGGAGAAGATTAGGAAGTGCTGGGAGAAAAGTGGAGATGTTCTGCTGAAATTACTCTGAAATTAAAGTTCCTAAGAATGATCAGTACTTTTGAGGGGAGTAGAACACATCCTATTCTATAAATAAAACCGAATAAATATATTCTCTGAAACAATAACAGCACATAACAGTGCAAATAAAACAGATTAAATTGCGGCAGATATACAGAACTGAACAAGTGTCTTACATTTTCAAAGAAGAGCTCGTAACATCAAATAATACATCATGTATGTATTTCAGAGGTTGTTCTTGAAAGTATGACATTTTATATGAAGACATGAAACAAACATCCTTCACGGAGAGGGTGGCTGTATTTTATAAAGTTTGTGTACTGCATGACAAGGTTTGATGCATGACTTTTAGAGAGGACTGTTTATCTGAGAGTTAACAAAACATTTAGGAAAAAAGTAGCATGACAATACAATTTATTTTTTGATTTTAAATAGTAAAGTTTTCTTTAAAAATGTTTTTAAAAGCCTAAATTTAAACATCGTTTAAACAACACCAACAGTGCCTATACTACTACTATATTACTACTATATTACTACAACTAACTGACATTTCTAGACCGTCCTTAAGCAGCTATTTTTTAAATTGGAGCTTTGATGATTTTAGTAGGTTTTACACAGTGTGTATCCAAAACAAAAATACCAAAATAGTAAGAATATTTATTTCTGAGTATTTATCAGAACTACATCCTCATTCTGTATTTATTTTGTGAAATTACAGGGCAGCTAAGCCCTACCTTTTAATACTGTCACAGTAAGTACTACAAAGCATCTTTATTCATGAGTGTGCAATTTTTAATTTCACCTATTCCAATACATATAAATAAACCAGTTCAAGCACTACATACCAAATTTCTATATACTTTCTATGTTGACACTCTTACCCACAATGCAGTATAAATTCTGAATTATGAATGCTAATATACGGTACTGCAGGTATTCAGAAGGTTAGATATGTTGGTGATGACCACTTGCCTTTGCTTCAGAGGCAGACAGTTTAAATTAGGTCTTTGTACTCTCATTTGTCTTTGTTATTGGAAAACCAGTTCATTTCTGTTTCTAGGATACAGCACTTCAGAATGTTCTTGTAGACAAAAGTTACTTTGGGATACTTTCATTTAAAACTGTTAATACCCTGGCTGACAGCTATGTTCCTCCGAGGGAAGTAAATGTCTAGCTTCATTCTGTTCTACAAGGTAGCATTGGGTAGGGGGGGAATGTCTTGTGGAATACACAGTTGCAAGTCATACCTGGGTAGTTTTGATGGCCATCTTGTTTTGACAAAATGCGCTAACATTGTGCAAGAGAAAATAAAGTAATTGGCAAAGAGTCTATGAAATGTTTTTTTTTAATTATTTCTGGGATTGTGTTGAATATTTTCTCTCATGTCTGCTCTATGTGATAGAGATCACAAAAGAAAAAAAAAAACTGCTTGGAGAACCCAAGTTTTGGATGATGAGTGAGTCTCTGTGCAAAAGTCAAAACATAATGTCAAAGTGAGGTTCTCTGTGTGAGCTGTGAGATGATAGGGTTAGGGAACAATGCCGTGGTACATAGAGGAAAAGACCCAGAAATAGTCGTGTCAACGGCCGTGGCAACAGGGCCATATTGAATAGTTAGATGACAGAGGTTGTGTTAGATCACTGTCTGTCTGTCTATCTCTCCACCTACTTCTTCAGTCCAGAAACACAAAGAGCCCATCCCAGGAAACACAGGGCACGAAGCAGGGGATCACCCAGGACAGGACGCCAGGTATGATAGTGAATTTATAGCCAAAATGAAAGCCTCTAATTATCTCCAGCTTTTCTCACATATGTACAGGATTGAAACAATAAAATAAACTGCGTAGCATCTGCATTTTTATATCCATTAAAAGATTGATTACGTACTAGGGTGGTGGTCCCAGTGAGATCAGTAACATCTCTGGCTCAGTGAGCAGCCTTCAGGCCTTAAACGCAAGATGAGTGAGAAGAGATGAGTAAAAAATAAAAATTGAGAAAGAAAAACATAACTTGCAACAATATATGAGTCACCTTCTGAAGGCCATTTCTCACCTAGTTTTTAGGACAATGGCAGCTATTCATGAAGCAGCAACTTCACTCCCTTTTCATTAAATCCTCCCCATCATAATTCTGGGTTTCAAAAATGAGAAAATGCTATTATGCTGACATCAGTCCATCCCACAGGCTACAAGTCATCCTGGAGTCGTCATTCTATTCCGCTTCTTTGTAACAGTTTCCCTGAAACTGTGGAAATGCGTTGTGAACCAGTTTCATTTTCATTCAGCACTTATGGGTGCTCGATGAGCCAGTCATCACAAAGCTGAGGAACATGCCAGTCCGAGTATACCACTACATTACCGTGAGACACAGTACGATGTGAAGATATGTCTGAAACTAATTATTTTGAGGTATACTGGTTTTAAACTCAAGTGAGTCTTGAACTTTGATAATAAAATTAACGTTATGGCAGATTACATCAAATTACATACCACACACATTACATTAGACATCACGTGCTGCAATATCCGGAAAATGTGATGAGTGAAATGCTGTTATGATGCCACAAGGACAGCTGCTCCTCTCATAAATATCACAGCCTTATGACATTACTGAGTAACTTCGACTGATGAAACAGACTGCAAGAACAATATTAATAGCTGGGTCAGCTGCACTTTGGGTCTATATTTTAGGTGTGCGTCACACATCAATCGAAGAGTGGAGTCCAGTCCTTTAAGCCCATGTTGGTGGAATGAAAAGGAGACTTTATCCGGATGAAATATCTTGACTCTGGGTGACAGAGCACTTTCCTGGAAGCCATCTGTTCCCCTCAAACCAACTGTGCCCCTTAAAGCAAAGACGAGATGGATGACTATGTAACATTTTACATGGGAATTTGAGGATGGCTGGCTGGGTGGATGGATGGATAGACAAATAGATAGACAGACAGATAGATAGAAAGGTTTTAAAGGGCTTTACATTTTTTCATTTTTCCTCCTGAGGAAAAACAAGTTGTGTCACAAAAGCTCAGGCGCAGATGGCTGGTGTTTCTGGGGATGTATGAATAACTAAAGCTTATAAACTGACGACGACAACCGAAATGCCTTCAAATGTCAAATAATATTTTCTCTGAGATATATTGTCCTAATACATCTTAAGGGTGGTCTGAAACAGCATTTTTAAAACACATTACAACGTCACTACAGCCATAAGTTGTACACTTTCAGCCACTGCATTTTCGTACATTAAAAAAGGAAAAAACATAAAAACTTGGTCAGAAGGCACTGGAGAAGCAGCTATGTTTAGCCCTGACTGAGGGTCTAGCAGATGCCGCCGCAGAGAGCAACAGCAGGGCCTGTCTGCCAGCCTGTCAGACACATGAGCTCGGCGGCTGCCCGGCACAAAGGCAGCTGACCACCCCAGCTGACAGCGTGGTCAGAACCGGCGGCGGGCCGATTCTCCACATGGCCCTCGTCACCTCGCTGCATTTGTGCAAACCCACACACATTCAGGGCATACTCACTCTCCTTTACTCACACTGGCCACATTTTTTCTATTATCGGAAAAATAAAATCCTCTTTTTTTATGGCACCACTGACTGAAATGTCACCCCCCGCCCCCCACAGTCTAACACCAATAACTACTCACCAATCATCTGATTAGTGTTTGTTGTTTATTCACAGCTTTTAGACAATTTCCTTAACATACACAGTACTACAAAAAAGTCTTGAAGAAAACATTCAAAGCCATTGAACTGGTTCGTAAGTAAATGCATAAAAATTGAATTCATGGAAATGAACAGTAAGACAAAAACTAACAAGAATTTCTTGTTTTCCAAAAAGTTACTGATCTCCTGCAGAATAGCTAGATGCATACAGTATCAGTCCCCAAACCTCTCCTCAGGCACCATAGCCATTCCATGATTGAGTTACAATTCACCACCAGCTCTATTAATCAATCAAGTCTCCTGCACAGTACTCTTTACCCATCTGAAAAGCTGCATGTTGGACTTCATGTTTCATTTGACAAATCCATGACACATCAGCATAATGACCGTCCTTCTGCCGATCAGTCACTGCACACGAGGGGCCTTGAAGAGAGGCAGCTTCTCCCTTCCGGCTCCTCGAGGCTGCGAGCCGGTTTGGGCTCTGTGAATACTCAGGCCTGAGCATGGTGTCACATGACCTTCACCCTAATCTCGAGGCATGAGTGTAGTTAAGCTTCTCGATCCTCATCCCCTCCCTCCCCCGTACCGCTACACTGGACAGCAGACAGCACCACTGTAAGGGACACATATAATGCCCTTCAGAAAAATATATACAACTGTATAACTTGGGGGGGGGATTAATCCGATCAGGATCAGTTATGAATTAAATGAACGTGTTATATAAAATGCTTCATATATATAAAATGCTCAATTTAATGAAACAGACAGAGGTCCAACATAAGTCAGGGCCGAACAGGATGCGTCATCCTCCACCAGATCTGCCGCTCGCCGCCGCCCCCATCCACCAGCTGGCTGCACATTCTCCTCTCCTTACTCACCCACAATGGTGCTCTTATATTCACGTCCCGCTAGCATCCGTTTCCTTTTGTGCAGTCAGAAGAACAGATTTCAAGAGGAGGGTAAAAAAGACAGACATTGTACCAGATGGAGACATTTGGAGATGCATTTTTTTTTTAATCATGGACAAGTCAGTCCCCATTTCCCCAGCCTTTCAAACCTAAGTACAAAGGACTCGTGACTTCAGAGATGAGTGCTTTACATGAGCTGTGAAACAGGTAAGGAAAGTTAAGCTGAGACATAATTCTGTTGGCAGATTCCACAACATGGCAGGTATTCAACATTGGCTTGGAAAGCAAGCAGACTTCCACCTGGTGGATATAATGGTGCATTACAGACTCCGTGAGGCACTCTAACCACGCTGGTATAAAACATCACATAACTTGCTCTAGAACAAAGATCTTTAACTAGCCAGTTTTAAAAACCTTTTCAGTGGAACAAATAAAATATGCTACTTAAATTTAATGATAGCAACCATCATTCAAACGGATATGGGGTGTTCATTGAAATTGAATAAAACCAAACAACCTCTCCTTTTAGGTCAACTTGTCTATTTAATATATAAAATACGGTAAAACATACGCAAAAAGGGAAAGGTGTCAAGGGACAAATGGATACTTTGGTACAATAACAAACACTTTGTAAAAGCAGTATAGAATTTTAATAACATATCAGTGCATACTTTGTTTATGAAAATATACACAAATTGTATATCATTCTCCAAAAACAAAACTTTTTATTTTTTATTTATTATATATATATATATATATATATTTTTTTTTTTACAAAACTCAAAGCAGACTAGCCAAACACAATATATTAGCTATAATTTTCTTATTTTAAACCTTTTTCTTCCGTTACATCTTGTGATTTATAATCCCATTGATAATATTTTTCTTTTATATATTTATATGGATTACTGATCCATATTTTGCTTAATACCATGCATTTACATTACTGAAATCTTTGTGTCTGATCAGAAATAAATTAAATGTGCACTTGCCACTTCATGTATTAACCAGTTTTTTAAACATTAGACTAAAAATTGCAGCATTGACTGGTAGTTTAATTCAACTTGTGTTTTGCTTTTACTCCATTATTTATATGCAGTAATATTACTACAATTTATTCATAAACCGTGCAATATTAGTTAACACCCCTTTGAAGAAAAAAGGAACAAACAGAAAACAAAAATATACTTTATATAATATTTATAACAAAAAAAAAAATCAAACATAAGAATTCTACCCCACACAAAACGGCAGAAAACGATTGGCTTTCATTATTATTATTACCATTATCATTATTAGTAATAACAATAACTATAATATTAATAAAAAAAAGACAACAGAACTGTCACCAGCACAAATTAACACTACAAAATGAGTGATATTCTAAAACAACATTATACATGTGAAATAAGGGGCGCAGGTCACCTCTTTAAGATTGTCATTCCTTTCGATTACAATGACTCAGCTCAGTGTCAGAACAACAGCTGTTATGTTTCAGTGCTTAAAGCCAAAGTACATAAAAGCAGACAAGGCCGGGGCCCATGTCCTCTCTGGCCAGCATGTACCCTGGACTCTGCTTCCTTAGCTTACGGCCAGTTGCAGATCAGCTGTAGGTAAGTGTCTCACAGCCGTTGGAGACTGTGTCTTTGTCCATAGACAGCACTCGCTGGTATGCCCCATCAGTGATGTACGAGGTTTCCCTTCAAACTACCATCTGTACAGCCGGTGCCTCTTACAGTCAGGCTTTTCCTCTGAGGTCTGCAAGCACGTTCAGCAATGTCCTACAAAAAGCAGGAACGGGACAGCACCGAAGGACGTCGACAGAAAGGGCACGGCATGTAACTTTGGTTGCGAGGACTGCAGTGGAGTGATGCAAGGTGAACCTGTATTGCTGGCTGATTAATGGAGAATGGTTTCCTCTCACTAGTGAGTGAGAAAGTCCCCTGATTCACGGCAGAGGTACCATGGCGGTGACCTTAACCTATAGATAGATGCTACAGTCCATAAATGAACCTTGCCGATATTTTCATCGAGTACTTCTGAGTGGGTTTGCCAGGATGGGTGAGAGATGATCGATCAACAACTTTTAGTCTGCCAAAGTGACCCGCAAGGGAAAGAGTTGATACTTTGATACTTTATGGGTCAGATGTGACTTTGACAGTACACAGAATACCCACATCACCAAGCTGTTTTTCTTAAAAACCTGCAGCTGCCAAACAATGATGCACAAACGAAAAAAAATAATGTTTCCAGCTTGAATAAATTCAAAATTTGCAAAGCAAAAAAAAAAAAAAAAAACAGCAGGCGCATGAAGAACTGAGCTCTTTAGTGACTTCCAGACAAATTCAATAAGAAAAGACAGCTCTATCAATATTGGTGTAACTGAGCAGTGCTACTGTACTCATGTGCATGGACATCATCAAAGAGAGACATGTTGTGGACATACCACTGCTGAAAACTTTTTTAGACACTTCAGATACTTGCTACTTGTTTGTGCTCTGACCATTTCCTCAAATCATCTCAGCCTGGATGCAGTAATACTCAAAATGTTTAGGATGGGGGGGGGAAGGGGGACTAGGACACTCATCTGCCCCTAGAAGTTTTACCCAAAGAAGGATCCAGTTTCCATCTCTACCAAGAACCACAATAAAACATGTCTTAGTTTCCCAGCCTTCATAAGAAATAGTGAATCCCTTTTCACTAACGATAAACACACTATAAAATACTCAATATACTGTACGTAACAGATAAAAATATTAGACAATTCTGGAGTATTGCAGAATTTCAATACACGTCGTAAAGATAATGAGTAAATAGCTTTTATTTTACAGGAGTCACTTGTCTTTTTTGTGTTTTTTTTTGTTTGTCTTTACATATCCTCTGCTACTCTACTTCAGAAGTGCAAACATGGGCTTTGGAAAGCGTCTCTGTCCTAGAACCAAACAGACGGCTCCGCCGAGGAGAGGAGAGGGTTTCCGAGAAACGAAATGGAGGCTGAGCAGAGGGCTAGTGGTGGTGAGCATCACCCTTCGACCAGACGACACAGCTAGGTTTGGCTGTGAAGATCAGGTGGCCGTATAGGGAAAATGGAGAGATGATGCCAGAGAGACAAGGCTGAACGAAGGGAAAACCCCCTCGCCTTAGGAACAGTACAAGATGGCCTCACTGTCCCCCAAGAGTCAGAAGGGGACAAGCTATTGCCAAAACCGTGGCTTTTACAAAGGACAGGGGTGGGAGTTTAAAGTGCGCTTTATTAAAGTAAATATTATAAGCTATTCACACAGTCATCTCCTCCATCACCTCCTTCACTGGCCCTCCAGCATTTCTGCTTGGAGCTTACGATTCTGATTTTTATATATCTCCATCCATCCATCCATCCATCCATCCACTGAGAATCAAAAGGTGTATGTATATAATATACACAAACACATGCCATACTGTCAACCGATTCCTAGACATCTGACGAACTTAAGATTTTAAAAGCTTGCAAGTTTATCTAAAGCCACCTCAATATATCTTTCACTGTTCGCCTTCAAGATTGGGGGCTGCTTTAATATGACAGCCGTCAGCTGTAAAATGCTGAGAACAGAGTTCATTTGTTTTTCATTTACAAGAACACCCCTCAGCCCCCTTAAATACAAGCTAGGCTGTTTTTTTTTTTAAATAAAGAAAAAAACTTTTCTTAAATAGCCTGATATTTGATCAATTAAGCAGCCATGAAAAGGAGCAAAAATTATATATGATGCTGAAGCAGAGGAGAGCAAAAGTTAGAGGAAATCCAGCTGGATGGTTCTCCCTGTGATATAATAAAGAGATTTAATGGGTTATCCAAGGTTAGTAGGGCGGACTGGTGGTTCCAAGGCTGGGGATCTGTGCCAGCAATCGGAAGGTTGCCGGTTCAAATCCTGTGAATGCCAGGAGTGATTCTACTCTATTGGGCCCTTGAGCAAGGCCCTTAACCTGCAATTGATTTGTCCTGGGTAAATGCAACCAGGTCTCCAAACTTCAGGGAACATTTGGGGGTTGGCGGCAGGATTGGCACTCCTGCCACTGCTCCATCCGGACTGGTGTGGGGCTGAGGTATCGCCTGCCACACGGCTGCACTCGGGTTCTCATCCCTGAGGCGGTCTGTCGTGTGGTGGGGGCGCCAGCGCGCTGTCAGCGTGCACTCCTTACCTCCTATGTAAGGCTGGATATCGTCTCTCCCTAAGAGTACAGAAGGCTACAGTTCTCTCAAAAAAAACAGGCAAGCAGATCTTTTGAGGCAGAGAAGGGAACAGGTTGAGACAACAGTGTGTGTGGGGGATGGGGGCGAATTAAACCGAAGAGGTGTATCTGCCCATCGGTGACTCTATTCTATCTCTGCATCCCACCAGGCAGCTACCTTCTCTTACACAACAAAAGAAACAACCCAGACAGACTATTGCTTCCATAAAAGTTTGGTTTATCTTCACTGTCTACAGAGAATCTTCACAACTCTTCATTTTGAATTGCTATTCTGATTCTGTAGCCTGCATAGTGGAGCAACCACCTAATTAAAGTATTTGTCGGGGTTCAGATTAGAGAACCGTACGCAAAAAGGCCGTAAGCCAGAAAAATACTTCGAAGCCGACAGCTTTCGCAGTTCTGTGCTTTTTGCGGATGCAGGTCTTGCCAAGCCGGACTGCATGCGATGGCCAATGCGGGGTGGACGACAATGTTTGTGAGGCCTGTTTGCGAGGAGCAAGAACAACAACCTGTGCTGCAAAGGGGGGGGGGACAGCAGAAATCCAAGCGGTGATCAGGCCAGTGCTTAGAATGACTCACGTATCCTACGACTACAGAGCAGTGCAGCTCAACAAAGAAAAACTTCAAAGAAAAATTAACTGTGGAATCCAGAGGAATCATAGACCAAACTACATACAGAACTGAAAACAAAGCTAGGAAAAAGCCCCCTGTCCTTTCACACATATCATCTCTTTCTCTGTTGACCCAGATCTCCCAGCTCCCCCCCCTTCTGTACTGAAGGATAAATATTTTAAAATTAACAATTAAAATTTCATATTTTGTCGCCCAGGTCCTTAATAAATCCAGACCACTCCAAACAGAAGGGCAATCTCTGGTTTGTTGGGCTCAGTCAATGAGAGCTGTGTGCACGAGCGTGAGTGTGTGCGCGTGTGTGTGTTGGTAGTGGCAGGAGGCCGCGATGGTTGGTGGCATCAGTGTGGATGGATGGATAGATGGGGGGTGGGGCATCAGGGTGGGGCATCATGTACACCTCTTAATATTCCTTTTTATGTGACCCAGGCATCCAGTCTCATCCGCTTGACGTTGGAGCCCTCTTGCTCCGCCTCAGCTGAAGGCCGCAGGGGCGCCATCGTGGAGCTGAAGTCGGGAGGCCGTGCCTGGGCCCCGTCATCGCGGTCGCTGCCCTCATAGGAGCTGCCATTGCTGCTCAGGCTGTCAACGGGCGATCGGCCGGTGGTCTCCAGGCGAAGGGCCCCGGGGTACTGGGCGACGGTCGTCAGGACGCCGCCGGATGTGGAGCAGGGGGTGCTGCGGTCCCGGTTTGGCGAGACGGGCTCAGACTTGATGCTCACGTTGGGGTTGGTGTTGACCGTCAGTGTGGTGCCCTGAGGTAAGTGACCCACGGGCCTGAAGGTCAGAGGAGGAGACAAAGGAGAACGTGAGCCGCTGCCTGCGACCGGTCTGCAGATGGAGGAGGCGTGACGCAAGCCAGGAACAGATATAACGGTGTAACGATCCTAACACACACAACACAGTACATAGAAGATGGCAAATGGTCATGTAGCTCTCTCAGGCCCCTTAGCATCTACAATTCCAAGATATCTTTAAAGCACCCAAATATCATCTAGCCCCAAATAGTCTGCCTGCTTTACAATTAAATACTACGGTGACCTGCCAGCCAAGCACCCAGTCCACCACTCATTAAAACACAAAGGATATCACATGGTTTAATTCTCTATTAATATGACCGCACTGTACTTTGGCTTTGCTTAGAATTCCTCACTAACTTTAGCAGGACACTTTTGTCCCAAGTGTGTACAGTGCAGTCAAAAACCAAGCAGGATGGAGTTTGTCTAGATGATACACTCAAGTTCCCCAAAGAAAAAACTAGTAATCCTGGTGAAACGCATCAGGGAAAGCAGGACGACTCTTAGACTTCTCGGAAGCAAAGGCGAAGCACTGGAATGATGACGACAGGTCAAAGCACATCATCTACAAGCCATGCCCTCTACATTAGGAGCCATGATTAATTAATATCTCAACGCTAACCCACTCCAGCATTATCATTTCAAATTAGGCAAAAAACAAGGACACCAACAAGCGAGAAATAATGATTAACTTCATGTGTCCAACACCACGTTCCCCACAAGCTCAGAAGCAGACATACAGGCACGTTCACGCGTTAAAACTGCCATCGTTTCTTGTGCTGCTACAAACGTGACTGTGAATCACAGCCTTATTTCTGCAGGTGCACTGCACTGACATGGAGGCTGGGCTGTCCTCCCTGAGAACAGCGCGATGGAAAAGACAAGGACAGTGATGGCGGCCCGGCCAGCTGCGGAAACCAAGGACGAGCTGATGCAGAAGCGTATGAATATCCACGGAAGAGTTGTACAATACCAGTTGAACCCTTCTTCCCTGCCCAAGAGCAAGTTTGACTGCGATGTCATGCTGTAGAAGGGAAAAACAAGCGGTTTCAAGACCCAACAGTAGAGGGCGACAAACATCCAAAAGCTAATGCAGATAGGAATATGTGAGTGGAGGATTCACATTGAATTTTCACAATTTTCTGCGTTTCTACATGATGAACAGGGGGGTCAATAAAAACCCTTTGACGTCCTATATTTTTCTGAAATCTCAGCAAACTGAAAACTTAAATCAATGTACAGAAATAAGGAAATTAAACCCAATAACTACAATAATGGGTACTGGGAGTTTCATGATGCAGTTTAGATGTGCAAAAGTACATTTCACCCAAATAAAAGGGAACTTAAGTGCTTTTGACAAGTGACTCAACAGTTTATAAAAGGTTCTGTGTTGTCCAAAAAAGTTAGATGTTTTCACAGCTGAAAGTGTAACATATGATGTACTCATTAATGAGACCAAATTGTGTATAAATGCTGCCCCCTAATGTCAATTTTACAATAAGCAAGGAAAAGCAATTCAACTCCACATTATTTACTCTGTTATGCCACAAGCAGCTTAGCCACAATGCACACTCGAAAACAAATGCATGATTTCAATCCATTAACCAAAATCTTTCTCCTTTGTATGTGTAAACAGCAGCAATGGCAAGAATCACAGTTCCTGTCACAGCCCAATATATAAATACGTGTTACAGGAGGCAAGAGCAACTTGTTTTGTCCCTGGCCAATATTTAAGCGAGAGCATGTGGTGACTGTAATGCAGCATGTCACCAACACTTGCTGTTAAGAAAACTGAGCACTAAGAACCAAAATCTAAGATAGGTATCTCTGAAAGAAAACTAGGATAGAAAACTATATTTTATATAGGAAGTGACGTAATCTAATTTTTAGAGACTTCCATGTTTCTGGTAACATGTTAAGCTGTTCAGAAATGAAGCCATAATAATCACCAATCACTCTCAGGTACTTCATCTGGCCAAGGGGCCTATTTATTTTGGAGAGTCCTGCACTGATGTCACCAATGCAGCGTGAAGGCTGTTAGGGGGCATTAAGTGAATGGGTCAGGCCCTCCAGAAGAGATGAGGAAGCAGCTCACGCAGACACACAAAAGCAGCAGATGTCTTCAGAGCACAGTCAGTGTGACGACACTCGAGGCACCGGCAGAGATCCGGAGGCTGCGAAGGCCGCCGCCGGCCGACTCCCAAGCGCAGCGTGAAATCTCACAGCACTCCTGCTGCTCTTCGCGAGCCCGGGTGCGAGGGAGCCACACTAAACTGACGATCCTGCCACATGACAGGACTCCGATAGTTTGACAAACCGAGTGATGGACGCAAAAAAAAAAGTATATTAATTCTGACCTTCCCTCTGGAAGGTCAGAATTCACCATGAAGCCACTTTGTGCACAATTCCCTACCTTTCCTGGCAATCCCACACAAACCATCAGAAGATCCCATTGGCTCTGACATGAGTAGCAGGTTATTCACAAATGCCACTTACCTTAAGGCATGGGCCAGACATTATATCGTGGTATATGGTATTTCAATTATATTTTCAAATGCCATTCTAGTATTTTCAAATCTTGGCAATAAAATTCACTTAGTGGAAGGGTAAGGCCGATATCATTTGCTGGTTAGCCACCCGTCGCGTGCCAAATTTTGTTGCCAAGATTGCAAAATACCATGGTATACGCAAAACAATGCGGAATACCCAAAATACTGAGACATACCATATCACCTCAACCCTACCCCAAGCCCACAAAAACCACCAGCCCAAAGGTTTGTAGCAACTTAATAACTACCAGAGACATCCAGGACAATGGTGATGTGTCCTTTGGTGGTGAATGCGAGCACACAAACACAATGATTAAAAAAATTAATAAATAAACTATGGGAGTGGCAATATAGTACATTACCATTTAAATGAAAGCCAAGGTCACTGTAGAACTACTAGAACAGCTCAGTGTGTCAGTGTGGGGGGGGCTTTAAAAAAAAAAAATGCTATGCGTAGCAAACCGCTGATGCTGACGGTACATGTGAAGCGTCTGTATGCCACAGAAGTAATATACTACAAATGTAAGGCTAGGCAAACAAAAGCGAGGTGAAATTAAAAAAGAAGTATAGAGGAAATTACTTTCCCTTAGGAAGAAATAACATAACGGAAAACGGGGAAATGTGCTTTCTTTATGTATTAAACAGACTCATCAGCTCAGTAAATATGCTATTGGGGTTTTTTTCAGCTTAATGTCCCTAATTTTAGCGGCCAATTTCAGCAAGACTGGCCATTTCATCAAAAGGCAGAGTGTATATTAAAGATTACTGTACTGAAATGGAAGTGGGGTTCAATGTTAATGTAAAATAAATAAATCAGCATTTCACCTCACTTATCTTTAACAATTTCAGACAGTGAGGCCTCCTTGTTTCTTACAGAAAGGCACCATTCAACTGTTTCATGATCACCAGGATGTACATGAAAAACATTTAATTACTGTGATAAAATATTTGCAGTGAATTAGTACAGAGGCCTTAGCAAAAATTCTTAGGATTTGGGAGCTGAAAGGGAGCAAAAACATGGACTGTCTGGGGGTCCCCGAGGACCAAATTCAGAAACACTATTCCCCCCGGGGGAAAACTACTCCCTATGCTACATATACAATTGTAATGGCAGTCTCAGGCATATCGCAGGTTATATTTTAGTACCCTCCCTAACTTCCCCCCCCCATTTAATCCAGTGCTGCAGGCAGTCCCAACCCCACAGTTCTGTCCACTTCACCGCACAGACGTTAAATGGCAGACATGTACATGATATCACACGGTGCAACACTAATTCACCTTAGGTTTGCAGCAAGACTGGAGATGCAGCTAGACATCTCAACGCTCTGTTTATCCACGCCCCACATGCTGCGGACAGAAGAGAACACACGCAGTTACGGGCGGCTCCCAGGCACACGCTGCAATCAAGAGTGACCTCCCTCCACTTTCTGCGCCGGGGAGCCCCATCTAGGACGGGCCCCAGCACCCATCATACAGCCCCTCTCCCCAGCCTTAGCGGGGCAGCCCCACGCTCCAGCCTGCCACTTCAATCTGGGCATTGCTATGGTCCCCTGCAGCAAGTAGCTGCAAGTACAGATGGTGCAGGGCTACCTGCGTGTCTTCTCCATGGCTTAGAGTTATGTAAGCATCTTAATAGGCCATGGGATTATTCTTTATTTATTATTATTATTATTATTATTATTATTATGTCCCTTTACTTTGCTGACACATACATCCTGCTCTTCTAAGAAGCATGTCAGCACTGTTCTAGCATTTTAACCATCACTGCCAGCTTCTGACTATTATATTATAAGTATAGCTATCAAAGGTCCCACTTTTTCCCCCAATCAGACTAGCTTCCTTGATAAAAAGCGTGAGAATTTTCTCAAAGAGTTCATTAGTCCACAGAACAGTGTGAGCCAGACTGCGCACACTACAAAACAGAAAACAAAGCACACAATCTATATGTCTTTAAGCAAAGTATTCAGTTTACCTTTGAAGGACATATAATATTGAAATCCTGAGAAGAGTTCACTTGTTTTCTGTTTTGGGGTCAGTTTTAGCTGAGCCTTGATAAGCTGGAGCGTGCAGAAAGTCGACTAATTCAAGACAAAGGCTTGGATCTACAGGCTTTTCATTCTGAATGTAATGATGTGGCCTTTACTTGCATAGCTATGATAATAGAGAGGATGGATGCAGTTGAATGAGGTGTTGCTAGGTGTGCCTTAGATGTTTGCCATCAAATGGACTGTACCATGCAATGACTGTGGGCAGTAAACTCACACTAAGTTACTGAGTGAAGCCAGGTTCAGTTGTTGTTGTTGTTGCTGCTGCTGCTGCTGCGGTTGCTGTTGCTGGGATACTGATGGTTGCTGCTGCTGCTGCTGTGGTTGCTGTTGCCAAGCGGACATGTTGCCTAGCGACAGACCACCCGGTGATGTGAAAGCCTGGAGTGCTGTGAGATCAGCACTTGTCAACTGGTAATCTGAGATAAAAGAAAAGATGCGATAAATGCATATTAATTCATATTGTAAAGATGGGCAAATCGATCCATATTTATCAATGTTTTATGCTAATGTGTTTAATGTATTTATGAAGTAATGAGATATACATGAATATGCAGAATTTATTCTGTAAAATAAATGGATTCACATCCTCAGAATTAATTATATTGATGCCACTTTGTCCTTGCCAACAAAATTAAGAAACAGGAGAGGTGTCTTAAGAGACGGCTACTGCAAGTGACACCAAATGGGGCTGAGGGGTTACTAAGATCACGACAAAGTAAACATTCACAACGCAAGAATAATAAGACCTGTTACCTTCAAAGCTGCCCTGAACACAGCATGAATGCTGCCTATTGTGGAATAATTTCCCGTGGCCGTAAGTGTGTGTTTATGTGCAGTTTACTTTAGATCTGAAAATTACTGTTTGAACAGCATCTTGTGTCAATGGAGATAAAGTCTGTATCAGAAAACGAAAACTAGATAAACAGACTGGCCAGATTCACCACGAATCAGCGCACATGAGTCATCTGAGTATGCAGCGTTCATCAGTGCTGCTGTCCCCCCCAGTCTCGCTTGCTGCGCGTGATCCCCGCGGCGATCTCCCCGCTTTACCTGTATTGTAGGCGGTCGGCATGGCCGAGAAGGGCAGTCCCTGGCTCAAAAGGCTCGGTGTTGCCACGGAGACCACCGGCGTGGTGAGCGGTTGTGTCACCTGAGAGCCGCCTAACCGCTGGGCATTCTGGGAACAAACAAGGAGAGGAATGTGTCTCAGAACGTGAGGGAATGCTGTGTGGTTAAGTGGCAGCTCCATGGAGAGGCTCTGCTGTTCAACTCCAACAAGAGAAGCAGCCTTTTGGGAAGACAAGCAGGCCGGTGAAGCTGTCAATCACAGGGACTACAAAAGAGAGTGACACTGGCACACAAAGCGAGTGGGATCCCTTCTGCAGAATCTCCCAGTGAAGGCTTCTGCTCTCCATCTCCTAACTGCTTCTCCTGGCTTCTGCTGGGGGGGCGGGTGGCAGGTCCTCACACAGCACATATTCTCAAACACAGACCCACACAATCATAAATGATGGTCATCTTAGTCATGCTTATGAGATGGTTATTAAATCTCTAGACTGCAGGAGGAAACGTGAATGACACAGGCAGAACCTGCAAACAAGCCATGCTTTTATTACACCAGCTCAACTGAACTACACACTTCCACATTATATTATAAATATACAGATTGTTTTGTTAGGATTTATCTCTGTGATGAGGGTGGACAAAAAGGAAATACATTCCATACTGGAATGAATGCAGGTATAAAGCAGAAGCGCATATATAAACGAATGTTAAATGAACTATTTTTGCAGGTAAAACTCATTGTGCAGTACAATGCAGAAGCTGCCCTTTCTGCAGGGTAAGATGCTGATAAATGCAGATAAGCCTTAATAAAGATACTCAAGAATATGTGAAAGCCAAACATAAATCAGCCAGTCAGCTGGCCCTCGCAGGCATAAAATAGGAGAGGAATATGAAACGTTACAAGGCTGTCAGTCAGGTTTGATTACAGGCTACACAGGGTTCTAAAAGAAAACAACGGAAAAGCAGAGGATCCAAAAACTGTATTGTTAGTTTTTTTAATTTTCCGTTTCAAAACCAATAACAGTAATTATTATACCGTAGTAATAAGTAATATAATAGGCTTTATGGCAGTTCGTAAGCATGAGTTGTCAGTATGTCGGATGTTCTTAACCTGAGGACTGCCTACATAGCCTATTCCATTATTAAATGTGGCTGACAGATTGATCTTTTGGTTTCAAACAATAAAAAACGGTGTGATGTATTCTGGTAATAAGCGTTGGAAAGTTTCACCCCTGCCACCAGATATTAGACAAAAGTTTATTGGTCATGGATCAAATTCGTATTTATTAAATGTAAATGCAAAATTAATTCAATATACTCCCAATGATGAGGTCATGCTGCCGACCATGGGATTAGAACCAGCAACATTCTGATTCCCAACGCCCACCCAAGAAATATTTTTTTTTTTAAATACTTTTTTGGTCAGTGCATAAGCCACATCCCTGCTGAAAATAAACAGCATAGCCCAGCATGATTTTCATCTACCTGCACATGAAGCTGGTCCACCAGCAATATTTCATTAATGATGCTGGTCTACTAGCACCAAAACACAACATATGCTGGTATAACCAGTATGCATTACACTAGCTACACTGGCAACCAGCTATGCTGGTCTATGCTGTTTTTTTTTCAAACATGTTGATGATGTAGTTTTAATGTATTATATGTTATATATTATATATATTGTCCGGCATCCCCTGGATTCACTGTAAATATCACAAAAAAACTAAACAATAACATGTGATTTTCAGTTTTCCCATTTGGTTTTAAAACAGAAAAAACAAAACATGACAGCGGTAAGGAGCCACATGACAAGCCATCTTAGGGATGAGAACCTGAATGTAGCCATGCAGTGGGTGATACCTCAGCACCGAAGTAGTCCGAATGGAACAGTGCGAGTTTTTTTCTTTAGCTGGAGTGCCAATCCTGCCACCGACCCCCAAATTTTGGAGGACCTCCTTGCAGGGCTGGATGTAGATTAACGTCGTACCCAAGACGAAGCAATTACAGGTTAAGGGCCTTGCTCAAGGGACAGACCATGTAGGATCACTCATGTTATTCACAGGATTCAAACCGGCAACCTTCCGATTGCTGGGACAGATTCCTTTTTCCTGTTCTGATTTCAAAACAGAAACCATTTTCCCATTTGGTTTTGAAACATAAAATTCAAAGAATGAACGATACACGGATATTCCAATTGCAGAGAATTTCATTTTACGTTCAGTTTAGACATAGGTACCGTAAGCATTTGCATGCGGTTACAAACAGCGATGTATATTTCAACATCTATTCCTTTAGATATCAACAAACCACTGATTGTGCCTGGTGAGTGAAGGCCTAACACAGAAATCCGAAGGCCACGCTAGTGCACTAATTCATCGACAGTTTATTTGCGGATGCGGCTCCGTTACGTTACTGCGCATTCAGACGGGATTCAAACCTGCGTGCTCTATACGCGAGCCTCGTAAACCAATCACTGCATGAGAATCAAAACACGCGCTGCGGTCAGGAGCAGAAGATGGACATCTACACTTTGCCTGAGAAGGAGATAGTAATGCCTTCAAAGGCACTAAGGAGCTACGTTCTCTTTTCTCAATTTAATTCTACTGCCAGGCTTTCAGCATTACATTTTCCTCTCCTTAATTAATTGTAAGTCATTTTATCGTTTCTTTAGCTGATGCCTCTGCATTTTTATTAGCACAATATCCGGGCAAACACAGTGTGTTCTGATAATATATATTTTTAAATTTTCCCTATTAGAGGGATTTAGAAGAACAGGCCATGGACCCAAGTCTAAGTGACAGCTCTCCCCAACGCTGACTGAAATGTGATACAGTTCAGATGTGGTCTCCATCTTCTGCCCCTGAAATGTGTGCATGCATGTGTGTGTATTTATGCATGCGTGTGTGAGTGTACAATGCATTGTGGGTAACCCCCACAGGAAGTCAGTGCGCACGCTGAAGTCACACACACCGCATGCCCTACTCACCAGCTCTAGATCCTCCTCTGTCTGCATGTGGAGGAACACAGGATACAAAGGTAAGGGGACAGTCATACATTTATACCAGAAGAACGTTCAGAATAGCCCAGAATCACAGTGGCGTTCACCTGGTACTTTGCCCAACCTCATCACTTGTCTTACGGCGGCTAAAAAAACAATGATATTCATCACTCTCTTCATTATCATCCTCATAACCGACATCATCACCTGTCTGCATGATAAAACATTAAATTCACCCAGGTCTGCTCAAACACGCCGAGGCACAGTGATACTGTGGCATATGGAGACCAAAATTCATCATTTGACAAAAGCCAATCTCATTAAAACACATCAGAAATTCTAATGAGAGCAAAACGCTCCTATCGACCTTTTGGCTTCTCACTTTGTAAACCGTGCCCCTAACATTTATCTCTCTCTACAGGACGCTGGTGAAAATTAAAAGTAACACTTTGTATTCTGAGTACTAAAGCCTCAAACTCTATAATAATCTGATATCTTCACTGGGGAAACCTTGTCAAAAAAAAAAGAAAAGAAAAAGAAAAAAAAAAACATTTTTTGATGGCCAATGCACAAGATATGAACACAATGTCAGAATATACAGTGCTGTCTTAGGCAATCAAAAGAAATGTTTAAATGATCTTCATGTTGGTGCAAAACATTGATGTCTGCCAAAGCGTGTTGGCTTAATACCATGATGAGTTAACTAAGTGAGCTTGTGGTAAAATTTAATGAATACATGGAGTGGCTGAGGTGCCCCTGAGGAGAGGTTTGGGAACGGAAGTGGTGTTCATGTAGTCATCCGACAAGATATCAGTGACTTTTAGGAGAACAGAGGGAATTCATGATAGTTTTTATTGTGTTACTGTTAACCTGCATATGTTACAATGCTAAATTGTTTTTCTTCTCAACAAATATACACTTAGTACCCAGAGAAATAGCTTTAATCATTTTCTTTGGCTAATACTTTTGCACGGTATTGTATGATGGTGTCTAACTGTTAGTGTGCCTTAGGAACAATATCAGGTGCAGTGTGTGAGATTCGGACTTGTGCTCACCAGCTGCATCAAGCTCTTGCCACCCTGAGAAGTGATGACCCGGAGGTCCGGCTTGCGGCTGTTCACCATCTGAGGGCTGGGTGGAGGAGGAGACTTGGCCGGAACTACTTTCACCAGGCTGTTGCCGTTGGAGACGGAAAGGAGACCTGGGGAGGCCCTGGCGCTGATGTACCCATTTGCTGTGAAGGCAGACACACGAACGGCTCGCTAACATGTTTGCGAGGGAGGGAGCAGAAGGTGGTCCATTTAAGCCCCTATATTCATAAGACGAGCTTTGCACACCTTGAATAAAGACATTAACCTTCAAGATTTAACAATAAAATATTAAGACAAAATGCCTTCAAAGGGTTTTCTGCTTTAGCATCTCCCTCCACTAGATAATATACAAAACAGGGTAAATTTCAAGTAAATATTAAAGAGGAAAATAATAAAAAAAACACTTCAGATATTTTGTTAAATAAAAAGTGCCAATTTAGATTTAGAAATGGACTGTGAGATACATGGTATCCGGTATAAGAGCTGCACAATTCCCTCTATCTGGAATATAAAAATTTAGAGCACTTTTTGAATTTATTTATGAAGGACAAGCAGAATGGAAGAATAGGCTACAAAAAGGGCGGAGGGGGGGTTCATATGGCGCGAGGCGGCGCTAAGCACAGTGAGGGCTCACGCTGACTGACAGGCACACCTGATTGGCGCCCCTACAAACAGCGACACACATGGCCAGACGGGCAGACTTTGCCTCAGCAGGTGACACTTGAAAAACTGCCAGCACGTCCCATCAACAAGGCAACACAGAATTTTAAACATCAACAGATAAGCCATGGTTTTATTCGCTCTCAGCTTCCAGGCATAAAAAAGCCGTTTGGCGATACCTAAACGCTACCCCGTGTGTCACCGGCTAGACGCAAATCCAAGACTGGCAAGACCGCGAGTCCGGAAGGAGTAAAAGGCTGGGCGTGCTTCCCTTCCTGTCCAGGAAGGTGAAACTGTATCTTTACCCTCCATCCAGCTGAGCACAAGGAAAAGATATGAAGAGGGTCTGACTGCAAACGCCACGCCCTACCCTAACCGGTCCTTCCCCACCACGTCCCGTCCCTTGTGGCCGGCAGCTCCGGTTACCCCTAGGCTCTGCTGCCGGAATGCCAGGAACTCTGGGTGACGTCAATGCTGACATTCCCCCATCGCAGGCCTTCACACAACAGCTGAGAACGGGAGGGGGGTGGTGGGTGGTTTGAGTCACCCGGGCCACCTCACGCACTGGGAACCACAGATCACACACGTCAAAAAGGATATTTTGTGCTGCCGCTGTATACGTGCACAGCTTTTGATGTTTCACCTGTCTTAACCAATAAGGTCAAGGCAGAAGGTCCTCAGCAGGGGACTGAGATGCCATACAAGCACAGGCTGAGAAACGGCAGCTTATTGAGGCCGGTCTGCAAACGCACAGCGGAGAGATACCACAGACGCTAGAAATGTACTGTTAAGCAACGGGGAAACTTGTTTCTCAATTAATTGTGTCGCGTCGAGCCTAAACACTAAAATGTGCCACACTTGCAGCTGTCAAAGGCACCTTGGAGTGTGTGTGTGTGTGTGTGTGGTGGAGGGGTGAAGAGACAGAGGACTTTTTGGATGGCACAAGCAGTCAGCTGCAGAGATGTGAGGGAACAGCTGACTGTGTGGGAGATGGGGGGTGGGGGTGGAGGTGTTAGTTAAGACCATTCTAGTCTGTTACTTCGCTCTCTCTCCCCATCCAACAGGCTCCCAGGCAGCTCTGTGACCTTCAGCTCTCACCAGAGTGACAATGTCCAGCGACAGAGGGAGATAAGCCATTATCATAACCCGTCCTCTTAGTGCACCACTACTAGACATGCCTTTCTAAGCACGTCCCATTCTCATACCATCTCTCCACAAATATTCATTAAGTATATCATTCACTTTTTTTCACAAAAGATTAAAGTTTGCAAAAAGAAATCATCGAATTGCTGTGGGTTTCATTTCATTTAATCTGTAATGTCTTGGTCTTGAAAACGCATGTCTTGAAAGTCCCGAGTCTCCGTGACGACAGCCGGAAAGAAAAAGTTAAGTTCTTATAAGGAGACCAAAGACCAAAGTTCTGTTTGTGACGTACTTACCAACTGGACTCGGACATGCTCCATTTGAGCTGTTCAATTCACCTCCTAGAAGTGCCCCTACAGAGGAACAAATTAGCATTGCACAGCACTGTTAGAGATCCCAATCCTTAGAAAGACACACACAGACTCTACTGACAAAGCTGAATTTCAGTAGTTTCAGAACTAAAAAATGGCACACACATAGACAGACACACACATAGACAGACACACACAGACAGACACACACACACATAGACAGACACACACACACATAGACAGACACACACATAGACACACACACACAGACACACACAGACAGACAGACACACAGACAGACAGACAGACACACAGACAGACAGACACACACAGTGCTCACAGCTTGCTTAATGTAGTAAAAAAAAAAAAAAAAACAAATTTATTGGTTTCATAAGAAAACTCACCACTTTACTACTTTGTTTATAAAAAAATATATCACATTAGAAAATACCGGAAGTTCTAAAGTAAAACTTTAATTTCAAGCACTAATAAAATTTAAACCCAAATTGCAGTTATAAAAGAGCGGCTCCGAGTTAAGAAGGTTCATTGACAAGCATCACTGGTGTTTTAAGTTATTGTAGTAAGGTATTACTAATTTAAAAAGCACACAAACATTTGTGTTTAGTATCCCTTTGGGAACCAGCGACTGCAACTGGAATTAAGATCAAACTGGCAAGAACAGAACTGAATGAGTCAGTCAAAAAATTATGACATTTAATAAAAAGAAAATGTCTGTGAGATATTGCTAGATATGTTAAACACTGCTTGTCAATAGACTTTTGTTATGAAACCAGTAAATTTGCAACATTATTACAGAACTAAGCAAGCATCCCAATACTTTCTGATAGCACTGTGTGTGTATGAGATTGATATACATTTATTATCTCCAAGGAAAAGAGTGTATTTCTGCACTTCAGTATGGTTTTATTCCCCCTGAAATGTGTGGCCTTTTGAAATAATATCAATGTCAGAATCGATAATGAAGGGTCCAATATGATTAACCACACATCACTGAATCAGTGCTTATATCATAAATTAAATAAACTCATAAAAAAGACATCGCTATCCTCTTTTTTATAAATTTTTTTTACTTGCATTTCATCATTACCCACTGCAAACCTGTCTTTCAGTTATGCCCCAGTCAGGCATGAGACTAAGGGAGACTCAGACACTGGAGATTGACCAGAGCTTAAATGGAAGAAACAAACTTTCCACACTAGGACACTCAGTCCCATTGGCTCTTCATGCAGAGCTTTAGGGCAGAAGGCAGTGTGGGGGTTACAGACACAGGTTAAATAAGCCCTCAAGGGACTACCCCTGTGCTTTTTGGGAAAACACACTTTTCAGCAATAATACTTCTGTAAAAAATTCTAAAAATTCATATGGAAAAAAATGGACAAAACTGTTCTACAATGTCAATTACAATCCACACTGTATGCTACAATCCATAATGACTGACGGACGACCAGCCAGTGGAGAAATTATGCAGCAATATGCTTCTTTCTCCTCAAAATGGATGCCGTAATAATTATTACTTCACCTTTCTTACCTGCACTGGCTGGTCTCTGTGGTAACCCTGGAGACACCGTGTTCCTCTGTAGGGCTGGTTGCTGTGGTGATAAGAGGCGGGGGTCCGACAGAGATGATGTCACAAAGGAGGTGGTAACCAGGGCACTGCTGGGGTTGCTGAACTGTAGTGTATTCTGATTGGTCACTGGGACTGTGACAGGCATGGAGAAAGTGGGAGGCTGGACTGTAGACTGAGAAAAACACAGAGAAAACATTTTACAGGGATGCACACAAATGCCGGTTATCCATCATCTTGCTAGATATTATGATAAAGCCAAAGAAACTATAGACTTTTCCATTATTTAACTGGCTAATAAGACCTTAAATGGACAACAGCTAAATGGGATCAAGCAACTTATTAGCCCCAAAATGAATAAATATGTAGGCGGATAGACCTCATTTCCAGTAGCTTCCCAAATCCATTCCATAGTTAAGCTTATTAAAATAAGATTCTTTGAAAAATACCTGAACCTTTTCCCATTAAAGTCCCACTGCTGGGTGATCCCAGTGGCAATGAGAGGGCACTGAGGTAGCAAGGTTCCTCATGAGTAAGAGCCGCCATTCCATACTACCTGCCACATTACCTCGAAGGCCCACTTTCATGTGATAGAAACAGTTTCAGATTTTATAATGTGGCTATACTCATCAATTAAGATTGGTTTGCTTTGTAGTTATATAACTTCGGGCACGGAAATCAAATACTTATGCAGTACACAGAAAATCTATAACCAAACTAAACATGCATGTCTGAATTGTGGAGATGCCTCAGATCCCCAAGCAGAACGTTGGTATGGGGCCATGAAGACACGCTACATGCTCACACACACGTAAGAATGCAGGTCAACACTGCAGAGTCGCCTGGTGGTTAGCCAGCCAGCTAAAGGGACCGAGAGGTGAGGGTTGGTCTCACTGCATCCTAACTGCTACATACTGCTGCTAAATGGCATCTTTAGAAGGGCAGGCTTTCAGTGGACTTGACCATTTTTGCCTTCTAAGAGCAACCTATTTTCCCCCGATCGTCTGAAAAAACAGGGCCTCTATATTTAGAATGTGGGACAGACATTGCCTGTCCTATCCTGAATGGGACCCAGTTTAAGGAGTTGATTTTTAATTTTGCCCCTTTTCTGTCCTTGCCTCTCTCACACGCTCCAAATCTTTCAGGTGATTTGTTTTGAAATGATTAGAACCATCCCCAGATGGAAATAACGTGAATGGAGTGTGATAAACAAAATAAACAAAATACATAACATGCAAGTACTTTCCAAATGGTTATAAAAAAAAATAAAAAACAACAGCAACAATCATCTTTTATCACTGTCCTTATACATAAACGACAAATGAATAGGAAATCAAAGAAAGAAATAAATGGGTTTTTAAATCACTCGGAAACATGCAACTAAAAAAGAAATTTGAAGGTTAAAGGACAATATAAATGTAGCTAGTTATACTAGTTTTGCGTAAAAATAACATTAGTAAGAGAACAAAAAAACAAAGCTCTACATTTCCATTTACATAATTATAATATCAAAGGGAGCTGAAAAAGATGTAAAGACCACAAACAGAAAAGTGCACTGGTGAAAAACAAGAGCAGTAATTCTAAAAACAGAAAAGACCAGTATAATTAGAACAGGTTCATGAAACAGCTCATAACAGCAAAATACATTTTTAAGACGGGACTTTGCACACATAACCACAACAAGTCCTTGGGAAGAGCTTGTAGGCAGAACAAGGCAGATTAATGCAGCACATTTACCAGAAATGATTAGATGACAGCTAAGCATGTGTTCACTCAGTGAAGCTCGGTGACCTTCAAGCCCTCGAAATGGGCAAAGGCATTATGTTAACACACGTGTAGAACAGGTGTGTTCATTTCACAAGTATCATTATTTAAATTCTGCTTCAAAAGTTAAACCAGCCCACGTCAAATGCTCAGTGAGCAGTACTGCTCACTTAATTACTTTTCCGTTCCACATAATGCAGACATTGCTGGCAGGTGTTCAACTCTGAATGGGAAAGAAATTGCAAAAATTAAATGGCATTTAATGTTATTTAGATCCTTAGTGCGAAAGACATACTTTAATGCTGAACTTTTAAGCTTTATGCAATTTTATTCCTTGTCCACGACTACTGAATTCTTCTCATCTCACATAAAACGAAAACGTTCAGCTGTACTGTTCAGGATTTGGGGCCGAATCCTAGAAACGTCATCTTTCTCCTTTGTATTCAACTTACTGACTTTAAGACTGGAACTCAATGCTGCGTTAGGCCATTTCTGGGGACACCCGTGCCTCGCATAACCTAGTAAAGGGCATCTGGGTATTAACATTAGGGGAGGGGAGTCGGTGACCCCACAGTGGCATGCTGGTGCCAGCGGCTCAGAGACACAGCGCAAGTAACCACACCGCACGCAGGCCAAGCAAGGGGGGGGGGGTTAGAGTCAGGGTTGGAGGTGGAAAGGGGGCAAAAATACAGCATACAGCACTTGGTGTCCGAGGGCGCTGACTGCTGGATTCAGCACATCGCATGGCACCTGTCAGCACCAATGTGCTCCGAACGCTTTGCCCGATTCCCTTCGGTATCCAGGCGATGATGACCATTAGGGTGCTACGTAACTCTAGGCCTTGATGGGCCAGCAGCCCTATTGAAGCGTACTGAAGCAGCTCATTAAAGGTGCCGACTTTGCAACGCGTATCTATGGAAGACGACCAAGATTAATATACCCTCTAGCTACTTTACACTTTACCTTTTTCACGGCTCTAGGACTCAAACGAGCAAGAACAAGTTTTAATGGAACGCAATAGCAAAATTACATGCTTTAGTTATACTTTTTGATTGACTTGCTTGGTACTTTAAGTCATTTGGCTCAATTTTTAACAGGGTTCAATATTCTACCCTAAATTTTTTATCTACATTGCAGTTAAGGCAAGATAAATTTTGTTTTTCTTCCTTAATATTAAAATTTTAAGATTTGACTTCCACTTACATACTGCACTGCAAAAGTTTAGTCAGGCAGCAATAAAAAAATAACCTATTTTCTGACCTGAACTTTACTCTGGTGAATTGCTTCAATGCAAGGGTATCAAAATGAATTAAACTGATGCCCTAGTTTGATTCCATCCTTCTGTCCTAGAATCCTCTTAAAGTTACCCTATCAATGTAAGATGGTGTCAGTCCACTTCGCACCAACCGGCAGGCCAAAAAGAGGCCCTCCCCCCCCCTCCCTCTCCAGCCCCCAAAGAGCACGTCCGGCTTGACTGATGACCTTGGGATCCTGATTTACCATTAATCTTGAATTTTTCGCTATGCCGACGTAAATTAAATATGAATCGTGGGTCCGGAAGTCTGTCACGGCTGCAGCTGCCTGTCTGAGGTACAATTAAGGGAGGAACATGTGTCAGACACATGCAGATGGAGATCAAGCCTGCAGAGAACATATGGGCAATTTCAGCCCTGCAGCTCAGAAACTCTCATCTTGTTCTCCACACACAATCGCCTGTAGGGCTGGTGCTTCCATCAGAGCTGCTTGTGTCTTGCTCTCTGAGGGACTTGTGCTGTATGCTGCAGTTTCCCATAACCCCTGACAAGTGTGTTGGGCAAAAAGTGGTAGGGGGAGGGGCGTGACTGTGGAAGTCGAGGCCAACGCTCGTCTGTCTCCAAAGGTACATTAAATTCCTCCTCCAAATGGAGCACGTTCTGAACAAGCGGCATACACCAAGGATGCTTTTCATCAAACACAGGCTGAATACAGCTTGATTAACGCAGAACGGGAAACTATACGAGTTAAGGTTAGCAAAATACCCGGCACATTCAGACCTAAGTATATGTATTTTTTTTTTTTTTTTTAAATGAATGACAATTATTATACATTAAAAATACCATACACCTGTGGCAAATGGAAACAAACAATTCACATACCTTTTATAACATTATTATTATTATTATTATATAATAAAAATAATAAATAAACCAATAATAAACTAGTTAATTTAGATTGCACTGATTACAATCTGAAACTACCCTTGTTAAACTATTCGTCTGCTGTAAACAGCCTGTGCTGGACCAATGAGGCAATCCACTGGGTGTCACCTGACCCGGGACAGTGTCACGAAACCCCGCTCTGGCAGAGCACGGCCGCGGCAGCAGGCACTGCCACAGATTTCTCCGCCGGCATCTCTGACAGAAGGAGCCGCGCGCGGGCCAGCTTAGCCAACACCGAGATAAAAATAAAGACCTAGGGGGACAGCCCGGCAGCGTGGGGACGGGACGAGGCAGACAGATCACACGTCACACAAAGCATTAAAGGCACAACACAGGCAGAGTGCGCCGTGTGGCTCCTGACACGAGGAGGTGGAGGAGGACGAAGAGGAGGAGCGTGGCAGGAAAGCTTTAAAGGGACGCGGATCCAGAGCACATTTTGGACTCGCCAACGCTTCCTTTGAGCGAAACTCTTTCCCACCAATTTTCTAGGGGCAGCAAGGACCGAATTGTAGCTGTGCCTTTAAATGCTCCCGCACCTCCATCCTTGCCCAAACACACACTCGAGGGGGATTCCGACGGGCGGCTCTACGGCTTGCTGTCAGTCTCTATGGCGGCGATTCCTGTACTCACTGACAGCCTATAGCTCTGCATCATTTTATCAAATTCCTCGTCAATTTTTTTGTATTTCTCTTCAGTGCGGGGGGTGAGGGAGAAGGGCTCCTCGGGGTCGGGACTCTCAGAGTCACGGTGCTCTTTCTTGCTCAGAGCCTTGGTTCAGGGAGGACAAAAAAAAAGAGAAAGAAAGAGAGAGAGGAGACATTAGAAATGGAGGGGATGAGGCTTGGTACTCACGCCGTATCTTTTGAAGAGGATGTCCAGGTCCTCGTTGGTCTTGCGGAACTTGTCGTCGTTCAGGGGGCTTTGGTCAATAGAGTCCTCCCCATCTGGCTCCGGACTGTTGCAGCCATTAAAGCCTTTCTTTCGTAAAGTCTGAATATTTTCGAGAAGGGGAGTAGGGGGAGACAGGTTTACAGAGTGGCACATTTCCTGAGTATCCTATCCCTAGTTACCCAACTGCCGTAACGACCGTGTTGCTAAGCGATGCACGACGTGGAGTTCTCTTTAAGAATACCTTTCAATTAAAAAAATGAAATAAAATCAAATTGCCTTTGGAATCCAATTCATTTGTCAACGTTTCTTACATTGCCTTTGCAGACAGAAATTTCTGTGACCAGAAAAGGAATACATTTATAATCATGAACATATGTGGTGAAAGCACAGCCAACATTTACAAATAACTTTTGGTCCATTCTGTGCACCAGTAGTTGATGGATTTTAACAGACATTCATAGCTGGGGCGGATCCAAAACATGGTCTATTTCTTTTTTCTGCTGGACTTCATTACTCTGCTTGTACAGAGAGTGTACCGTACAGATGAGGTGTATTTAAACATATGTCTATGCTTTTAACTTCAAAGCTTCAAAGTGAGCAAGAAGTACTCAAGCCTTATAAGGCTACGTCTTATTCAAAACAGAATGAGCTAAATGGAGAGGTTTTCATTTCAAATTTGATTTATTATTAAGTAACCATTACATCAATGGCCTTCTTACATGCTGTTCTTTGTTCAATCGAGTTCAGACATCTAACAGACAAAACAAATGCATTCTGTATGTTTTTTTCAAATGCAAATTTCCAGAGACTCACTGGCACAGCATAGCGTGATTCGAATGCCTTAAAGAATAGGTGGATTTTTAAGCTTTTGTATGAGATTGGCTACTGAATAAATGCGGTCATGGTGCTTCAGAGTTCAGGTAATTGGGCCCATAGGAGCTACCCGGTCTACAAATCGCCATGAAAAGTGGCAAGTGCCTGTAACATGATCAACCAATATTGCCTTGGCAAGCCAGTCCGAAAAAAAGGTGAGCATTTCTACCATGTAACAAAGACACTATTTTAGAGGCCTAATGTAAAAATCAAACGACACATAACATTACGAAAGGAAAACTATTTAACAGTTACACTGTAGTGTATTAGACCTCTCGTCTTTCCAGCTGAATTAAAAATCACCAGTAAACTACTATAGATTACCACTTTTACAACTTACTTCCAGACATCTTCCCCATCAGATATTGCCATTCTATTTTAATATGGCTAGTTACTAAAGGTCATTCCGCAGAAAGTCAGGCAGTGTGGAAAAGATTTACCTGAAGTTCTAAAACACTCTGCTGAGGAATAACTGCTAATCATCCTTAATGACCGTGGCCCTAAATAGACATAGGGACACTGGGATGGGTTTGTACTCTCAAATCCTACTTCTGACGCATACATGATATATTTAAAAGGGAAAAACATGATAGAGACCACTGAAAACCACCACTCTTTACACTCTCAGTCTAACCACTTGTCTTTTTGCAAAGACGTCCCATTGGGTTAAGTTCAGTCCTGTTTTGAAGGGAGCTGATAGCCTTTGACCATCGTACCTTCTGCTAAAGGCCATTAACCAATAGGCAGAATTTAATCTATCCCAGGAAAGTGTCACTGCACTTCCTATCACTATAAATAGAAGACGGTGCATATTACAAGGAATCCCACAAGAAGGACACCAAAGTAATACCATGCACTTCCTCATCTTCTGGTTAAAGTTACAGACTTCAATTAGTCAAAGAAAGTGCTTCCATTGCCGGCCTGCAGCTTGCAGACGTCTACCAGGATAAAGCCATTTCCACACACATCTCCAGGCATGATTTCCAGCCTCCCTTAGCTCCAAAGGCCCCCGGCTGGCATGTTTGCAGTGTATTCTGTGTGCTGGGTACCTGAGGATGGGAGCCAGTCAGCTGGCTGGTCAGACTGGTCAGCTTCTTCTGTTAACCAGTCCATATGTACCATTCTTCTGAGTAACTCCCTATATCATGGTACCAGCTACCAGTTTCCCGGCAGAGAGATCTATGCCGTGCTCAGGCTCACGGCCCTGTCTGTTGTCCATCCCTGTCGTTCCCACTGCTCATCACCATAAGGGAAATCACCTCTCCCATGCTCCCTGTTATGAAACATACCTCTATCCCTTCCAATCAGCCTCCCTGCTTCGTTTCATCTGTGCCACAACATGGGACATTCTAGTGCTTGAGTCCCATTGGCCGCATGCAGTGCGAGAACTATGAGGCATCCCCAGATAGTGTTAATGCTTATGCTCCATACGGACTACCAAGCAACAGTGCACAAGTATGACACACACAAAATCCAATAGCACTCCTGAAACCACATCCCCCTTTGGGTCCTCAAAGCCTTAAAGGATGCTTCACCATTTGCACATTGGATCGCTTCTTTTCACATATCCCATCCTCGCTCCTCTGAGACACACACACGCATATATACAACTGACAGCGAAGCTTAGGGTCTGAGCACAGGGACGGGCCTTTTGTCTGGTGTTGTTGGAGCTTAAGGGCCCAGCGGTCATGTGCCTATTCAAATACAACAGTGGGACATGAACTGGTGAACTTCTGGTGCTGAGCCACACAGCACCCATGGGCCTAACCCACTCACACCATAAAGATTGTTGAACTCCTCGAAGAAGTTAACAGCCTTTGCCAGTCTCCATCGTGCTCATTTAACTCACTAAGGATCATAGGCAAGACTAATACTGTGACAAAAGCTTTACTGAACAAGCATCCTCAACAAATATCAGTATCAAATCACCCATAAATTCACCAGTAACAAGTGTTTTCCCACTTACCATGAAGTTACAAGGCACAGTGTCAAGGAAGAGTCAAACATAGTTCTCTCCAAACTGCTATGTCAACATTAAGAAACACTTTAGTCATTTATTTACATACAATGACCAAATGGACAGCAGAGCGTGAAATGAAGGGATTTATGAGAATTCTAATCCTGTCATGTGACTTGCTAGGGTCTCATAGGTACAATGAGGATATGAAATGTCTTCAGGGCTAAACATTCAAATACCATTCTACTTGCTGTTCGACACCCCCCCCCCCCCAGCGCCCGAACCACCACCCCACCCACCCCCCCTTGGCTGAAGGGGTGACGGACCCACGAAAAACA
>JAOYFF010000135.1:15826020-15857065 GCA_025773925.1 Cryptomyrus ogoouensis | reverse complement strand
CCCCTCCCTTTCCCCCTCACTCTCACCCTCATCGCGCCACCACAAATCAAATTATTTTGGGGTCGTTTCCATGGGCAACCGCCAATGAGACACCCATCCCCGTCCTGCACATACATACACACACACACACACACACACACACACACACACATACACGTAGGAAAAACACACACAATTGAATCACAGTGGAAATGGAAAGCATTGGCAGAAGGGAGGAACACACAGAAGACAAAATATAGTGCTGAAAGTCTTCTGAGCTTTCAATGCCATTTAAGTCATATAAAAGTGAACGTCAGAGAACACAACTACTATGGAATATAGTCTTTGTGTCTCCATACATCATATGAATGTCAACATGATCAAAATAAAATGCTTTGGGGGGAAATAACTATAGCCACGCAGAGTAGGCAATTTTTTTTGTTCTCCTGCAGAAAATCTTGGCCATTTAATCCAATTTCCACCAATCAAATGGTCGATGAAAGATACCATTAAGTGATTAAGCAATTAGCTTACTGATCAGCAAGTCACACACCTGACTTCACCCTGTTCTGATCACTCCTCTTAAAGCCGTGCCCGTGGCTAATTAAGGCATTTGTGTCGAGTTTGACTGTAGCATTGGGAAAATTAATTAAAGATAAATATCAGGCAGGAGTCGCAAGGAGACGAAGGGAGATCGCAAAGGAGCCACACAACACGCCGGTGAGAATCATCAGAATGAGGTGCTCTTTGGTAATGGACGGATTAAGGCAGCCTGTGTTTTCTTTATTACGCAGCTGCATTCCACACGGAAAACACTAGTGCTGTGGGTGTGGAGAGGGATTACAGTACGGAGGGAGCCATCTTCTGGAATACCAGTCTCCCACACAAGCCCGTGCAACATGGGATGCTTGTCATTAGAGATCTGCTCTTGGACTGAGTAATGACACAACAGTGAATTTAAATATTGTTCACTCAAGCATTAAAACGCCCCTACAGCTAAAGAGCCACAAGTAAATTAATTACATACTGTGCTGCATTTATAAATGATGTTTTAGCGTTTCTTATTAAACTCATAAACCAAGAAGAATTTAAATTGGAGGGCATTTTTGGCTAGTCTTCAAACCCCGGATCTAAAACATGTCTACGGATGTTAATTTCAAGAAGTAAGATAAATTCGTGGACTCCAGTACTGGTATGGACATTAGCTTGGTATTTCCACTGTGAAGGTGTTTCAAGCAGCTTAGTGTCTTCCCTGCACAGAGGGAGTAACCAATTGCCTGGGCGAGGAGATGCAAAATAAACACAAGGAATGTTCTTGCTCTTCCTTGTTTTTGCTTCAGGTTTTGATTCTGATTGAACAAGACCATCAGATGACAAAAAACAAAACAAAACTCTCAAAACAGTCAGCGCTTATCGGTGCTTGCGGTAAAAAAATTCGAACAGTGCAAAACTAAATATATCAAAAATGTAAAAAACCGTTGGTCTGTTCAGATGTAACAGAAACCTACAGGTGCCTCATGGCTCTGACTGGGCTCTATCTGGTCTGAGTTTTCATTCTTCTGCCATCTCCAGCCAAACTGGCCATTCACAGACAGTCAAGGCTCCTGACCGATCCTCACCTGTTTGTTGCGCTCATCTGTGATCCTCTGGATCTGAATCTTTTTTCTCCCCATGCTTCCCGTATGGTGGTGGAGAGGTGAAGGAAGTCGACAGGTCGAAGGTGTGTGTGGCGATCTGGGGGGGGGATGGGGTGTGATGTCAGCGGCGGGATGGACCCTCTCTTCTCTATCCCCTGCCGGCGGGAGCTGATCAAAAAATTCTTACCCCGCAGGAAAAAAAAAAAGAGGGAAACAAGACGGGGGCAGGAGGCTGGGCGTTCAGTTCATGGTCTGTTCAGTGGGGGGGGGGAGGGACCAGCCTGCCGATCGAGTCTCTTTGGAGGCTTTGGAAGCCTTTACCCTCGTTGAATGCTGGTAGCGGTGGGGTGTTGCTGTTGGGAGAGGGGAACACAGAACAGGAGATTAGATGACTGAACTTTTGGACACAGAAGAAGGAGACATACATCGCATTACCAACACAGATCAGAAGTCTGACAGCTGCTGCACACTTTGGGCTGGACCTCTGGTCTAGCATCTCCTCCTTCCTCAGACTCCAACCAAGATGGTGAATAAATCCTGAGGATTTGCTACGGTCATCAAAATCGCCCGACACGTCTACATTATGCAGATGGAGGACAGTGAATCAATCCACCATACGCTAGGAGAACAGAACGCAGTTTCCTTTAAAATGTTAAAGTGTGGCTGCTCCCAAAAAGCCAAGCCTAACGAGGCAGATCCTGTTCAGCAACGTGCCTAGTCAGCTTCATTAAAGACATCACTGTCATATCACCAGGCTTGACGGCCTGGGGCGGGCATCTGCCCTTCCAGCCATTAAATAACCATCTTAAAGTGGCAACGGCTCTACATCTTGGCGGTAAGGAAATCTTGCGCGGCTACAGCGACACAGGAGCACGGAAACCAGAACAGCAGTGCCACTGGGAGCCACCTTAACTAAAACATGTCTCCAGCTGACACCAAAGTGTGACTTGCTTTTAATAACTCAAGTTAAAACTAGAATTTTAGCAACGAAGATGCTAGCAATTTTTAGCCTAATGCTATCATCTAACAGACACAGAGTTCTTGCAGAAAGCCTTGATGCCTTTTTTTAAACCCCCTACTTTGGTATCAGAAAGTAAAATATTGTTTACTCCAGTGTGTCCATGAGCATTTGCGTTAGAGGGGCCCAAACGTTCCAGAATAAAAGATCTATATAAACAGTAGAAGAGTGCTCTACACTTCAGACGGCTTAATGTTTTTACTTCAACAGACATAATACAAAACACTGACAGTTCAATCAAAACGGTACATAAGCCAGCTCATTTTGACATTACTTGCTGCTGAAAGGAACACAACTATCCTCTTAATGACTTATAAATTCCCACTGTTGACTTCTGACAAAAGGAAGCATTTATTAAACTGATCTGTCTATTTCAACGAGCTTAGGTGTGGGTGCGGATGCATGTGTATGTTCTGAATTATGTTGACAACCTGGGTGTTTTAAATCATCATCATTTCATTATGACAGAGCCCCAAGTGTTACAGTGATTCCAGATTCAAATACTAGTAACAGCTGCTGTACCCTTGAACTAGATACTGATATCATTCAGAAAAATAAAACTTAATCCATAGCTGAAGCCAGTCTTGACTTGAATCCCTATACAAGGAGCACTCAACAGGAAGCCCAGGAGACACTATCATTTGGCACGCAACTCCTACCTTCAAAGACGCCAATAACTTTGCAATTAGATTAGCAAACCTAGCTGATATCTTTTTAAGTGAATCTCCCTATTCAGTAGCAAAGGAAATGGTTTCAAACCAACAAACGCTTTCTAACAATTTAATCCCCCCGTGTCATTGTTTCACATGAATATTGACAAAAATGACAAAATTAAGACAAGTTCATACATAACTTCTACATTTCAAATGGGTGATGGATCTGAAAATATACCGGCCATGTTGCTGACAAGAGACTGGACATAAGGATAAGATTACCAGCCTGATAAAGAGCTCTGTTGCTGTAAGGAACTTAACCTGACTTAACCTTCCTTCAGTTAGAATACCTAGCTATGCACTTTTGTATAATCTACAGCTATAAGCCATGTACATCACTTTGGATAATTGATCTGTTAACCATTTAACTAACAGTGATCGTCCCTCATCAGGAAAGCTGCCATATGGTTCTGCAGATGCTCTCTGCAGTGCGGCCGGAAAGCTGGTCCTAAATGCGCTTTAGTTGGCCTCCAAGGATGCGGCACATGGAGAGGCTCCTTTATCGGTGAAGGTGCGCGGTCTGCAGCCTTGTGTCCTTCACGCCCCAGGGCCACTTCCCCTCTCATCTCGGCCACAGATTCTGCTCTGTGTCATGACCGGACCAGTCCGGGCCTGAGGCATTTTCAATTTTCTCGAAAGCACCAAAAATACGCACAAGATTATATTTTTATTTTTGCCATTACTCCACCTATGTTAATTTTATGAGAACAAATTTACCAACAGCAAAACATCAAACAGCATCGCAGAATGGACACTGTGTGTTGGAAGCCAAGTATCTAGCTCCATCTTCCACTGGCCAATCTGTAACAAACCTCAGCTAAACCAGTCGTCTCCAAGTGTAATTAATCTGAGGCTGCACATGGAGAAGTACTTTAGACAGATAGGGCAGAGTTTCCAAATGGGCATGAACGCACACAGGAACCCCCATTAGATTTTCACAGGATCAAGTCAGCACAAAAGTGCCGTCTAAAACGGCAGCTGAGAGACAAGATGGCCTGGTGCTCCAAAGGAATGTTCCTGTGGTAGGATCCCATTCCATTCCTCAAGGAGAAGAGCCCACAGCCTGGGGGATGAGAGCAAAGGTGGTGGGAACACAGAAGCCTTCCTCACCCAGCTGTGTGATTCATACTCAGCTGTGGACTCGGATCTCTGGGGTTACGCACAGGCATGCAGGCGCACACACACACACACACACACACACTCTCTCTTACAGAAGATAACGATACAGGCCACACCCACACAGAAACCTTTGTTACGCAGGAATGAGCAAAACGTGTTTTTTTTTTTCACTTTCCCATTAGGAACTATGTTAGCTATAGTTAACAACAATGCGTGAAAGCCAAGAGCCCCAAATGCATGTGATTCGCGTGTTTCGTGTTCGCTTACGTCACACGGGACTCAGAGCTTACAGCGAGTACCAGCCCAGTTACTTACTACAACCCCAAAGAGAACTGCTGGTCAAACTGTCGGCTCTTCTAGGGATCCCCAGCAAAACAGGCAACTGCCAAAGAGGATGCCCAATAAGGAGGGACATATACAGTAGATTTCCCAGAGCACAGTTCACCACGGGCAAAAAATCAGCATTACATGGGGCAGCGGGTTTGTTCTGCTGATTCCAGATCAGGCCCTCGGCATTTATCCAGAGAACAAAAAGGAACATTATGCTCCACTACCAGTACCCTTATAATCCAGAGCTTAAAAATGCCCGCTAAGCAGGCGACATGTAACAGGGGCACCAATGATCCCTGAAGCCAATTGTTCTTCATGAGCAGACAGCCGTACACCACAGAACCATGATATTCCGGCTTTCATGCGGAGAACTCCAAGGTGCTTCCTCTTCCCTCCAGTGAGGAGCACATTGACTTCACAGCTGCTTTCTGCAGGTTCTAAGAAATCAGATTTCATTTACAGTAGATGGGGAACATTACTGTACTGGGAACTGGGAAAGGGCGAGTGCGCTGACAATTTTAACTTTGCTTAACAGATATCTGTAGTTGGAGTGGCAAACATAATATATAATACAAATAATAATTTGTTGCAAGAGAAAAGTCCTGTTCAGCAGATGGATAATGTGAGCAGTCTTAACTGAAACATTAAGGATGGCAGAACACAACATAAAAATTGGAATGTCATAGAGACACAAACTCAGACAAGCAGCCACACACAACCGCTAACATGGATGCCAGTTACTCAAATGGTGCAGTGGGACGTGATGATTTCCCTCCAACCAGCACCAACTGCTGGATATTTCCAGTCATTCACCTCATTCATGGGCAGGGGAGCAATGTTCTACCGATGCTACTGACTGTGTGTTGTGACTAGACTTTTCAACAGCATGGAGAGAGAAACACTGCGAGAAACTATCAAGCCTGCTGCGGAGAGCTGCTATCCAGCTTTACTGTGGGGGTTGGGGGGGGGGAGAACCTGATCGCTTTGGCCACAGGTGGCTGGAGAGGCTACAGTGCAAGGACAGCATTCCCCCTTTGAAGGTGGGGGAAGGGGGGCTGACTCTACAGCCTGAGAGGCATAGCCTTACTACTGAAGCAGCAGGCTCTGTATAGGCACCCCCTAAGATAAACATTTTCCCTAAGACCCCTGCCTCATAGCTAGACACAACCACAGAGACATGGATCAGAGGGCTTGTCTCCACAGTAAAATCACACAGGCCTCATCAAAAATAAGCTTGACTGTTGCGAGATTATGTAGTTGGCCAAGGGTGCAAATAATACGCCGATTATCAGTGCAGTAACTCCATCCATCACGTCACTGAAGCCCAACGCTGTCAGCAATGTCAGGTGCCTCCCTGAGATGGTCTGCTTCCTAGATCTCTGCATGACACCGGCCCCTGGCCCAGTTTTCAAGGTGGTTCATCCACTGAGGGCTTTTGCTGTCGTCAACCAGAAAAACCTAAAACACCAGTATAAGCAAAGCAAGGTTTGGTGTCATGATACGACTGAAACATCACTCCTGAAATTCCCTACTTACAGAGCGACAGGTTAGCACCAATGACGACACAGCAACTTTTTCAGATCAACCAAGCATCTGTTATACAATGCTAATATTTACTAAAAAGCCCATGTAAAGTATAGAAATTATCCAGTACCATAACACACGGAGTTTCTGTATTTCAGTGTATGTGTTCAAAACTCAAAACAAAGTAAAACAAAACTTCTGATACATTTAATATTAATGACAACAAAGTCAAAGTGACTGGCACTTTATTTTTCAGAGGCGAGTTTCCCGAAGCTTTTAAAATAGAACTTATGAACGACTTAGTGTTAAGAAGGCTTCGGAAAACCGGGCCCAGTATGTTACATTTAGCCATAATGCGCAAAAAAAAAAAAAAAAAAAAAAAAAAAAAAAAAAAAAAAAAAAAACTTACAATTTTTTCACCCGCCTCCTCTGAAATGTCACAATTTCTGCCACAACCGTGATGCAGCGCATAATCGAAAGAGCGTAATAAACACTTGTTATTCATGACATATTGGCAGAGTGACACTGGGTCAGAGAGCAGACGGGCGTTCGAGTGGCGAGGCAGAGTCACGGGCAGCTCACTGAAGACTGAAAGCATGCAATCGCCACACAGGACCCCGTGACACCATCCCGACATTGAAGCAGCAGGTTGGAAACGCAGCTACATGAGCTCGGCAAGTCTGCTGATCTTCAGCCCTGCACACACTTCCCAAAAACGCCATCTTTCTGACTCAACAATCAGAGTGAATTCATTACAAAGATCACCCAGGATTCAGCGGATGTGTCAATACCACAGAGCTCAGAGTTGGAGGCCAAAACTAAACTAAGTGTAGCTCTGCGGGGTCTTTGCCAATCAGCTGCACACTGATTCCTCAAACTGACCCTCAGGAAAGAGCCTGTTCCTCTAACCCACCTCTACGGCCTCATTCAGGATAAGCAGTCTCCAGCAACTGCACCCCATTCATCAGTGTCTGCAGCAGCAACTCAGAGATCAGAATGAGGCAGGTCAGCGCATCTGTGGAAAGAGACGGGGGGCCCATTTGTCAGGCCACCAATGCCCCCCCCCCCTCACGTGTGTACATTCCCTCTACAGGATCTGTGAGCCGCCATGAACCACGTGGCAGCTGCTCGCACACCTTCTGTTCAACCCCAGACAGCTGAGCAGCTGCTCAAAGCCTCAACTTGCAAACTCGGGGGGAAAAGAGAAAAAAAAAAAAAAAACGAAAAACCTGCTGTTTTTCTCTGGCGTGCTACATAAACTTCCTGTAAACTCCACTGACGGATGCAGAAACACGTTATTTAGCCTGGGACGTTTTTTTAAAAAGGGCAGGTAGGTCCATATGGCGAGGACAAGCTTTTGGAAGACTAAAGCTAACTGGCTGGAAAAAGTGTCACATCAAAGGCTACTTTATAATAAACAAAATGTTAATTGACATAATGCATAAGCAAACCTTTTCACATTCTGCCCCATTCAGAGCTGAATAGGACATCTGCCTGGAGCAGGGAGGGAAAAATGAAAAGATCCTGAATGCCAAGCACCGAAATTAAAAACAAATCGGAAAAAATGACTGCCACAACAATTTGTAATAGGCTAATCAAGCCGCTTTTCCCAGGTTTACAGCTCCCGCCCCCCCCTGCCCCCCCCGCCCCAATGCTGTGTTCTCTAGGGTTCTCATAGCACAGATTGCACTGGCCCACTGCCTAATAAGAGGATTTGTGTGCCTGTGCCCTCCTGTCTTCCTGTGACAGATCCGAGTCCTGCCCAGGCCTGCATGCCACTAACCGCATGCGCTGAAGGGCGGGGATGAGGGGGGGGGAGCGAAGGCACGAATGTATTGAAGAGAAGTAGAAGAGATGCGTGTGCAGTCAGACAGGCAACACAAAGTTCACAAATAAACACAGGATCAGGCTGAACTGCCAGAACGCGGCTCTAGTGCCATGACGACCGTGTACGTCCACGAGGGCAGTGTTCAGATCTGAAGTGATCATCCTTATGCTCAAAACCCTGTGCAGAGGGTGCGGCTGTTTGTGCTCAGAGAACTAGCACAGCCACAATCAAAGCAGCTCGATGTCATCTGACTGTGCTGAGATACAATGACCTGCTAATGCAGACAAGCATAAATGAGCATATTTATGATATTTATAGTGTAGGCATGTCTGAATGTTATGGTCGGGCATGCTATCAGCTAATTTTAAAGTATGAAATGTCTAAATTTTCTTGAAAATGGTTCCATAACAGTTGCCCTATAAAGAATAAAACAAATCTGATTATAAACACAAAAGAACAAAAAATTTTTTTTTAACTTAGATACAACAGCAGAATTTTGGAAATGTATTCATTCATAATGGTCTATACACACTCATATTCATATAAGTTTGATATATGGATGGATGGATGGATGGATGGTTGGATGGATGGATGGATGGATATTAGGATAAGTCGATTATCATCAGAAAATACAATTCACTCTAAACTATAATCACCCTGAATGCAAAGTCCAGTGACTGACAGAATGAGAAAAGTTCCACTTTGTTAATTAATCTGGAACCAAACAAATTAAAGACCTCAACTGAAAGCAACTTCTTAAAATTACAGCACAAGCACTTAAAACATTAATTTAAAATATAAATGGGTTTTTCTTAAGTACAAGTACTCCGGCCCAAATTAAACTAAATGGTATTCTTAGGTGCAGATAGTCCACTTCTCTAATTCGACCGCAAGTATAATTTGCATTTCAATGTAAGTAACCATTTCTATTTACTGCATTTCATAAAAGCAGAATTTTTCAGTGGCACTGCCTGTATAGAACCTTATTTACATCAACAGGCCCTGTAATGCTGAGTTACCACTAACCTCCATGGCCCAGACAGAAGATTCACTTCTCCCTCAGTAGTGTGCACGCACACACACACACACACACACACACACGCGCACACACACACGCGCGTGCGCGCACACACTTACCAGGGATTACAGGAGACCAGGTTGGTGCTCAACATGTTCCAGAACAACATGCTGTGCCAGCTTCTTTTACATGGCTCAAAGCTGTTAGTATAAGGTGCCATCGTCAGGGAGCCTCAGGGAAATAATTAATGGGCCCAACAGACCATTTGCTAATATGCTGGAACCATCCAATAAAGACAAATCAAATATCCTATACATTCCCTTAAATGAAACAACACAGTCACCTACCCTTCCAAAGTAGCAAATTAAAAAAGCATGATCGATCTGTCGCCATGTGCTGCTTATAAAACGGCATTAGGGTGCCTGATTTACCGATGAACCAACGGGGGAGGAAAGCCCTCCCTGACTTCAAAGGCACTTGGCATAGGACAGGAGTCACCCCAGCCGTGGAATGGGAGTCACCCTGGCCATCTGCACTCTGAACATCCCGTTCTTTGGGGCGGCACAGCCCAGCACGCCGGCCTACGGACAGCGGCAGCTGCTTCTTTGTGCAGGAAACGTGGAGTCCTCGAATGCGAGGCCGCTGCGATGGCCAGGCTGCACGGCCGAGCCAGGCGGCGGCGCCATTCGCAGGCCGAGCCCTGCGGGCACCTGACATGCAGCGGATCAGACCACCCACACCCACACACACACACCTCCTCCCACTTCCATACACACTCACGCCAAGAGACGTCAGCTCAGAAACAGCTGACATGCTGAACAAGCCCGTAGCAGCTGACAGATCACAGGTGGGGAGAGGTGACAACCTAAGACAACCTGCCTTTACTACCTCCAGCATACTTCTCCTCACGAACCCCCACCCACCCATGTCTCATCCCATGTCATGGGTTCTTTGGGCTACGACTACAAAAAACAGATGGGCCAGCAAGCTTGGAGCAACCTATGACAATACATCTGTAGTTTGTGCTGCGGGGAAATCGAACATTGACTGCATAAATATATAAAAGTGTCCAACATTTAAGGGCATCATTCAGCTGCCTATATATATATATATATAAATGATATTTATAATATTCTCCTAAATTCTGGCAAAACATTTTGCCATGAGGGATATTTGTAACAAAAAAAAAGACAAATAGGTGGAGATCCTGCTGCCACAATGAGCGGCTCCTGAACCCGCAAGGCAGGCAGTATGAGAAGGATGTTGCTGCATTTTGAAATGCTTTCAGGACCTGCTCGTGATGCAATACGGTGCCACCACCAAGGACGAGAATGACCGTTTCAGAACAGCACTGAATTATTATGGAGATTTGCAATGATGACAATTAAACTAAAAAGAATCATAGATGTTAGGGCAGCCTTGAGTGCAATTAGCAGGACTTCTTTTATGAACCGTAATGCACGGTAACATTAAAGCCAAAGGAATCACAAGCCCTTTGGCCAAACATCAACAGTCAGTATCCACGAGACCTAGCTGATGCAGTGCAGCATGCTGTAGGTGGGAAATATTCCACATACCGCTAGAGAAACCTCTGTCTGATTATATTTTCATTAGTTCATACATTTCATAAAATGGTGGCAACTGAGCACCATCCACATTAACTATACACATACACCTATTGGCCTTTAGGCTTCAGAGACCAAAATGTCTCGAGTCAGAAAACTGCCAAAATGTAATTTCAAATTTGTATAAAACAACAGTCATTCTAATTAGGACCTCCACGCTTATACATTTTCTTTTAGTTAATATATTTCTTACTACGCCGGCCAATATGCTTAGTACGCCATTCGCAGGCTCGGCCTGCGAATGGCGCCGCCGCCTGGCTCGGCCGTGCAGCCTGGCCATCGCAGCGGCCTCGCATTCGAGGACTCCACGTTTCCTGCACAAAGAAGCAGCTGCCGCTGTCCGTAGGCCGGCCAGCAACAAGATCTACTACCGAATGAATAGAAACCTAGCAGTCTACAGATGCACCAAATACAATACCTGATTACACTGGAGATGGCTGAAGTGGTATGAAACTATTCAGTCTAGAACTCTCTTGTTGTACCTGGATTGTTGTTGAGACTGATTACAAATTAGTTTTGCTAGAAACAAGTATATGAAGTCTATAAAAAAGCAGAGAAAAAAAGTCTGTGTATAGTACACAGGTACCATATATTCACTGTGTACCAAATATACAGACAATACACAATATATAGGGAATAAACACAGAGCAGAGAATATGGATTATTGGCTGCTTCTTTCACTGGCAGACTGCATATTACACACACAGAAAATAATGCCTGATGTCAGGCACCTGATTACCAGGGTAATCATATAGAAAACAGCAGTATTTCCCCAGAGAGTCTCAGGACAACTAAAATTCACTCTTCTTCTTAGGCCACAGCCCATGGAAAGATATGCAAACTAAAGGTGGCATGAGGAGTGAGATGCAGCAGATCAGATGACTAGTAAAATGTTGGGAGTCGAGACAAAGTTCGCAGTGTGGGAAAGAGTGAAAGAGGCTGGGGAAGATGGGAAAGGGGCGTGTGAAAATGATGGGGACAGGCTGATGAATCTCAGTCATCTATTAAATGTGGAAAGAGGATGGCAAGAACTCAGACAATATGATTTAGCATGGAAAAAAGTTGAATTTTTAAAAAACCACCTCTTTGGGCTGCTGTGAACCTGACATCATTTGCATACCATCGTCTGTTATGTCAACATCTGAGCCATATTTAAATCAGACTATCAATCCCAGCCCACCCATCTTCCCTGTTGGCAACATTCATACTGATACAGCGGCTACTCCCAGACTGAAATTCATACATAAACATACAGGGAAGGGCAGACAGAGTTATGAGTTGAAAACAGAGGACTATGTCAAGAATACATTGGCAATTCCAACTCTACTCTTCCGTTGCTGTTTCCCACTGCCTCCCCCAATAGGAACTATGCACAGAAAAGGCTCATTCTTACATGGACAGGAAAATATAAAAACAGACACCCACAGAAAGAACAACACAGAAGAGAAAATGGCCTACGGGAACACTGCAAAAAGCCCAAAGCTCTAAGAATTCTCACACGGCATCAGACGTCTGGAAAATGACAATAGGACAGACGTGAGGGAGAGAAAGGAAGCAGAACACCAATTAATGGTGAGAAGAAGCAAGTCATTAGATCAAAAGCAGAGGGGGGGCATTGCAAATGAACAGGAGCCATAGCAGTGTACGGTTTCAGCTCGCAGCCTTGGCGTTTGCTGTTTCAGCTGTGCTGGCCTAATGGCCGCACTGTTCACACGCCACTGTAGACTGCTCTCTGTGGCAAAGGCAGGACCAACGTGCTAAGACCTCGCCTGACAGCAGCCCTTATCACCTACAGCCTCTTTGTGAAGACACCTTCCAGCACCACCACAGGCTATGTGCATGTGTCGCAGAGCCTGAGAAGTCTCATGTTTTCCAAAAGGTTACCGAGAACGTTTCAGCTCATTAAAGCATTCAAAGGCCTGATATTTTTCTTTTCTCAAAAGCTAATAAAACCATGATGAAACTAGTACTATTGAAAATTTCACTATACTGCGGAACTGCCATAGACTGCAGTTGGAGGAAAAGGCCATTTCTTCCCTTTGTAAATACAGCTTAACTGACCGATTTTAAGATGGCAATAGTATTGTATACAAATTAATGTAGTGTATCAAATGTACCAGTAATAATCAATACATATACATGAACTCTATGACACAAGGGCGAGAAGACCTAACAGACATCATAGCCCAGCCCAGACTAAACATGCTTAGAACACTTACATTCGCCAACAGATGGACAAAATCATTAACACAAAGCCTATTTTAGAAGTGTTGAATATCTCATGTAACTTACAGAGTAATATACTGAAAGTGAAAAACAGAACGCAACTGAAATACCCATTGTAAAGTCAAAATATCATAATACGGACCATCGTAACGTGGGGAGCATCTATATTCTAGTGATTGTTGCTAAGAGTGAGAAAGGGAAGATCCAGACATAGCGGGTGCAGTGTATTCTGCCGTGCTGCAGTCTTCAGGGCTTAGAGCCACTTACAGAAGCTCACAGCTGACCGCCGTCATCTGGTGAAGCCAAGCGGGGATATAACCATGCCTGACATGTTTTTAGCCGACACATGCTGCAGCCGTGAACATCCACTTACCCCCTGGGTGAAGTGAGAAGCAGCATGAACCAGTTACTGGTGGTTAAACGAAGATCATTCTTAATATAAACAACCATTAGAAGAAAAAAACAACTAAAGTCATGCAAATTACTACGCAGTAGAGATTCATTATATATCTTGGTTAACAGTGATGTTCCAAGCTGATATCAAAGATCGAAATCAGGGTGGATCCTGGCAGTTTTTAACTGATCGGTACTGGCTATCTCAGCCCAACCCAAGGAATGATCCAGTTGAACTTTCTGTATTCACCCAATTTACATCAGCTGCGCAGATTGTAACGTTCTATCACACAGTGCAGTAAGCCTGAAGCACATGGCTTGAAACTACAAACTACCAAGATGTCAGTCGTGTGGAAATTCTTTAAATTGGGAAGACTGAAAGTAGATTCCAGCAGCTACTTACAATGTTTGCAATGTCATCCTTTCGAGAGAAGGTAGCAACAGAGCCTGTTTAATACAATGAATCTAGTTATGCTCTTGCAAAAACATCACAAGGAAGAATACTGTGAAATCACGAGGCTTACTCAGGCGAAGAATGCACCAACGCCTACTGTATGTGTTTGTATGTTTATTAAAAGATCAGATCAGGACTCAGACGGTAGATGTAAATATTGAATGTATTGGACTGGATCAGGGTACCAAAAAAAAAAAACAACAAAAAACACAACATATCAGGGGACATCTCTATTGGTTAACATACCGGTATTGGCCGATATTCATTAAAAATCAGGATATTCTACTGTGTCAATCTTAGCCAATATTTTTGGTCGACATTAAGCTTCAATAATAAAACTTTGTAGAGACATTCATATGTAGTACAATAATGGAGAAGATTGCATTGGATGACAATCAGCCATTTTCCGTAGTGAAAGACAAGGGATTTCATCAGTTCCACTTTGAAGGGCACACAAAGCACCAGCCCGTAAGACAATTTTATATGGCACACAACATTTTTAATTCATTATTAAATCTGGCCCACAGTTCAATCTTTAGTTTTCCACAGAAAAAAAAGAAACATGTAGCGTCATTCCACTCAGTATCAGCGATATTAGACAAAAATCTAATATATATCCAAGAGATTCTTAAAATACACTGATATTTGTAATATTCCCCGATACAGCTCACAGTATTGACACAAATCAGGACTTTCCGTCTACATTCCTCTACATATATACAATTAACTAGTCCATTTCCAGTCTTAGATTCAGTATTTTATCCCAACTTTCAGAAGCAGGTGAGGTAACAGCAGTTACATAGTTTCACAAAAACACAGTATGGCATGATTAATTAATTAAGATTTCAGAATACAAAGAAGTCCTATTGCATTGCATACATCAAGAGTTAGTCATATACTTGACATTTCTGAACACAAGAGCATGAGCACACATTTCAACGATTTCAGCGACTTGGCTGAGGTTTGGCAGCATGTTAATATGTTACATGTATAAGTAAAACAGCGAACTCTGACAAACGCACACGGACATAAAACCCCCGGAAGAGTGTCTGTTTGTGTCTGTAAGCGGGCATCAGTAACGCAGCAGTTAATTCTGAAATCAAATTACAGGTCTGCGCTTCCCCTTTAAGGGCCGAACAGCTGCCACCACTTCAGTAAGCCGACACCAGAAGTGACATGCCTGATGGTGGCCCATTTTGGAGTTCCAAGCACTACCAGTTCATTTCAAAACAGCTTCTCTTCAAATATAAAATACACCCACAGGCAATTAAATGAACGGGAATGATGAAAAACAGTTATAAGAAGAAGTGATTACCCTTAACTCTGCAGCTACGGCCCCTCAGTAGTTTTGCCATCCAAAACTTTGGTCTGCTTCATAAAAACAATATAGGTTTATTTTATCCAATTAAACAATTAATATGAAAGAAAGCTGTCTTTAATACAGAATAGCATTTCATTGATTTGCATGCAAACTACAGGGAAAAAATTTGCTGACCGGTATACACAGATATACAGTAAATAGCTACATAAATATTTGAGGATTATCCAGTGGGATTTTTGGTGCATCAGGCCAGTTTGCAAAAGAAGAAAAACAACAGAAACACATAGCTGGACAAGGTACTCCTAATGTTTGCAATATACCTAACATTATCATTACAGTGAGGTAACTACCCAACATAAACAGAAACAAGTGTGCTGTCAGGAGCCAAACAAACCAGTTCCTCTGAAGGATGGACGTCAAACAGATCTGTATATGCACAAATCTTCAGATAGCTGTGCCACTTCCTCTGGAGATTCCATAACAAACACGTTCCATTCCACAGCAAACAGTTCAACTGGGACAATAACCTAGCTGCTATACATTCTCTGTGGTTAGTCTAGAAATTTCAGACTGTTTGCTATTCTCTTATAGCATGGTCCCTTATGTCATCTCTTATTTCACTTATCTACAGCTTTTTAAGGTGGGTGTATATCTAGGAGTCTTGAATACAGCTTGAAAAAGCAAGAGGCAGCTACGAGGCCCGGAATCTTGTTTACCACATATAACTGAGCAGTCCGGTTGCTGGCTTCCCTCTTTGATCACACGCCCTTTTTGTCGCGACAGGGACACAGATATCCATAACCAATCACTTAATGAATGCTTACAGTAAGTGTGGTCACAGCCAAAGACTACAGACGCCATGCCAACTCTCTGTAACGGTGGGCATCAGCTGCTAACAGAACATCACGCTATCCATCAACACCTTCAAGAGATTTTCATTAGGCAGTAAATAGGTCTATATAGGCTTAGATTTTTGACAACTAAATACAAACTAACTCAATTACATGAATAATTATCCCAAAGTACCTGGGGTCCAAAAACCAATAAGTTACAAGTCTTCTGCAATTTCCCTGATCCAAGTGTTGGACCACTGATCCACACACCAACCATAATGCCCTCCCATAAAACTTGAAAAACGAAAATTTGAGGTATGTAAATTATACCAATATATCAAAATATTTTATCCTTAATAAATAATTATTACTGAAAGAAGCCATTGTCTGGTAAAAGATTTAACACATAAATCAACTCTCAATAAATGTTTTAATACAGGCTCAGAGTTTACTATCATGAGTATTATTTATTGTCCTTGCTTAACACCAAATAAAACCACATTCACACAGGGACATTTTTCTTTATCATTTTATCATTTCTTTTCTTAATCATCTTCATCCCAAAAAACAAACATACCAGAATGCAGCACACACACTCCCCAAATTCCCCTGCAACATTTAATGCCAAGCACTTATTTTTTAAACCGGCCACACAAAAATTCAGAGCTGTTAAAAGAACACAAGTTTATATCATCACAGAAGACTATTGGCCATCTTTTTCCTGGTCTCCACAGAGCAAGTCCAACCCCAACCCCCATTTTGCCTCTTTGTATCTGCTCCATGCCAAGGCTTGGGTCACACTACATGCGGTGCCAGCTCAGAGAGAGTCCTCACCACATACAAGCCAACTCCCAAATCTCGGGTTCCACAACAAAAAATGATCATAATGAAATAAAAATAAAAACAAAAACCTAACCAAAATGAGCTGACACACATAATCTGGATGAACTGACTCACAGGAAACAGCCGCAGACAGAGCCACACATATACACAGACATATACGCCTCAGGCTTGCAGATACAAACGTCCTGCAAAAGCAGGTCTGCTGGAGGAGAACCACACTTGCAAACAAACAAGGAAATTCTAAAGCCAGACAATACACTGACAGAAGTTAGTCATCTGACACTGTATATTTTATACATTTTATTTAGCATCGTTAACATGACACAACAATACTAACGACAACAAACAATTTAGCTTTCTGCAAAAATGGAACAAATAACAGAAACATCTTAACCTGAAAATGGATCCCCGATCAATTACATATGTTCAGAATACCTTTTACTCGAGAATTTTCTTTTTTTTTTTAATCTGAGAAGTTAATCTTGGTCATTTAATCAAATTATTAGCCAGACGTACATTTTTTTCCTTTAAGAAAATATGCATTTTTGTCATGCTTCAATATTGAGCTGAATTACATGCAGCCAAGTTATGAATGTTGTTTTTTAAACAGACAGCATTTAATATATAATAGCTGGCTAGGAATGTCCCCACGGTAACCGAATATGTATTTGACACAGCACAGAGTAAGATATTCAGTCTTATTCAATCTCTGGCTGAATATGAAGTCGGGGGGAAAAAAAAAAAAACATCGATGAAAACAGATGAAAAATAGATTGTGCCAAGCCTGATCTGGCACACCACTTTGGTAAACACTAAGTCGCATACCAGATACAAATATCAATGACATATTTGACTTTACTGTACTGTTCATACTGAAGATAAGGTTCTTCAGCAAAAATTCAACCAATATGAATTCCATATGTTACCAAATAATATTCATGATGGAGCCAATTGATGGAATCTACAAGTCCTTATTAAAGACACCTCCACAGATGACCTAAAGCTTAATCTCGGAACGGGAAATCATTTTATTCAGACTATTGCAGGAAAAAAAGTCAACGAAAGCGACACTGGCTGCTTGACATCTTTATCTCAGGAATATAACAATCCATTTTATTTTACTTTGTCAGAAGGAAGGCCATTATGTTGGATCCAATAGACTACACTGCACAGCATATCACCAAGGGTTTTGACAAGTGTCTACTCCACCCCAGGCTACAAGGATTGTTCACCAAGATAAGCTGCGGCTAAGAGATCCTGCAGGAGCAAGAAGCTGCGTGGAGTGGAAGATCTCACTGAAGGCTGAAGATGAAGTTGAAGCATTCCCACAACAGACTCACCTCTTTTCATCTTTATCTATGTGGATCTCCCTTTTATTGACATTTTATTGTAAACACATGAGAGTGTTGGGTAGAGAATACTAAAAAATGGACACTTAAATCAATTCATTCAATATCTCAATTTGAATGTTGACATTGACCTGCACAAACTTTTCATAGAATCTACTGGAGCAATTCATTCCAGAGTAATTAAAGGTTGCTTCCTTTATTTTGGAATGTGCACAGTGGCCCATGAATTGGGCAATCTGAGAAGTCTTCTGCACAAAAATGCCACTCAATATCAGCTGCTTTCAAGAACACTTTTGACAATTAGCTAATAAGACTAAGAAATGTTGCCTGAATTTTCTAATACGTACTCAAATTGAACTTTGAATTGTTGCTAAGTAACAAACTACATGCAAGCAAAGAATATGCGTCAAACATCAGCCTCCTTCTAAAAGTGGACTGTAGAGGTTCCTGAAGATGTTTATGAAACTACGGTGTTTAACATGCAGGGACAGCATAGCTGAAACACACTTTTAGTATCAACTATCTACTCGATGGAGGGGGGGGAATAGCTATGAATGTTCTGTCTGACACTGCTGAACTAGTAACTATCATCAGGGTAGTAATTTAAATGAAGGATGTTATTGGGGCTTGAAAGTCAATTGAACTGTAAAATATACATTTAAAATATATGACTATTAAAACAATATTTGAAAATAATGCCATTATGCTTATGTTACCACATTAATATTAATGATATTTGGACTGTTATGTATCATATCTTTATTCTGAAAATTCATACCATAATTTCAGGAAGCCAACAATAAGACCTGCATACCATGCACCAATTGCAATTAAGCCAAAGTGAGCTTCTAGCAGAGTCATTGTTTGTAAAACAAATTTTACTTTGTGATTAGATTACCTCCCTAAAACTTTACTTCTCTACTTATGCAAGACCTATTCATGATACCTCATTCAACTTTAAATATTAAAATTTTTAATTTTAAATTTTAGGAGAAAAATAATAAGCATCTACACAATATGGTTTTTAATGCGGGTGGATTAAGTACCATACTTAAAAAAGTACAGAACAGAGTTCATTCCTATTAATCAGTTGCGTGTCTAAACACCATCTTAACTGGGACCGTTGGGAATAATAGAATGGTCAATATATTGAACAGTACTAACAGTCCCTGCTTAAAAAGAAAGTGTTTAAAAAAATCTGTAAGGCATGTCATTTTGACTGATAATATTCATACTGCTCCCACTTAGAGAAAATCCCAGAAGAGCCAAAAGTCACAACAAAAATTCTTCCCAGCCCATTACAGAATACACTGTTTTGATTTTCATCTAACTTCACCTTAACAAAATATAGCTCTCCATAGACTTATAACCTAAATGTGTGATGTGATTTTTTGTTCTTTGACAAAGTTTTCACATTACAGGCATGCAACACTTATTTGCCTCATAAAGAACACTGGCAGCAATGCAGCCTGTGGCTCAATATTAGGTTAAACTTTATACGCCAAACTGTATATTTGTATGCATGACTCACCTTACTCTAATTTACAAGGCCAGGGGCACACTTCAAAGCAAATCCAGGACAGGAAATTAACATGTAATTAACAAATCAGACATTCATCATTCTCATTCATTGAGCGGTTTGGTCCTTAATTACTACTGCTGTATCACTGCCAAAATATAATGGTGAGCAATGACCCAAAAAAAAAAATAAACAACAGCATATCAACAAAAAAAGCCATACTGTAACACAAATATAGATGCTTTAAAAACAAATGATAAAGTCAGATACATATAAGGACTAAATAGTAACCCGAACAGCTAATGATTGCAGAATTACTGCTTGACCATTCTGTAGCTTTTCAAACAGGTATCCATGATATAGATTTCATTTAAGGGGATGCAGGCATTGCTACAGAAAACCCCTCAGAGATGCACAAATCCTTTCACCTGATGACACAACTGCAGTCCTGCATTCCCTCACTCAGTCCTTTTAATTTGAAATGCCACTTCAACTACGACATCAAGCTTTTCAATAACCTATAATAAGCCTAGTGCTAAAATGAGCTGGGGGGGGACTGCTTGGAAATTCACAGGCCTTCACACTTCGAATTAATAGCCAGAGGACAGTAGACAGATGAAGATAATACCCAGAATTTGTCCTTGAGGCCAGTTCATTGCAATCTAAGGATCGTATAGTCAGTCATTAAACTGTTTATTCAAAATAATGATTTAATGAAAGCACACGTCACAGCGCTTATAATTAAACCATCACAGGGAATTTAAAAAAAATGTCTAGACTTTTTTGACTCCTAACTGCCATCACACAGTGGAAAAAAGAATTAATCTCTATTGCTAGCAGCGCAATAGACGAAATTCAAGATCCGAAGCAGATCACACTCTCTACTTTAAACCCAGAAAATGGTGACCCTGGTGATATACGGTATGAGCAGCATTCACTGTAAGACAACTTCTGCGGAACATCTCCTTTCTACCGATGGAAAGTAGAGTTAAAACTGCGGAGTGTGTTAACGTTTCAATCAAGCGGTACGAACCAGCAGCAGCAACTACTACTTAAAAAAGGTCTTGGGTGAATCAGACTAACTCTTTAAATACTGTAGCTACCTTTCGTGGTTACGGAGGGCTTAATGACGCCTGTCGTTAAGAAACGTCTACTTTGTAGGTAATTAGCTCCTGACTAAGAGCAATTGTATCTAATGAATCTCCAATACAGAACTATTTTTCAAAGGTGTGCCAGTTACATGACGTCTCGTTTACAAATAATTAGCCAATGCGGCTTGTAACAAATACTACGACAAATATGAATGCTGAATAAAAAAAAAAATCACAAAAAAGTTACATGCTTCATAAAATATCCTCAAAATGCTGCGGAAAATCCTTTAGTATGAGACTTCTTACTAAACCGCACAGAAAGACTGGATAGTTAAATAATATAGCTAGTTACATAAATCAAAAGCGCGACAAATAAAACAGCCTCACGTAAAGAAAATATCCATTCGAACAATTTATTAAAGTCCATTAATTTTTTAATATTATGTAGCTGGATAGCAACCTACATGTCCTGGAGGGTAAACAGCTCCGGCGTCTCCTCGATGACAGCCCGTCTGGAGCTGTCACGGCCACGGCGCAGGGTCTCCCAAAACCAGACGACTTCCTTCGCCCTTTTAAAACATCACACGCAGGAAAAAGCGGCCAGTCGCGTTTGACACCGTGGCAGAAGCCGAGCGGCACCGCAGCTGGTCGCCTGCCCGGTGAAGCGGACTCAGGACGCGGACAGAAATCAGCGCACGGTCATATACAGCTCGGCTAACGTTTCTCCAAATCACGACCAGGCTGGGATCCCATACTACGTCCCACCAAAACACAAGTCACAGTGGAATAAGTGGCCAAACAGCGAGCCAACATAACCAGCTACCCATGCAACTACAACCTACAAAGTCAACGGCGGCAAAAGGACCATTTATCAGACATTCTCTTTAGCTAACTAGCCAACACTCCACTTTAGGCTGTCAGTTACTTACCAATTGCTACTAAATCCACATCCGTGACTTCAACAATACAATTACTTGATATTTAATAATAAGAATAAAAAGTGCTACGACATTAATAATAAACAAGTTATCAACGTGGACATCAACTAAATTACCCTTCTTGCTATAAGATAGCTAGCGAATAGCTAGCTAACTATATAGTTCAGTCAAATGATACAATGTAGAAGTGGTGCTCACTACCTTGCTTGGAACTACTCAGTAACTGACATTTTAAGGAACCAATAGGAAACAAGGTATCTGGGAGACTGCGCCAATTAAAAGACAGGGGTTTGTTGACATGCTGTAAGAAGAAGGAGGAGGAGGAACCTAGGGGCATCATGTTTGGATGGAGTGTACGTATCCCTCCGCCTTGTCAATTACGTTTTGAAAGGTTTCAATTAAAGGTATACAGTTTTGTTACCGTCAGTGTCTTAATCATTTCCATTTAATACCATTTCACATGGAGAAATTATTTATTTACCTTTGAGGCACATGGGTATGACACAGAATCACGAGGAAATAGCATGTAAATCTTTTACGTCAGATAATCTGCTACATATATACCACCTTGTGATTTATCCGTTATTGTCTTCATAATCTGCACCAGGATCTTGAGTGTTTCGTCATCTGAAATGTCGTTCCGACGGCAGATGCAATTTTCATAGTTATATTGCAGGCTTAAATGGGTATTTTGCTATTACAATATTCATATTCATTTTGATGTTTAACCACAAACATGAGCGTGAGATGTAGCAGTTCTCAGTTCCTTAGGCACAACTTTGTTAAGTGGAGAATTAATGACTATAGACTATTGCAGTTTAAAAATTATACAGTATTTTAAATGTACGGGTGTAAAGCTTTATAGTTATCTAAAGCTTTCATAACCCTAACAGGTGAATTAGGGTTATGGACTTTTAAATAACACCATTACAACTAATAAGCAATATAAAACCATGTTCATGAGACACAATTCCATTCATTTGGTATTCTTTGCATAAATAAGGGTTTTGGTAGTCTGTCACTTAATGCAGAATTTAGTTTCGTTCTGCAGATAACATATTTGTGCGTTCTTCTTTTATTATATCGCAGTAATTAAATGTCAGTCTTGGAAACGAATTCTCGTTACTCGTTTTTAAACAACGTAATGACTTGTTAAATGTTTAATAAGAAGTTTAATATAAATTATACAGGATAGTAATAACAGGCAATATTACAAAGGAGTGATAGAGACAGGCACAGTACCATTTTCTTAAGCCTTGTTGGCATTTCTTCAGTATAAACACTGGGAATGCCAAACTGTGCAATCCCGTCGAGTCCTGACAAAAATAATCAACGTTCACAATACTGCATACACGTTTGTTTTACTCCCATTTTAAATGAACATTGAACTGTGTGCAAACAACGTTACATAAACTTGAACATTCAGCTTACTGCCGAAAAGCAAATTAATTCATGGGTACTACTTTATGGTATGGCCGCGGAGGGACATATGTTTACCCATGAGAAAGGAAGCGAAGGAGCCGGGAGTACAGTAAAAATCAATCAAGATAGAGACGTGTAACTTTCCATGTTATTATTTATCACTGCAAGATAAATACGCACAGTCTATTTACAAAGCATATACATAGTATATCTATGATTAAATACATTTTATACACTTATTTCGTTTCGAATTCCATGTACTGCAGCATGTACGTCACAACTGCGTCAGAGTATTTGGAACTATTGGCCAACGTGGGTACTTTAAAGTGGCAGAAGGGTAAACGTAAACAAATGCCGACTGTACGAGCGTTATACAGAATGATTAACATATGTTGTATAACAATATATAAAAAACGTTTTTTATTAAGTGAAACGGGTTTGAAGCAGTTTTCGATTTGGTTATCGTTAAATGTGAAGTGAGTGGTATACATTATGTAAGAATAATCTACATAACGTATAAATTTGTTACATCCGAAGCCCTTTCTTGAAATATAATTTTTATTACCCTGCTCTGTGAAGGCCTAAATCCGTCTTAAAGAGTAAATAAAGGAAATAATACTTGTGATTTAAAATGTCGAAATATGATTTTTTTTCTCACAGTAGAGCACCATACAGATGGAGTGATAAACTCAAAAAATAAAACATTATTGGTCTGTATAGATTAAATATTTATATGAATGTTTTGTTAGAATTACTGCAACTATTTTTTTGCTATACTCCACTTTGTTTTGTCTTCTATTGTTTTGTATTATATTTGTATTCTATTGTAGAAAACTGAAAATAGGCCTATGATATTTGTTTGTTTCAGTGTGCATAAGCTACTGCATTTCTAATTATTTGAAAGGATATATGCCAAAGACCCCTACAGATCTATATTATGTCTTCAGAGGGAGGCTGTCATAGTGAAAAAAGGAATTACATCACATCTTGTTGACAGGATTTTCTACATAGCATCAAAGCTGAGTGCATTTCCAGAGTGACTTTGTCTCTCCCTGCCTGGTTTACAGTACTTCCTGGTTGTTTGCCCTGAATATAGTTTACTTAAGTAGTGTTTTTGAGATGACTAAAAATGAGACAAGCTAAACAAAATATTGTTTTTAAATTAATAAGCAAATGAAACAAATTTGAAATATATCTATTTATTTATTGAGTGTGTAATAACTACCAATCCTGTGTCTAAACTAAAGGAACATTAAATACAAAAGCATATTAATAAAACATATAATCAAATATGTATATAATCAAAAATATCAAATATGTATAAAAACAAACATCTCCAATGTGTGCTTTACTTAGATCTATCAGGACATATCCAATATTTTGGCTTGATTTAATTTTTTAATGGTTATGTTTTTTTCAAATTTTCATTGTATCAATGTGCTGTATGAAAATTGAAATTACAAAACGGTTAATTACACAAATACATAGGACGAAACTCCTGCATTAATTTTGAATATTATACTCGTGATCTTCATAAAAATGTTTACTATGGCAACCATTGAATGTGGTTTATACATGTGCAACAGGAGCTGCATTACAAATATATATATATAGAAATGTCATATAAAGTGTTTCTAAGGAAACCTGGATCCCTGGAATCACCAGAAATGTAGCAAGGGTCAGTCTAAATGGGATGCCGATCCATTGCAGGGCACACATACATACAGATTTTAGACAGTCGTAGGACATCAACTCACCAATTCAGCTGCATGTTTTTGGACTGCAAAAGCAAGTCTGAGTATGCAGAAAAAATAAGCACAAGTGTGACGAGATGATTAATGCTCCAGCTTGGGAATGAATCCATAACCCTGATAGTATCAGGCTACAATGCTGACACAGTAAACTTACAAGCATGGAAATGGCTGTTTGAACAGCAGTCTGATGTCTGCGGCCTCCTCAGCAAAGTCTTTTTGGTTTCTTTTTCTTTTTATTCAGTCAGCTTGTTGATCCTCATACTGACAGACGATAGCCTTTCATAGTAACATATAGAGAAGGAAGGAGAGAAACAGGACATAAAAGTGATGGATATGAGATAATAAATGGACAATTGGCTGGTAAGAGACCAAATACAAAGGAACATTTCCCTATTGATGTGTAGTGTTTATGTCCTGAGGGTTTACACTGGAAAATTACAGAAAACAAATGGGCAACCTGTCACTCGTTGAGTGACAGAGCAATATTTTATTCTTTAATAAAAAATAAACAAGTCCAAAAAAATGTTTAGACTTTGTCTTTTCAAATACACTGAGAGACTCCGGGTGCAGCTAGGGACAGTAACAAATGCTTGGCTAGCCGTCATTCTTAGCTCAACTCCAATACTCAAATAACCCAATATCATCCAAATAAGTCACTGTAATTCTGTCACGCAGTCGGTCAAAGATTTATTGCAAGCGTTCTCAAGACTATGAATGTTACTTTGATGTCACATGGGCCATGTCCATAGCTCTGGAGAAGAGCATCAAGGAAGTGAATTAACTCTACAATGTGGCCGAAAAATTATTTACTGTCTACATGTAGATGTATCTGCCTCTTCAAATAGACTTCACTGTCTCGCTCCCATGACCCTATACTGGGAAGGTAGCTGGATGATTGTTAGGTAAAACTAAGCTATCACTACGTCAGAATAAGTCATAACAAACAGATTAATCACTTGATTAATCATGTATGCACTTTTATTTTTAAAAGAAATCAGTCATTTTACCCTGCATAAATCCTCAAATCCCTTTTCAGTCATTTTTCCACCATTTCTATCTATTGTTCAGTAGGAGACAACCAGCTGATGTCACAGCATCCCTTGACTACCCCAAAACACAGGCCTAATATTCAGTTTATGGTAAATTTTAAAGCCACTGGTGATGTCGTACCACAACCCTTTTTCAAGGTTAATCAGTAGCTTGGGTATATTTTATTTGCCATTTCTGACTAAATGATTTTCTCTGGGGATGATTTTCTCCAGTGGGCCACGCCTATAACGATAGATCTGAGACAGTGCAAACTAGCTTGTCATCGTACAAGTAGTTTCCACTCCATCTTACTTCTGGATTCCCAGTGCTTTCATCCTTCCTCAGCGACGTCTACTGCTGGCTGGGTGCCTAGAGCAGTTCAGGTGGAATCGGGCAAACCGCATGTATGCTAGAGCTCTCCACGAAGGTAGCAAGTCTGCAGAGTGACAATGAGTGGGTGGCTGACACCCCAAACAGGGGGGGGGGAAGCTGCTGTGCCAATTTTCAACCCCCTCCTGAGCTGGCATCTCCGCCATGCGTTAGAAAGTAAAACCTGTGAGGATCTGTTTAATGCAAACTGAGAGAAAACTGGGAGAAAATGTTACACTCTGTCTTTCAAATGTACATAACTAATATTGTGTATGGCTGAATGGAATTTATGAGTGTAACTGAGTGGGTCAGATCGTTACAAAAAGAAAGTAATGAAATGAAATTATGCTTAATTTCCCATTTGTACAAATATTAGTGCAGGTATATTGGACTGCTTCTTCTATCGCTCAACAGAAACGATTAATGACTCACAGCTTTAAGCCTCCTTGTTTTCTCTCATTGCTTCTTGTGTACCTCTTTTCTCCCATATGCATTTTTTGCAGTTTTGTATCAGAACCAGTGAAATTCGTCTGGATAGTGAAGCCCCATTTGCCAGTGACAGGATGTTCTGCAGGCCAGAGTTTATAACTTCCTGTCTGCTGCTGCATGTAAAACCTCAATCTGCTGCCAGCACAGGAATCCCACAAAAACTGCTGTGTTTAATATCCAGAAACTTTTGGAAGACAATTATTATTTTCTAATTACATTTAATATTTAAGTGAAACCTAGAAAATGAAGCTCTGTCTCTCTCTCACACACACACACAGACCTGTACTCATATCTTTGTGGGGACCGTCCATTCACTTCAATGGGCAAAACCCTAATTCCAACAATGACAACCTTAACCCCAACCCGGCCCTAACCATAACCATAAGTAACCAAACAAAATAGGCCTATAAGTCTTTTGACATTTTTAGTTTTTGATTACAGCCACAGATTTTTATGAAACTGAGTTTCCACTTGTGGGGATTGAAAAAAATGGTCCTCACAACGTCAAAATAACAGGCTTTTTCACATTGTGGTGACATTTGGTCCCTACAATGTAAAATATCCATAACCGCCCCCCCTGCCACACACAAATACACACGCACGCACTTAAGAAAACTGGTACGTCTAACATGCCCGTGGTGTGTATTGTAAAAGAGTAAGCGAATTATTAATCTGCAAATGTGCGATCATTAGGTATCAATAATTAATAAAACGAAAAGAAAGCCTTTTTCTTAAATGTGGGGTACATTAGTATATGGAATAAAGTGCGATTTTAAAAAGTAATATAACACATAATCACCTAATAAAAATAGCGGGAATTCTTTAATTAAGCCATGCGAGGTCACTTCAGATAAGAACATATTTCAATATTATCACAGATAATACAAATAACCACACGGTGGCGATATAACATAAAAAATCGGAGGGCACTAATTTCTTAACAAGGGAAATGGTAGTACTCGGAAAACGGACATTTCCGGAGTAATTTTACCTTAGATTTGTGTGCGATAGGCTTATGTGTCAAAACATAAATGGGTTTTAACGAACAATAGCTAAAATAGGCTAATTTCGTTCTCCGCATTCAATGAGCAATTAAACATAGGCTAAATGATCTGAACCAATTTGTAGTAGCAAAAAGATGACATTCTAAACAATATCAGAATTTAGTCTTATTTGTCTCTAGTTAAAAGACGAATATGGTGGTGTAAATATCTATAAATAATACGTATGTTTACTTTTGATTTGCGCTAGAACATTGTTCGGCCATGGGCGTCGTTAGGTCCTGTCACTCGGGGGTGTTTTAAGGCTTTTAACCCCAAAGCCAATCTTCCTTCAAAAACAAAACAGTCAAACCCCAGGTAAACTTGTCTTAGCCCCCAATCTCTTCAACAGCTAGAAACTCCCCTGCGTTCGGTAGACATAATTATACTAACGGCAGTGTAACATCAACGGTGAAATTATGACTTTCACCAATAAGCAAAAATGAATTTAAGTAAACACATATTTTGTGTTACAGCTAAGTTTGATTCGCTACACAGGGGACGCCCAAGTTGTTGTACAGCAGGTAGGCCTCCCGCAAACGAATAACATCGATAAATAGACTTTATTTAACTCTACAGGTTCAGGGATAAACTTGTAGGTTAATATGAGATTTGAATTGTGTAGCTTATAATAGGGCATACTTGCAAATGTTTCAAATACATTTTTACTAATCATCCATTCATGTTTTTCTTGTTGGAAATGCAACAATTATTTAAGGAACCCAGACAAGGGATTCACCGTCCCCAGTGGTTAACCGGACGCCGACTTGTCTTGATGTGCCTAATTCCAGACTTGCATTTCCTTTGCGATTTTTGCGTCAATACTTCCTAGAGCCTTTTCTTAATTCTCCTTGAAGTTCCGCATGAGAACGGGCATCTTATTACCCGTTGGCTGAAGCCTTTTTTTGCTTTATGTAAGTCTGCATGTGTTCGGTATTTAGAGTCCTCTTTGCTTTTAATTTATGTGCATATTAAGTTGGCGCCATTGTAATTGCAACTGTCGGATACAACATGCAAATGAACAGTGTATTTGTGTATGATTTCCACCCTTTAATCCACTGTTTTAAACGGCCAAATACTGCAAAAACGGAACACAGTGGATCTTAGAAGTATTATAAAGTATTTTAAACTTTCACCTCGAAATATGAGTTTCCTCCTTCAAGAAAGGTTTCTTGGACCTAATTTAACCACAAATCTAATCTTTGATTTCTCCTGACTTTTATTGGAATTCAGACATGAAAATGTTCTTATAAATGTGTAGGAAAAACGTTTTACTAAGACAGAAAATACTTTAAACAACACCTTTAATACACCTTGTAAAGGTTAAGTTGTGGCTCTATGCAAAATTTAATAGATGAACAAAATATAGAACTGAATAATGAACATTGGGGTACGCTGTATTAATACTTTAAAAAATAAAATTATATATATATATATATATATATATATACACTCACACACACATAACAATGCTCAGTGCCAACCAGCAGAAACAGACATTCTAGCAATGATATTATTTGATCTAACGATGATTAACACCCATCTTTACAAACTTAATCTACTCATTAATAAAATAATTATATCATATTTAAATTATGATTGCAATATACAGAACTTCATGTATCAACATCCAGTATTTTCTGGCTGATTGCAAAAAGCTTTCACAACCTTCTAACATTTATTTTAATGACTGTAAGGTTTTGATGGGTTGCTGTCCTAACTGGGTATAAAAGAAATGCAAAATGGATGTTTGGATGGATGAATGGATGGAAGGCCTGTGTACACAAAGTTCAGGAAGCAAAATCTTGTCAATATCAAACTGCATTATTGTTCATCAGTGGATTAAACAGGGCAGTAGTTTTTTTCCAGGATGAATTGTAATCTGTTCAAATAACTGTGTATATATGCACTCTTACAGCTCCAAAGCACACTCATTATTCTGCTGCTGTCCTGCAGACCTGCACTTCAGTGTCCGGCCTCTAATCTCCACATTCAGTGCATGTGAAGAAGTGTCCACTTATATAGCATGTCAGAGTAGGTAAATATATATGCAGAAGGGGTGTATTTATGTAGCCAAATGGTTGACATTTAGCATAGTGAACATGTTTTTTTTTTTTTTAAATCGTTCTAGTTCCCAATAGCAATTGTAAAACTATTAACACAATGTCAGTTGTCATCATTTACCTTAGAGCATCTGATGTCTGTATGAAAACAATGTAATAAGTACTATAGCAAGTTGGTTTGCTTCTCAAAGCTATTACACATAACGATCACCCACATTACCCAATCTATGCATGCGGCATGCTACAGACTACCCAGACCATACATCTAACCTCAGATTACTGATATAGCTTAATACTTTACAAGTTGTTAGTCTAACTAGTGTAAAGAAAATAGTGACTTCAAAGGTAGGTCTATAGAGCTCATTCAGTTGTGACAGAAAGATTTGCAAGATATCTTTTGTGGAAGATAAAGATTAAAATAGCCTTTATTGATCCCAGGGGGAAATTACATGCAACATGTATCAATATGTTTGTATCTTAAACCTAGGTAAACGTATGGCTCCATGGGATAGGATGTGTGTGACTGGAAGGTTCACATCCTCTATCTGGCAGGGTGATGTCACTGTTGGGCCCTTGAGCCGGGCCCTTAACCCCTGCAATTGCTCCAGGTACGCTGTCTAATCCTGCTGTCTAATCCTCACTTGTATGTCACTTTGGACAGAAGGGTCTACTAAATAAGTGAATGTAAATCTTAAATACGATAAATGTTAATATTTAAAGCAGTGGTTCTCATCGTTTTTGCACCACAACCCAATTTTTTACCGTATCAGTTCAGTCCCCCAATATAAAGTATAGGTTTAAATTAAGGGTGCGCAGTGACCTCGGCAATTTACGCCAATCAATGCCTGCACAAATCTGATTGGATGTCTCAGTGAGTTTTAAATTAAGCATCTGTGGTTTGGCTTCTTGGATTGGTTGAGTGTTCACTAGTTTTGCACTAAGAAGTTGCAGACTCAAGATCCGTTTATATAGGTTAATTTTAGGATTGGGGCTGGGAAATCTGATCATTGGTCAGCGTAGGCGTTTGCTGGTCTGAACACCTTACAGGTGTTCCGGGCAATTCAGTTTCCCTATGTTTCCCCTGTCGCGCGCTGATTTGTACACGGTTTCGCTGTTGTTTT
>JAOYFF010000135.1:15800546-15817012 GCA_025773925.1 Cryptomyrus ogoouensis | reverse complement strand
ACAACAAAAAAAAAAAAACAAAGGGAGAGAGGGTATGTAGAAAGAAGAGGTAAGGGAAAAAGGGGGCGGGCGGGGGGGGGGGGGGGGGGGGGGGGGGGGGGGGGGGGGGGGGTGGGGTGATAATGAACTTGAGACATCTCATCACAATTCGAAAAGTCTCCTGTCCACTTCGGCGCATACGGGTTCCCATGCATTTTGTGGAGAAAAACGAAGCCATTGTGCATTATCCATACCCCATTAGCTGCTCCTGCACTGGCTTCCAAAGAGGCTCCTGCGGTCCGCCCATGGTAACCAGGCTTCGCTGAGCGTTTTCTTAGTTGGAAAAAAAAAGCTTACTCGGTTAGGACCGACAACGAAACAGTAACTGTATTTATAGTTAGGTTTCTAGGAAGACGTCCAAAACTGGAGTGGAAATAATAGGAGACTCAGGCCACATTTAGTGAGAAACCAACAACAACAGAAGCTGACAAAGTTGTCTATTTGGCAGTCGCGCCTCCCATTGAACAAGTAATTTATTCAAAGGAGATTTTATCCCCATGATCTGATTATTATGATAATCAACCGGCCTAGACCCTTTCTATTCGCATGTCTGTAGGTCTGAACTTGGTGCTGACAGTTAAAGCTGATTTGCACGGTGTCACCCTAGTGACCCAGTGGTCGCATTCCTAGACTGCAGGATTTCCAAAAGGGAACAAAAATAATGGAAAATGCGGACACTTGATTTCGGCGGTCGACTGCAGTCATGGGAGTCTCGAAGTCAAACTGGACGTTATTTCGCGTGATGATGGATTTAAAGTGACATTACACTTTATGTAACCGTTAAACAACTGAATTTCTTACGTAATTTATGGTTATTTGCATGCTTTGATCAAACAGAATTAAATTTGTATTAGTTTATACGTACACGCTAACGGGGTGCCATGTCTTTGATTTAATCTCGATTGAATAACTAATAGAAATCAGAGAAGTTAAACGAATTCTGGTATCACTTTGATAGCCACGCTACATGACAAAGGCATGTTCTTCTCAGATCCAATGACTGACATACTAAAAGCAGCACAGAGGGAAGGAAGAAAATAGAATGTGCATGAAATATCTTCGCGTAATCTCGTCATTCTCAGTTTATTTCGGAGGGTGGGGACAAAAGTGTAACTGCATCGTGTCATAAAGGGGAGGGTCTTGGCGACGGTATATGTTTTTGGCTTGCGTGTTTAAGTCCATACCTAGTTTGATATAGGGAACGGTGTGCCGATGTAGCAGGGCGGGGGAAGGCGAACAGCTCACTTCGCTTTCTCTCAAGGGGAGGAGAACGCCATCTCTATGGGAAATAATCATGGCAATAAATAAAAAATGGGGGAATCCGACCGAGAATATCTGAATGGATGGGACCAGCGCGACGTCACCGTGAGCCGCAGCCATGAAGCGCAAGACCATGAGAGAAGCGAGCGACGAAAGCTCAGTTCTTCTACACCGCTGGACGATTCGTTCATTTGACTGTTGTGGAAAGAATACGGCAAATACCCCCAGCTATCAAAAGAAGGTAAGGGTAGGATATTTTAATGATATGTACGTATATACACCTGTAACGGACACAAAGGCATCGATCTGTGTTGTCTGTGGCAAAAGCAGAATATATGCTAAACCGTATTGTTTTCGATCTACTAGACTATATATTCTGTACTATTATAAAGCACACGCTACAGGCGCCTCTATAGCAACGCGATTTCTCAGCCTAGAAAAACATTAGAAAATATTTTTTAAAAAACCATATAATATGTGCCAAATGATTCTATGCTTTCTTCATTATCTCTGTCATTCTTACACATCGTCTGACCGATGCGCACGACCCCGCTTTAATAAGAGCCAAAGCCACAACGCATGTTTATAACAATGAAGCATTGCGAGAAAAATCGGAAGTGCTGAAAGGTATACAGTGTTTCGTGTGTGGCGAAAGATGAACGCGCAGATTTTTATTAATCTGATTAAGGTTCCCATTCAAGTTGAACAGGAGAATGACTGTTAGAGAAGGTCAGATTATGCGTTGTCAGTTTAGGTACGGTTAGGTTTTTTTGTGAGTTATTTATCCAGCAACATAACTTCATTTTTGATAATTAAATAAAAGATTGGCCTGGGTATGAACTATATCACGGATTACTAAACGCCACCCATATCGCCCTACGGAATTATAGTGCCCTTTACCCAAAGCTAGACAACGACAACTAAAAGAACATACATTTAAGACCACTATGGTCCATCATATAAGCACGAACACAATATTTATACAATATTCTTAGAATTTTAGTCGTTCATACATTTTTGTCTTATACTTCAAACGAATCACCATCATCGTTATTGCACTTATTGGATCACTCAATGTGTGTTGCTCACTGCAGACATATTCAGATTATGAGAATATACTGCGTTTTACTCAAAATTCCGTCTATCACTTGCATATTAGGTTCAACCCAGTTAAGCTCCATGTGTTGTGTTATCGCTACGATTGAAAAGCGACACTTTCAATATACGTTCAGTGTGAAACGCTGGGCCGACAATTAATCCACAGTCATCCCGAAATCTGAATAACTAGCGTGATGCTTCAGTTAACATAAGGCCAAAACCCACCCTTAACGCGCAAGTCGAATTTAGAGTCCATCTGCCAGGCGGAGACACGTGTAACACATTTCCACCTGACACGTGAAGCACAGTAATGTGCTATTTACCCCCAATATAACTAAATAGGGAAGCGAATTATTTCGATATGTTTCACATATTTTCCTTTCAATTCAATCCAATAGTCAACATTCATAAACCTAAATAAAATGAGAGCGCGATTGTATAAAACTGAAAGCATGAAGTATGACGGTGCTTTTGACGCAGAAGGAAAGAGAGAGATGAACGCACAAGTGTGCATTCTCGGGCATTTACAATGTATTAAATCGTAAGCATCTTTTAACAATACAAAAAATAAATATAATTTTATGTTGTGCTTTCCCGTATTGTAGGGTTTATATTTGGTTGAAATCAACCAGTTGTAGTTTTTTGTGGCCAACTAGCCTACGTTTTAGCAAGGGTGTCGCCTGTGTACAATGTAACATTATTTTTCCAATATTGGAGTAAAATTAATAAAATAAATTACGCTATTTTAATATCCTAATAGGAATGAGCACGTTCACCATGCCAGAAGACCAGCATCTTAAACCAAAAACAGGAATGTAAGCTTTGGTCTCACAATAAAAAAGAGAAATGCTATGACATATGATGATCTATTTTAAGATTATATTTTGATCTTGTCATTTGGTTTGCAGAGGAATGCGTTTCTGTAACTTGTGTAATTGAGGCGATAAAGCATTAAGAATATTTAACTCATTGCTTGTCTATCTAGAACTTGCGCCGTTTAAGGTGTACGTGCCGCATTGAGTCTGAATGTAACATTTCTGTAGGAAGACCTTGTAATTCTTCGCTTTGTCATACTGTTCAGAATTATGAAATACACTGTTGGAACCCCATGATGGTTGTTCAATAGTCACGAGAACTATTTTATTAAAACGACGTATTTTAATGTAACAAATACAGCTGTAACAAAATGGTTCTCTATTCTGGATGTGGTTAATTGATTCTTATGTAATTTCAATTTAAAGCTCACGTTTGCTCTTAATCTTTATGCAAATAATGAACCATATGTGAATGTGTGTGCATTTCTGTATATAGATGCCCTCACACATTTGCTGTCTCGTATAAAGGAGTTTAGGAGTTCCATATGTTACGTGTTATATTCTCGCATAGGTGTGTGTGTGTGTATTCCATTTATATTTCAAAACCCATTAAAACCCGTTAATATTTCAATGTATACCATTTAACCAGCATTTCTTAATCAAAATGATCCGTTCTGAGTACCTCGAAACAACATGCTATCCATACTGTCTTGAACTCAAATATGTCTTGTGATCCGTGATATTGTTATAACAGAACATATGTGCATTGGCATGATTCGCGTGATTGAAGCTAAAGAAGTCTTTAAGCAAGAAGTCTTACGCTATTCCTGAGTGGCTCAGTGCGTTCCTTTGACTGGGAATTGAAACAAGAAAAATATAAGTATTTGTTGTCGTGTGCGTTTTTCATTAATTGCAGCATGTATTTCACTCAGTCCTTCAACATATAATCCCTGTTTTACTGGAATCCTCAGAAATTGTATTTTTTTTCTGCTAAAGCCAGTTTGCTTAAACAGGAAATTAGCAGGGAAAAGCAATGTTACTAAATATCAGTCAACGTAGACATATATTGAAAATATTTTACCGCAAGCAACATACTGTTTCTGTTCACGTAACTGAAGTAAAGTAATATATACTTCGTATTCTGTTTTTTTTTTACAGGACCCACTTGAGAAAATATTTGAAGGAAGTCACGTGATATAGGTAATGTTGTAATGAGAAACACAAAAACGCATTAGGTAGCGTATGTGTGTCGTGGGAGTGTGTGTATGTGTAGTCATACACACACATGCGTGCCCAAAGAATACAGCTTCAGTCAGGTTTAAAGCACTAGAGCGACTGTATGGTGACGTATGTATTTAATAGACCTGTTACAAAATATCACATATGCTCAGTTTTTATTTATACATTCCGAGGGTGTGAATGGAACAAATACGGAGTAATCGTGTGTAATACTGTTACAGTCCGATACAAAATATTGTTCATCATTCGAGTTCGCGTGTAGAACCGTCAAAGGTTTTGAACCTAACAAGAGCCATTGAGACTCTACCAACACAGAGCCGATAAAGTTAATACAAATTATATTATTACTATAAATAATAATAATAATAATCACCCTGAAATTAGTGATTCATTACAATGGTGGGTAGCTGGATTGTAAGGGAAGTCGTGTTAAAGTGTAATATAATATATTTTTATTAATAATTAAATCCATACGTCCATTTCCACCGTTTGTCCTGTGCTTAGAGCTATAGGACATAGAGTCTTAATCGTAGTATGATTTCGATTAATTTAACGTAAACATGTTCACTTTTTATTCGTTCCAATAAAATAATACAGAAATGTTCACAGCATCACTTGAATTGAGTGCATTTTTCTGTTTTTTATTTTTCTTTACAAATAACATACAAATCAAAATTTATTTTTTAAAAAGTATTCAGGCTTTCTCGAGAAATACGTCAGAAATCTGGCAGAATCTGGCAGTGATTCCATTGACGAATTAAATTTTCGAACACCTAGAACCACACAACAACTGAATTAAATGGACTGAATGGATACAGCATCCACCTTTTTGAATACGATTTTCGGACTGATGCCGATAAAGTGTGCCACCGTCTTTCGTGCCAATTTGTAGCCAGCCAGCACCACCAAATAAACGCGCATTATCATATTCTAATCCAACTGTAACCTCCCACAGGTTAAACCGTGCAGTGAAATACAGAATTAGAGATAAATTAATACCACTGAATGATCGTAACGTTTTGCATTATTACGTACATTTTTGGAATCGAATTCCTAGGCTTTTAGACCATACATTAATTAGGGGATTGTTTTTATTTCTATGTTGGAATTTGAGATCCACCCAAAACTAGACACAGAAGTGAACAAACCGCGCAAGCGATATGGAAGGCTTCAGAACATTCTATCCATAGACGTTCCCTTTGATAAAGCTAATTAATGCGTATCAGACGTATTCGTCATTCCGCTGTGTCTACCAGTGGTAAGAGAGGTGTAATTAGTTTTTAGCGAATAAATGAAAGATGCACCTGTAGTGTATGGGGGGGGGGGGGGAGGACCGATTTCTACTGGATTGTATTCATAAATGTGCCGTACAGCCGTCTCAGTGAGCTCAGAGTGGTTACTCCCGGGTTACGGATTGCATTTTTTAATGTTAAACTTTCCACTAGTCTATTAATTAGTTCACAATTAAAGTTTTTGAATTTCATCTATTTAAGAAGACAGATGTTTCTAAAGAATCGGACGAACTTGTTAATCAAGTAAGCTGTATTTATTTATTAATTAAATTGAGGCTGAAGTATGATCACAATACAAATAAATAATAATAAACAGTATTTGGCTAGATCTGTCATTACCTTAGAACAGAGCAGCGCAGGACTGCTGTCCTTTGTTGGCGGTGCTGAAATAGAACGCCGTAACTGATCTGTCACTCTATATCGTCTCTATTAAATGATCGTTTTTTCCCAACATCACAAAATGTTGTTAAAATAAATGCACACATGGAAAAATACATCAAATCACCTTTAATTTGATTTTTAAAACGATTATATTTAATAGTGTAAATATCAAAATCTTTCCTTTTGGATTTTAATTCTTTAAATATAAAAACATATGTTACAAAGGAATACTTTCTAGGTATAATATGCACTACATTGACGTAATTTATTTTTTCGGAAGATAAATATAAATGTGTATGATTTTTTTAATATGAATTTTTCAGAAATTTCTTATTATAGCCACATAGTTTTATATGGTATTGTAGTTTGATTAAAATATGTTGGGAAACAAACGACTGTATTAAAGTAACAATATAAAGGCAAAAAGTATGATGGGAATGAAATACACAAGTATACATTCCTCCTATACAACAGTTAAAATCAAACTAGGATTGTTCATGTTAGAGGTGCTTTGATAGATAGATAGATAGATAGATAGAATGTTTTCATTAGTATTGTTCTTAGGATGTTAAGGATGTACATGTTTAATATCCCACAAAAGGCTCACCTATCACTTACTTATTTTCACTTATTTATCAAATATTAAAGACTATGCAGTTCAAGTATGAATTTATACTAAAAATCTATATCGTTAACTTGTTACTTATATGTGACCACTTGTACTTTTGGATTTAACAAACATTTCAATGACATATTAGGATTTGACACAAAGCCGTGGGCACCTGAGGATGTTTGGCTATATGGTGGCTTTATATATGTATATCATTATATCTACAAAGCCTCATACATATTTACAATGAGCATAATAAAATGGAAGAAAGTATATTAATATAGCAAGACTGTGCAGTTCTACTATACGTGTCGCTCCATTTATCCATCTTCAAATCTTGATTCCTGGACAGGATTCTAGGGGGACCTGGAACCTATCCCAGACAGCATTGTGTGGACAATGAGAATGTAAATGTATAGGGAATTAAACATAACCTGAAGCGAAGCTGTTGTAGTTAAAGCGACCTTGCAATCATTGACTTTGTGTATCAGTGTACAGATGCAGGTGGTGAAGAGGGTAGAGGGTGATTTTCCCTCTTTTTTTCAGTATAATTACAAGAGTAGGGAGGGGGTGGAGCCTCACAGTACCACTGTGCTAAGAGAAAGAGGTTTAATTACATCAGCTCCAGTGCCATGCTCTGTGTGTGTGTGTGTGTGTGTGTGTGTGTGTGTGTGTGCGTGCGCACGCGTGCGTGTGTATGTGTGCATCCATGTGCAGGGATCTGGATGGAATGAAAATTATTACAAAAAGGTCCCAAAAAGTGAGTAAAATCTGAACAATGTACAAAGTGAAGCATCTGGATTCGCATTGTTAAAATTCTGGTTGTTATATATATAAAAAAGAAAGAGCATGAATAACTCCGATTAAACAGGTTGTGCCGTCTTTTAACTTTCCTTACAACCTATGCTGAAGTATTTCAGATGCAGTTTAAAATAAATATTACAAAGGTTTACATGAAACTGTAATCAGACTATATTTTTGGATTCTTTAATGCTTGACTGATGTTTTCTTCTTTTGATATAATATGTGCATTGAAATCTTATTTGAATGTTAATATGATATATAAACAGCAAATGTAATGGCTATGAATATTTCCAGTGGCAGATGTCTTTGTAATACTTATGTGTCTTTCCTGTGATCATAGGTCTGAATCTGTCCTGGCTGTGACACACATGGCTTGAGAATTTGGGTGGCCTAGGGGTTGGTTGTTATCTTTGGTTATCTAGCTGTATGAGTGGTGTACATTCTTCATAAAGCTAGATAACCGAAAGTAACAAGAATCCCATTACACTCCTGAAAGGCAACAAGACTTCCTTCATCCCTGGGAATGCAAAAAAAGAATACATACATGCATACGCAATAGTAGAAACCAAATCCAACAATGAAGCAATCAGAAGACAGCAGAACAAAAGTAAAACAAAAAGGTAAGACGGAAATCTCAGCCATCAGCTTTCTCTGTGCCATACATGCTTTGAGAAGTTCCCCAGACAAGACACCTCATATATAGCAATAGTTTGATAGCACCAGGGTAACAGGTAAGGCTTGAAAGAGATTCATGCTTCCATTGTCTACAGCCACAACCCATGTAATCCTTTTGGAAGAGTGCTCGCTGATGTAGTATCTCCGTTAAGAAAAACATTACTTCCCTGGGGGGTGACCTTAAATTTCCCAGTAAAAACTCGGCCAGATACTTAACAGTTGAAGGGAAACATCTGAACATTTCAGACCTTTATTACAGTGAACTTCTTGCCCTGTTTACTCCCTTCAGCACTTGGATTTGGAGCTACTTTCATGAGTAGCTAAAGTAACAGTGAAATTTTAATCAAGAGAAAGATGAAAAGTACATGCTGATTCCCTGACAGCCCCTTTCCTGCATTAAGGGGAGGGGGTGTTGGTGCAGCATGACCACGGTTAATCTATTAATTCCCTGAAGCCGGTATGCAGCATGCAAGGGCTTATAGCTCAATGTCACATGGCAATCGCTCGCCAGCACGTCCGCAGGACAGCGTTTCTCTCTGTAAGCCGCAGTCCTGCTTTAGTAAATTGCCCAAAATGGTCGGTGCACCATAAAGTTTTATACCCATTGGCAGGGAAACCCAGACGGGAGCTGTAAAATGTTGCATTAACTATTCAGGACACTAATTTTACTGGTCCTTTCCAATAGCATGTGATGTTTGTTTGATTCGGCTCAGCAAAGCTCAGAGGTGGTGCCTCAGAGTCGTTAATTTCATGGGGCAGTCGGCCTCTGTGGAAGCCCCCGGCATAGTGAGCTGTGTTTTGCCAGCTGACCGCATGCAGTGCTGATCTGACAGATTGCCCCACCTGACCCTACTCAGCTGTAGGTCCCGCAGTCCCATTAAGGCTGCAGACAGGAACAATTACACCCAGAAAGTGACCTGAGGACAGTATTGTTACTCCGCCCGTCAAACCAGCAGACAATCCTCTGCATATACAAGGGATATACTTACGGCCGCAGTATGGGCATGGATACCCTGGCAGATTCGGGGGGCCCAGCACATTACAAGGGCCCTTGAAAATGTAAAGTTATTTGTAAAATTGGACAGAGGAGCCAACAGTAACATTTTGTCAGGGGGCTCAGAATGGTTATGCTATTACAAGCACTTTGAACTGGCTCTTACTAACATCTTTTTCCCTTTGAAATCCACACAGACTACATCACACTAAGCATGATCTAGTAATCACCGGTTTCTTATTTCAGCTCCATGACACGCATATTTTCAATACTCTCTTCACGTTCAGTTTTTCATCATTTTTCATAATTTAATTTTGGAAACGGTCATCTTTCAAAATCAAAGTCTTTGAAACTATATTACGTAACAAAGGGTGCAACAGTATTTGATATTAGGCACACTAACGTGCTTTGATAGCTCATTCCTCAAGGAGAACTTAAGGAGCATCAGTCTGCTTCCCTTCTCTGCCTCCATGACACCAGCAGAGCTTTCAGCAGACAGGCACCACAGTTCAAGCACACCCTATCCAATTAGCTCATAGAATACGGTCCAAGCTTCCTTATCTACGTGTGTAGCCTCTGACACCCACTCAGCTTGTTTTCACTGTTGCAGTGCAGTCGTCGAGTACAACCCGCTAGCAGACGGTCGGGGGGGAGCTTTGTGGAGAGGTGACAGGAAGTGACCCAGCCCGCATATGCTGCTCATTTTCCTCATGACTCAGGTTGCTTGTATTGTGAAGGATTTATCTGGACTCTGAATGGCTGGAAATCCTGATTTTTGATTGGACAAGGCTGGTGGGGGGCGTGGCTAGCTTAACGACGGTCGTCGTTACTAAATTGAGTCTAGCGACCATCGCGTAAGTTGTCATGGAAACCTGTATCGGTGTGAATAGGATTGAGATAAACAGGGACTCAGTGTGTGTGCAAAAAGAAACTCCCAATCCTAATGGAGGACTGCTGTACTGTTGGCTCCGATCCCATTCCAGTAAAGAAGTCTCTGTTTGGTCTTGTGTCCCATGGTAGTCATCTGTAATGGAGAGTGGACATTTATGAGAAATTTCCATGCAGGTACAGCGTGGTGTTGGAGCGTAAACCGTATAGACCAGGAATGTGCGTGCAGGGGGGGGTCTTTGTGTGTGGCAGTCAGCGTTGTTATCTTTCTGACTCTCTGCATCACAAATCCTGGTAGAAAGTTCTAGAAGGAGCCCCCCTCGCATTTTGTCGCCTTGAAAAGGCCCAAGTCAGGATTTTCAGACAAAAGGCCAAGCTGGGTCCTTTCTTCCACGTCTGTCGGAAAAAGAGTGAAGGAGGGGCCGTGGGGTGGATTTGTCTTGGTTTTCATGGTCTAGGCAAGCAGATTTAGACTGCAAGTGTCAAGTAGAAAAACAGCCATTGTAGCCTTACCCCCCAGTCAACTGTACAGTCAATAGAACTAGTACACTTGTCATGGGGAAACAATGGAGCCCTTTGCTACTCTTCCACCACAACGGGGGCTGAACAAACAGAGAGTGTTTTCTAAGGAACAAAAAAAAAAAACGGGGTGATTTTTGCCCTTCTTGCCCTGTTAATGGAGTATGTCAAACAGGCAGGAAGAACTGTTCACTGTTGGCCTGTTCAGAGTCCACATTTTAGCAGACCCTTCCCCATGAAATCTGAATACATTTCCGCCATTTGCAGGAGTCAGTGGGCTCCTGATGATGAAGGGGATTAGGCTGAATAACTTACCAGTAACAGTACACAAGATCGCGTTCACAACAAACACATGCTAATCTGTCACAAGGCCCGGCTTTGCAGATTCTCAAAGTTCCTATTTCTGCAGAGATGTCACATGATGTCAGAACTTTGTTCTTCTATTAAGGCCTTGTGTGGTGCATAAAGAGTAGGTTATGAAAATAGTGTTTTATTTCATATCTTTCGCAATCCATTTCTGTAGTGTTTTGAAGATTTGTTTACCCATTTGCGTTTTCAATTTCTGTTTGACGTCATTCAAATTCAGCAGATCCAAGCGAATCTGAGTGCAACAACTTACAGATAACGTGTTAACATCTGTCTTTAAGAATTGGGCTCACCGAAATGTTGAGTGAAAGAGGATTAATACACGCTGTATGGTACCATATGTGAAACCACATGTAGAACATGGTTTCACATTGATGGTACACCTTTGCTTAGCTGTTAGAATGTTAATGAGTAGATATGAAGTCATGGCAGCTAAAATGAGAAGCTAACACTGAGGTATGGGCTGCAGCTACAGCATTTTTACTTTGTGGGCTAAGTTTAAGTATTTAAGTGTCGTGCTTCTTTGGCTACTTATGTTTTGTATACCCAAATTAGGTAACAGACGTCTGGTTTTACATGTTGAGACTGGTCACCCTTCTTTCCAATTATCACGCTGCAATTAAGATCTGAGCCAATACACTAGAGAAGTGACTTTAGATCAGAACAGAAATTGCATTCTATTTAGGTTTTCAGTCAGTTCTGGGACCAGGGGACATTCACTTTGGACAGCTGAGGTGTCTAAATGCAAGTCATTTGCTTGTTTTTTTTTTCCTCCTCTCACCTATGAAGGCATCACCACAAGCAACAAGCCTGTGCTGCCCGCGGTGTCAAATGCTTTGTATTTGTATGAGGACATTTTTCCAACATCCAAATTGAGCACCCAAACAAACAAACAAAGAGGAAATTATTAAATATCTGCCACCATTCAGTGGTACCCTTTCCGCACCGATTCTGCCCCTCACACACTCACACTACAGTCCACCCCCACCCATCGTACAGCTCCTACCGGCACCACCTGCTGACAAAGAATGATGACATTGTCGCCAGTAAAAGTGCCAGCGCCAAGGCAGTGGGGTTCCCCTCAGTTATACTTTTTAAAGTTAGTTTTTAGGTTCTCTGTCTCTTCTCTGTCCTGGGACTCGTCCCCTTGCTACCATTTAGCCAGTTGTAGCCAGAGCCCTCGACAGACCTCAAGAAATTTCAGGACAGTATCGAGGAAGAAGACCTTCTGTAGGAGAAAGCGTCGCTGTAAACTGTGGCAGGGAGGACTGGCATTAAAGAACCTCACGATTACAAAAGCAAACAGCTCAATAGCTGCAGGTTTATTGTGAGCTACTCCTCAGTCCCCCCACCCCACAAAACCCCTCAGTGTTTGCTTGTCACATGTGAGCCATTCAGTTTATACATGCTAAATCCAGCCTTATGGTGGTCCGGGAGTTCTCAGAAAAAGTTGGCGGGAAAAAACGGGCGGAAGTTTGAATCTGAAACTGACGCACAAACTATTCCGAACAGTCACTAAATCGCTGCACACAGATATCACCGAATTAACACTTATCACTGACATTAATACTAAAATCAGTCCTTTATAGGAGAGTATTAACTTAGTTTCAACCTTCTAAATATTCATTTTATATTCTTAGAAAACACTTTGTGACTATTCACATGCTTTTAAAAAAGTATACTTCGTTTTATTTTAAAACATCCTCGCCTTTGTAGAAATTTTCACATTCCCTTGTTCAGTTGCCTCGGAGCAAGCTAAGCAATTATCACCCTTTCTACCAGAACTGGTCATTGCCGATTCAGGCATATACACACTCCTGGACGGGAGACTCAGCAGGGCGCCCAGACAGCATATGTTCCATATTACCCCTCAGTTTAGGCTCCTTTACTCACGCGATATCCTATCAAGAACGTTAACTCTGTTTGCCGTTAATTTGGTACATCAGCATGGTTAATATGTTTGCATGTCTTTCAGGATTATATTACAGCAAAGAAATGTATATATAAATAAGTGTTGTTGATGATATATGGCTACAGCAAACAATTAACTGTGTAAAATGGCAGGCGTTCCATTTTCTAACCGGGGCGATATGTCTCGCTAACATCAGCTGTTGTCTTCAACTACAGACACATTCAGGCAACAACAATGATCTTGGGTGGCATAACGACGGAAATGTAATTGGTTTCACAGGGGGGAAAAGCATAGATGAAAGTCGCTGCGAAAACAGCGAGACGCAGCGGCAGCCTTTTTTTGTCCAGAGTGGGCTGCCGTTGTTTTTCGTCGCCACGTTAATTTCACTTATTCTCACTGCCCCCCAAAAAGATTTGTCCTGCTCGTTCTTTCTTCCCTTCTTTTTTTCCCCCTTCTTTCATTCCCTCTCTGTGTAGTTTTTTTTCCCAGCCTTGATGCTCCAATGGTTGGGGCTTATTTGCATACATTTGCATAATGAAAGTGATTTGCATGCTTAGGGGCAGACTGTACCGAGAGAACAGACGTGGAGAAAAGGGCGTGCGGCTTTGCGTGCCTCTGTGCTCGAGTCTCTCTGTATGTGCATGCGTCCGCTGCTGCCGGTCAGACAGACAGACAGAAGGCCACTCATGCTCCTGCTCTCCACTTCTTAATATCGCCCCTTTCCCTTCTTTCGCAGGCAATGAGCGCGCAGGGAGACCGTGAAACAGAGGAGGAGGGGCTGCGATTTTTACACCGGCTTTGCGCGGCAGCGTCTGTCGACGCGTTTGCCTCTTCCCCTCCCTTCCCGGTTGCCTGCCCGCCCGCTTTCCCTGTACGGGAGGATGCCGCCCTCGCCACCATCTTAGGATAAGGCTGGCATGAAATGGCAGTGGGACCCCAAGCAGGTAAAATAAATAAATAAATTGACCCCCACCGTCTATGGCTCCGAACAGCCTGTCAATTCGGAGGGTATTATAATTACCGATGATGAGTGCTTGTCGCTTAAATTGCCCGATATTTAGGTATGGGTGGTGTTTTGTCTTTTGCACCAAGTGAACTGTATGCCTGGGCAAATACTGGGTGGATACACGCATGTAATGGAGATGCACGCTCCGCTGCTCGCGTGCGGGGAAATTTGTGCCCTCCCTCCGATGCCAGGGGGGGAGGGCCACCCGTTTAGACACATCAAATACATGCATGCAGCATCAGACAAGGGATGTTGCTGTGCAAATGTAACATCAGTACATTTTCGCACAATTAAGACCTGCAGTTTATGATACTGACCGAAGCGATTTTGTCAGCATGGCCAGTGCTTCTTTTGGCATTATTCTAAATATTTTAATCAATGATTTACCCAGCGAGTATCTCACGAAAAAAGACAAAACGATAGTGTGACAGGATGTATTTCAGTGCATTATGTTTACTCATGATTATTGGAACAATGCTATTTTAACTTAGCTGTGATAGAAATATAATAATGTTATTGTTTTAACAAGTAGTGTTAAAATGTCATTTTATGGTTTTCTGTAAATTTCAGGAACATTTAGAAAACAGGTCAAATACAAAAATTGTTACAGAAATGTATCTGCATTCTGTTTATGCCTGACAAGCGGCATTTGGACGCACACAGACTTCAAGTTGTTAAACAGAAGGATCTAAGAGTTTAGGAATCTTATTATCGGTTTATGTGATAATCTCATGTTAATCTGTCGTAATGGACGCAGACTAAAATTAAGATGTCCCACAAAAAGCTATTGTGTATAAATGAGAATAGCGGATACAGAGAATAGATGTAGCTATTTATGAATCATGGTTATATGAACAATGATCAGACATCAATAACACTTCAAGCTCTCTGAACCAACAGCCCCAATGTCTTTTTATGTAGCATGTACAGTAAAAATATCTCTCAATGCTTTTCGACACCAATAAAACTATTATTTTATATAGGTAAAAGAATTATATGCCTTTTATTTGTATTACAAAACAGAACATTTAGTTCAGTAATAAAAATAATTGAAACTGATATCAAGCCATTGAGCCAAGTGATGAATGAGAGGGAGGGTAGATGGTGAGTGTTTTCCTACAGCACTGTGCAGCAATGCCAACAGAGCAGGCAGGTGGGGGACAGAGCACAGCAGTGAGGATTCAATAGAGGGAAGCTCTCTTTGTGTCTCCGGCGGAGTTCTGGGACAGCCGAGGCCTGTATTGTTACCCCCATCGAGGTTGTTGTAGGGACCCATTATTAGGGCTAGGGAGCGAGAAGTTTAAAAACCTCTTAACCAAAACACCAATTAGAGCCGGCTGGGCCAGATTAACTAAGGGACCTGGGAGACAATGAGACCCATTGTGCCTGCCTCATAGAGAACGTCTCCTTTTTTCGCATCCGCTTATCAGAAGCCAGGGTGATGCCGTTCACCATTAGGACCTCCTCCTTCAGGGAGGGCGTGGAAAAATAGCACCTGTACACCAGATATTTCGCTTGAGAGAGATGAGACATATTGGGAGCAGATCCCGTTAGCAGCTTAGTCTCATTATGAATCATCTACACTGTAATTCTGTTTTATAGACTCTGACGAAGCAGTCATCACCTCCTCTTTGGTGAAACGAATGAATTGATTAGAATGCAAGAGACGGTATATGTAAAATTTCAGCACACCTCAGCAGAACCCATGATAAAAATCCTACAATCAAAACAAATGCTTCAAAATGGTTCCATTTGGAAGAAAATAGTGCAAAGCCAGCTCTTCTGCTCGTTGGTTAATATGTACAAAAAATGTCGACAAATCGGGCGCCACTTCAGCCTGGACTCGCGTGTAACTGATAAGGACGTGTGAGAAAAGGCTCTGTAATTTCTCCGCTTTTACAAACTATGGAAAAAATTATGCATGACAATGACGTCAATTTCTTAGGCAACTTAAATAATCGTGGTTAGTCGCTATCAGTGGATGAGAGCCAGGGACTGCTGGGAGAGCAGTGGCTGTGAAGATTATGCTCAGCTACAATAATACAATGTAAGCTGAAGTGGATGGCTGGTGTAGGTGATGAGATAATGACAATTTGGGTAGGGAACATGGGGGTGGGGCATCTGGAGAGTTTCGGCTTGTGCGGGAGCCCACGCCCTCACCGCCGTATCTGCAGGCTGCCACGGGCCCCCTTGTTGGTGCAGCTGGAGAGAGAGCAGCTGCCCCCCCAGACCCATGGAGATACCAGTCCTGGGAACCAAAATGGAAGAGACCCCCACGCTGGCACTGTGGGCCTCATGTCTGTCTGTGTCACTGCCCCCTCCCTATTGCCTGTCACGCCTCCTCCTCCTTCCTTGTGATGCTGGGGGGGGGGGGGCTTGAGAAGGACTTCAAGTTCATGGCCAGACCTCCTATTGAGCTGACAGCCTGACTGTTTGCTAAATTCAGGACCTATTCAAAGCCAGCATGGGGGGGGGGGGGGGGGGACATGGAGGGGCTGACGGGGGGGAGGGAAAAGGAAGGCTTCCTTTGGCCCAGGAGCAAAACTTTTCCTTCAAATTCGCAAAAGA
>JAOYFF010000135.1:15760155-15783689 GCA_025773925.1 Cryptomyrus ogoouensis | reverse complement strand
CTTCATGGGGACGATGATTCCCGAGAGCGTGCTGCTCACTACTGTATGGTCAGCAGCGAGCACCCCCGCCTGACACCAAGAAGCAGAGTGCAGCCCCTGGGTCTGTCTGGCAAGACACAACACACACAGGCTGGAGTGTGGGAGCAGGCCGAGGGGCTGGGTGCATATCAGAGCCCTCCACCCCTTAGCTGACAGTAGCCTCCCTGCAAGGGCCCATATAAAGAAATGAAGACGGCTTTGACATGAATTAAATCTAGCAACAATGGGGTTCGCCGTTTGTTATGACTGCAAAGAAGCTTCTGTGTCTCCTTTATATTCCTGTGTTGGAATTCCCACTATGGGATTCTGAGTCAAACACCAGTGGGAGGAGGGGGAAACTGTATCCACAATGAGTAACATGATGGATTTGGATAGTTACTCTGCATTCTCTACGTAGCTTTACACACACCTGACTCAGTCTTACAGTACAGGCTTGTGGTGGGAAAAAATTATATTATGTGCCTGAACTTGATGCAAGGAATTTGAAAATGACACACGCATGTAAAGAAAATGCTGATACAACGGAATGGAATATTTTAATCCTCATATATGCTCATCACGTTTCCCTTTTTAATGTCTTGCATATTAAAGGAAATCCCTTCAAGTGACAAAAGCTGAATAGTTGGAGATTTCAGTGGTGAGATGGCACATGGAAGCTCTAAATGCAAAGCACAGAACACACAGAACATGAGGCACTGCCCAAAGCACAGAACACACAGAACATGAGGCACTGCCCAAAGCACAGAACACACAGAACATGAGGCATTGCCCAAAGCACAGAACACACAGAACATGACACATTGCCCAAAGCACAGAACACACAGAACATGAGGCATTGCCCAAAGCACACTGAGCCAACAGCCTGTTCCAGGAAGCACAGGTATTATACAGAGGACTCACTGGGCATGCTCATCTCAGCTAATGGATTTGTTCATTCCAGTTACACTTAGTTTCAACTTTAACATTTTTACTTTAAAATTCACTTTAAAATTCTTCACACAGAAAAAAAAAACGAATGTGCATAGTTAAATAACATGAAACATTTAATATAAACTTTCACAGCACTATTTTAATGTCATAGTGCTTGAAGCCAGATAAATTAAACTGTATTATGGGATTAGAGCGACAGCAGTGTGTTGAATGAGGTGTAGATTAGACTTGACAGAAACAGAGAGAAGGCAGTTAGAAACTGTCTGGTTCATCACTATGCTATAGCTGTAGAAAGACTAGATGCTCATTATATGGAGCCACAGACAGCATGTATGGCAGAACCTCACTCCATGACTAAGGACATCCATCCATCCATCCATCAATCCTGTAATATAAATAAAGCTGTTCTAAGCTGCACAAAGGATGCATGTTTACACGATAAACCTTGACCACTCTGTACTGATTACATATCAAGTCAGGCAACAACTAAGTAATACTGAAGTGAAATGATATGATATTAAGTACAGAAGCCCAGTGTCATTCATTAAATAAAAAATGTCACATATCTACAGTCTCTCCCTGAATGTCTACAATTTATTTTTAATACGTCAATTCTCTGTGAATTTTAAATCAAGTTTATCGGTTGAGGTAGCAAAGAAACTTGGATACTTCTAATTTCCCAAATGTACCCAGATTTCTTGTGTTTTCATTTGACGGCAGCCTATTACATACTGAGCCCTTACCACAATTAGTCTGACTATAAAGTGGCCCACTAACAGTATTCATGATTCACACCCAAACCATCACAATTTTAACATCCAAACTTTTGTTTCACAGTACAGTGGAACAACACCACACAACCCATCCCGCTGTTAAACTCCTAGACTGATAGCTAGATTGGAAAACTAAATGATCTCCTGCTTTTCTTACTTGGCATTCAACCCCTATCACATTCATAAGTATCACAGTTAATTTATTTGTTTTTAAAATTAATTTTGAAAAGCCTATATGCATATATATCCTAATCAGCCAATTAAACAGTTTTTAAATAAAACATACATTTACGCAATGTTTTTTATTAAAATGTTCGTTGTTGAGAATTTTTTTTAATTAGCATAAACAAAATAAACAGTGTATTCAGGTATATTAACTGACTACAGATATATGCTTCCCCAAATATGCAGCTACTGGGAAAGGTGGCGTTTAAGGCTGACAGTGCGAATCGTGAGTTTTTGCAAAAGATAAAACCTTCTTATTTAAAGTACCTCAAAGGCCTGTTTTCCAGGTTTGACCATTTTGCAGACTGTTTGAAAAGTGGAGGCAGGGCAACCCCCGTCTAAAGTCACTTTGCAGCATTTTTCTCCTAGAGCCACTTCAAGTTACAGGAATCAGAAAAAAACACTTCATTTCATTTAGGTTGCAACCCATGAAAATTGTGAACAAATTTCCTTTCTATTGTGCCCTGTGATCGATTAGAGCACCATCCTGGGTTATTCCATGACTTGCATCCATACCTTCTGAGATAGGCTCTGGACGGCCTTAGGGTACAGAAAATAAAGGAGTGGATGGATTTCCTTTTATAGATTGCAAGAAGAAGAAGAAGAAGATGAATAATAATAATAATAATAATAATAATAATGTGTTGTCTTTTCAATAGAAAATAAACAAATTCACAGCTACAGCTGCACATCAGACCATCATAAGCTGAATATTTATTCAGAAAATTGACCTTGACTATGGTTGCAGTGCTGACCTCCATTGATCCATCCTCTACACTGCTTGTTCACTGCATGGCCATGTTGAGCCTGGAGTTTATCCCAGGAAGCAGAGGACACCGGGAAGGGGAACACCCTGGATGGGATGCCAGTTCATCGCTAGGCACATACAGTCCCACACTATAGGCAATTCAGAGACACCAGTTCACCAAACTGTATAGTTCTGGACGGTGGGAAGAAGCCAGAATTCAAAGATGAACATGGGAAGAGCACACAAACTCCTTCTGCATTACAATTAACGAATACGCTGAATTAAGCTTATTACAATTTGCATTCGTATCTTTTTTAGTGCAATAAGTGATTTCCCTCCCACAACAGTAAATACAAGCGTCTTGCATCTTCACATCATCAGTGTTGTGTATGACCCTCACTGTAATGAAACTGTTGCTAATCAAGCTCTTGGCAATGCAGCTACTCAGCTTTGTTTATATAGATAAGGTCAGACTGAACCAGGGTTCCCAGCCTATTGTTCTGGCGTCCAGATGACCCCTGAAACCATAGTGCAGGTGAGCAGATTCACATGCACACACCAATAATATTCCTGTCCTCTTTCACTCATAAGGGTGTGTGGACAGCATGCACGTTTTACACAACATATTTATCCATATGGTCAATGAATATTCATAGTGCAATAGGCTTTTAAAAAAATATTATGTCATACCTGGAATGGCATTCCCTGGTTTAGACAGGTGGATTCTGTTTATATTTATAGCCAATAATTTCAGAATTAAACATTCATCAACTTTCATTTGCATACTGTAAACACATGTGCTTATGTTCTCTGATGTCAAATTTGCAGTTTGTACTTTTAATTACATTGAACATTTACATTATCACTGATTTATTTAACAAGGTACTACTAATACATTCATCTGTGTGTAATGAGAGGTGTAAGACTGGATGTAAAGAGGAAAACGGTAAGTCGGGTAAAGAGAATACATCGACTGGAATCTGGGTTAATTATGACTAAGCAACGATTTTCACCCCCTTCACGCTGTGAACACGCATCGAGAAGATGCGCCCTCTGCTGGAAAACGAACATAATACAGTACGAAATATGTTCAGAGAGTTTTGGCTGCCTGGTAAGAGAACACACAAAGCGTGGCGTTTTCAAGTCTAACATTTGTTCCTGTCGTTATTTAATAATGTGCCTTATTGTAATGGAAAGCATTAGGTCTGAAACTTCCAGAAAAAAAGAAAACGTTTAAAGCATTAAAGCACGGAAATACAGGCTCCTTTAACGAATGGTCTTTGTATCAGTTTTAGCGTTCTGTTAATTCTACATTCTTGAATGAAAATTACATTTAACATTAAACTTTAAAAATCTAATCTAAGCGATATGTTCCAAGATTGATCCAAAATACTTAGGCCTTACTATAATTCGATGTTATAATCGATTGCTGATACATGAACTCATTTACCGTGCATTGAAATACAACACAACATATTCCAATGCGAAGCTATACAACATATTTGTTTAGCTATTAAATTGGTTTTTTAAAAATCGCATATCAAAATGGCTTATTTCAGAGATTGGAATAAGCGCAACGCTTTTAATAGTCGAACTTGCTTTATACATTTTTATACAAACGCACACATATACACGCAGTCAACAACCGTATCATTTTAAGACGTAATCGAATAAATTGCAGTGTGGTTCTTGCCACGCGGAGGACATCATCAGCAGAGTAGGTGACCATGGTGGCTGATCCTAAGGACACTACAAATTGATAGAATCCCACGTTTTCTGCCAGCTATAAAGTTGCTTTGTTTTTTATAGTTCGGCTAACAGTAGAGACACAGTGATTGGTTACGGTCAATACAGCAAATTCGATCCAATTACAGTCGAATAATGTAAAAAGAGCACAGTGTCCTGGTGCCGCCTTCGCGGTTTGTGCTTGTGCCAAAACTTCGTGGGCTTGAAACAGCGTCGTTATTTAGGCAGTAATTAATGACAAAAAAATAGCAGGAGGTAAGAGGAATGGGTCAGAGACAAGGAGACACGTAGACAGTATTTTTCGGTGTAGCTAGTCAAAGCCAACAACATACTCCAGAACATATAAGGATGGCTTACAGCTGAAAAGGCAAATAATGCCCAATATTAGGCTTAATCCCCTTGAACAAACGCAAAGCACCAAAAAAAAAACCTACATCACCTTAAATTATTATCAATGCCCTCCCAAAACAATTATGAATTACTATTGCATTTTAATGTGGTAAAGAATTTTACAAATTCCTGTCAAAACTTTAGTTGCTACTGGAAAAAGATTAAATACAATTCAAATAATTTCTATGACCAACTAAACTGCAGCTCGGGGTAAATATATACTATTTCTAACGTTTGCATGACATCTACTGAAAATTCATCTTTCAAGTAAAATTCAAATATCGTTGAAAGGCAGACTATTGCAATAAGAGAACCGTGATTGTTTTATCGAGTTTTGTGTATTGTGTAAATCTAAAGATTGGTTATTGGATAATCCTTCATTTTTCATATTTATGTTTTATTCATATATTCAACCTTTAAGTGATGTTTATGTTTTTATCAACATGAACGATTAACTTCTAACACTAATAATTAAGAAGCTGCATGAGAAGACTCATACCTCATCGTTATTATAATAATTATTAGTGCTCTTGGACTAAGCAACGTAACACATTTTATATGATATATGAATGGCGTAATATCGTTATTATTAGGAATTGTCTAGTTAATGACAACTCCTGCCGATCATACGCTATAAGCAACATTTCTCCAGAAGGTTCTGTCTGGGTCCTCATGGTTTGCCATGGCAGGTTCAAATGGTATAATACCAGACACGAACAGTAACATTGTCGGCAATGAAATTATTTTGTAATCAGCATATTTTACAACAGAATTTCCGTTTTTCGACAACAAACTCTACTACTGACAGAAATTCATCAAGTTACGTGACGTCAGAATGCACACCACCTAGAGGGATAATCCAAAGGACTGGAATGTATTTAAAAAAATGTAAAAAATCGATTACAAACAATACGGAATTACTAAATGACCGTAACACACTTTAGGCACGGTTTTAAATACTGATAGCCTACATCTGCGCAATTACACTACGAATGATTTTGGCTCAAATATCATGTTCGCCTCCACACACAAAATCGTGAAACGAACAAAATATTAGTATTTAGTTAAAACTGGTAGAAATTCTTACACGTATTTACTAAGAACATATTTCAACAAGGTAGCGGCTGAAACAATTATCTGCTCAATTTTGGTCGTGGGGTTATATCTAGGACAGAATACTAAGTGACAATAATAAATAATAACAACTGAAAAACATCGCAACTAAGTAAATATAGATCGTCCATCAATATAGTCATTATTTCCGAATTGTAAATGTAATTGCAATGTATTTTGCGGCTTCCATTTTGTCAGGTTTACGTAACAGCAACCCTAGTGGAAATTCTAGGTTAAAACAGTTGAATTACCAATCGGTTTCGAAGGATACAGCAAAAAACTAGAGGCACAGCTTAAGTAATATTTTTATTCTAAAGCATTAGACCGGATTAGCTGTCCAACCTCAAGGTTACTTGAAATCATTAGCAAATACTCCTGCAATTTTCCTTTGAATTCAACCTGTGGGGTAACGTGACATGAGTGCAGGAGATAGGAACAAGTTCGCGCAACGCTGAAATAATTAATTTACAGAGAAATGAGACGCTAGTAAGTTACGGTCGTGTCGGCGTCAATGTGTAAATAGTCTATAGGTAGGAGGTCAGAAAGGCAAACGATGATACCACCGCAAAGATGCATGATGTGGGTGGGACTCTACTGCAGTTCGTCAGTAGAAGCTCTTCTAATAAAATGTTCCGGCGAGGTATGGCTTATGAAAACAACGAGTGACTGACAGATAAACTATGGCTAATTGGCATGGAATCGTGGGAAGTCGTAAACAAACTTCTGCCTTTTCTCTTTTGTTTTTATTCTCACCCCATTCTGATGAAGAGGCGCTTGAGTGGAAAAGCAAACTGGTCCGACAGAAGACCTGAATAAGCAATACGTCATACGATCAGTTTTTTTCCATTCACATTGCCAAATAATGTTTAGTGAATTTCACTACAAATCGCAACGTATTCGACATTGCTCGTATCCGAAATATTTTAAATCACCTGTCCCTGGGGTCTATCAACTCAGTTTGGTTTATATAACATTATAAATGTTTGATTTTATCATTTTATCAAAATATTAAACCTCATTAGATGGGCAGTCGGGTTCAAACTTACACACTGAATCTATAACAATCTATAATAAAAGTGTTTTTCATAAACCTGATTCCACTTTTTGCTAAATAGCTAAAATCAGATTAATGATGTTACTAAACACACATAGCAGCCCGAGAGATGAATGGCCAATTAAGAATTATACAGATGACAGGATTTGTTGAGTAGTGGCTTTTGTGAGGTACACAACTTTGTTTTGACGTGCCGTTGCTCAGTTTCTGTTTTCAGCAGAGGGAATGTGTCTTGTACTGTCATTTACCATCGAAGATTCATTAGGGTTTTCTCCCTTGCCTTTCTAGAAAAATAGGTTATTGTATTAAAATGCTGTCAGGCTCACAGTTACACTGCCTGTATATTCCTGTTGGGTTTTCCCATGCACCTCCCAACAACCTGGAATACTACACTGGACACATGGGATCAGGGTGGTAGTTAACCAGGAATAAAGCTGCATAAATGCATATGGTGGGTTTTGTGGGTGGATGGTGATGGCCAGCTGTTCAATAAAGCAACGATAATGGATTAATGAGTGCGAGCAAGTAGGGTTTAACAAACATGTGAGTATGATAAATGATAACAGTTTTTTTTTCTGAAAGGTTTATGAAAGGGCATCTAAAATGAGCATGAATGGGCATTATTTCAGAGATGCCACTGCAACAAAGCAGCACTTCATAAGAAAAAAAAACGACATCTGCAAGTTACCAATACATACCAGGCTAAAATTACTCCAGAAACAAGCAGATTGCCTTGCCATTACTGAGGAAGTGAGGAAATGCGGCATGAATGAGGGTTATCCAAGAAACAGCCTAAGGGCTTCTCCCGTCGTGCTGTTCAAAGGATCTGTTGGTCCATTGGTGTTACCCAAAGGCCTCGATTACACTGCAGCCAAATGACTGCACCAATCAGACAGCACTGGATTATGAGCTCATGTAAACAGTTCATTCTTCCAGGAATAACTGAATAGATTCTGTAATTTCAAAGTGGAAGGTAAAAGGCATCGGTCTAACTAGACTTTGGTTACACCAGAACCCTTTTCCAAAGCACTTCTTCATAAACACTGACCCGGAGAATGGGAGAGGTGGGCTGGTTTGGTTGAATGTGAATGAGTATATACAGTATCTAGCCATGGACACATTATTTGTAAGCATTTCTTGTTTGTGTATATAACATGTAGAAAGACTAGTTAAGAGGGATTCATTTATCTAAGTTATACAAGGTAACAATGTAATGCTCGGTGTGAATTTTTATAGATATTCAGGAAACAAACACATTATCTTAAGTACAAAAGCAGAAATATTACAGATGCAAAAATGTTTGATGAGTTGTTACTTTTCAAGCAAGAATTAATATAGCCTATTTCAACTTAAATTGCCCATTTACTTTCAAACAAATATGTAACTAGTGGTAACATTTAAAAAAATCAGACCCACGCCATTACACATTTCACCAAGTAGAAACGTTACCCTGCTGAACTACAGACCCGACTACACAATTCTAGACACTAATCAAGCTCTTCCTACAACTCACTCTCTCTCTCACTCACTCACTCACTCACAGTGAGCTCCATTACATGCAAGCACACAATTATGTGCATTCTAATTTACTAATAAATATTTGACAGATTCTTCTTTATATGTGGGCAAAACATTCAATGTGCATATTTAATGCAAAAATACAGAACACAGAAAGCAATATAAAACGACTCCAGCGGCCAACATGGCAATTAAATATATAAATGTCAAAGACTGAGAAAGAATAGTATTCATCAGTGCTACTATCCTTTTAAATAATAATCGCGTGGACCAAAATTAATCTTAATAATATCAATAACACCAAGGCACAAAATCAGCCATCCTCAATAAAAACAATTTCTGTCTCAGAGCACCACACACCAATGATAAATAGAGCATCTCAAACAAACAGCGGAGGAATCAATATATTTATCATAAGACCCATGTAACAGTCAGTGCCTCAATGACAACATTGTTCCCTGGCAAATTTTAACTGTTGCATATCTAAAAACTTTTCTGTAATTTTATGTATATATATTTCTATTTTACATGTAGTGTTATAACCAAACTCATCACAATCTAATCAACTGAAGCCTATTAGAACAGTAAGAATATATTACAGATTTTTTCCAGACGTTTCCATATTCTTCCAACCTGCAGTGCTTGGCAGATTATAATAATAGACTCGTCTATCAGCTGCTCACGCCTGGGGAGTTAATTGCCAGTATGCGATGGGGACCTTTGGTTACACGCAGACTGGGAGACTTGGGCATCATTAGATCAGTAGATGTTGACTTTGCCCCACCTGCTCTTCAGAAGCTGTTCTCCTGCGGCGAGGGATTTCTCTCTCCTCTGCCATTCCACAGGGAGGTTTTCAGAAGGTTAACTGTACCATTTCACACACTGTCAATAACGTCTCTTCACTGAATTAGCATCGATTCTCAGCAGTTACGTTTTACGGTAGTTGAAATATGTAGCTGGATAAGTGGGAATTCAAACAGGTATAATACTGCATGCGTTAAAGTTAATCTGGAAGAGTAAACCATGGTATACTCCTCGACGTTTACCATAACACACTTACCATTCATCTTATCGCATTAAGCAAATGCAAATATAGCGCAGGCAACACGCCCATGATATGAGTTAAAAAAGGCACAGGTCAGATGTCTTCCGACTTAAATGACGTCATCAGATAATAAGTATCTTTCATGTTTAGTGCATCAGTTGAAAGATCTAGGAAATGAAAACACACGATTTTTGTCAAAAGTCACTGTACCCTTTTATGCCAAAACAAATCATCAAAATATAAATAAATTCATGTTTAGTGACATTTGTCTTGTTGTTGATGATGACAATGATGGTTATTACTGATATTAGCATTTTTATTATTACTAGCTTATACTCAGGCTAACAGACCTAAAATGGAGAGTGGAGAAATATTTCATATAGACCATAAAAAATAATACCTAACTTAGGTTAATGTCAGACACACATTTTGTTAAAGTGCACAGTTAGAAGAAGCCAGAGAAAAATTGGCTTTATCTCTTTGGAGAGACTCACACCAAAGAAGGAACTACCAGAGGACTATATCAGAGAAAAGCAGGACTCAGAACTGTCCTATTAGCCTAATGCTAAAGAGGGTTTTTCTTTATGTTTTAATGCTTAAGTGTGAAGTATTACAGGGGCCCCCAAATGGCACATCACCAGCGTATTTAATTTATTAGAAGATGCACAGTGAGAGGGTGCCACAAACACTTTGCCTTTCCAACAAAGGTTTTGCCTTTCCAAAGGTTGATGGCGTGTAAGCAAATATTATCCCCGACCAAGTGGCTGCGTCGCTCCTTCCTCTAGCCCCCCGCTTCCTGGCTCTAATGGACGCCTCTGTGTGCCGTCTCTGTGGCCTCACATCCCGTCCCGAGCGAAAGACCCCGGCCTTAATGTGCCCATTGATTGTGAAGAATGGGGGCTTTGTGGAGCGGGGCTTGAGTGGGTGCCCATTCACTGGCACACAGGCCCTCACACGCAGTGCCCGCCTCAGAACCGGGTGCCAGGAACGGAGATCCAGCGAGGCGGCTTTTCTCGCCCCTGTGGGGAAGTGACAGGGAGGGAGCGCCGCTGCGCCAGCGAGCGACTCCTCAGCATTCAAGAAGAGCGCCGTAATAATGGGGGGCTTTGTGGAGTAACATTTAGGGTCCTGGAAAACTGGACCCCAGCCGTTTAATTTTGACAGTTGCGCATTTAGTAATTCTTTTTGAAATTGATAGACTGGATTAAATCCCGGCTATTAAAGTTGCGTGGTGTTGTTATTTACCCCAATTTAGGCGCTCGAGCCCCAAAAACAAACCAAAAAGCCACGATGAATCATTCAAAACTTAGAAGATTATATATTTTTCTTTTTTTCATTATAAAATCAAGTGCCCGAAAATTACCTCAAGGGACCAGTTAGCGTGTAATTGCGGCTTGTTAAGCAAAGATAAATTATAAAATGAGCCTAAAGCTAAAATGGCGTTATGATGGTCAGGGCGTTTCATTATTCATAGGCGTTACCATTAAGGTGAAGTTCAGGTGCCTTACCGTTTTTTGAGCGCTTGATTTTTTTGTAGGACATACTTTATCAAAGAACCTTATTCTGGAACTGAATATTATTTTCTTAAGGAAAATATATAGAAAATTGAATTCGAGTATATTTATTTCATTACGGAAGCGTTAACGCAGGAAACCTACGGTAAAAGGCATCAATTAACGAACTATAGCGTTGTTTTAGGCTGCTTTAGATTATACAGCACCACCTATTGGAATGTTTGTGTATCAACATCGAATAAAACGTGGATTGTTTTTGTGCTCTTTCCTTCCTCACTCCTTTCAAAATGTCACACTGTCAAATTAATTGAATTGCAGTTTAGTGTATAAATATTCTAGAGTTTGAATTCCACCCGAAATTCAGACGGAAATCAGAAATATTACGTGCGCGGTGTCTCCGGGGGGGAGCGCAAAGAGAAATTAGTACCGTATTTTTCCCAGGTCACATATATTTCATACGCCGTTCCCACTTCCTCGACCTCTTAATTAACATTCAGTGTTGGCCCTGCTCCTCGTTGCTTTCACTTTTTCTGAAAGACAAAAGTGGATTGTGTGGGAACCTCTTGTTTTAATTGTGCCATCGCAGGAAGTAAGGTCTCACTGTGTGTGTGTGTGTCCTAAAACAAAAAGAGTGGCTGTGCTGGGGAGGGCGGTCGGGGGGGAGCTGGGAATGGGAGGAGGGGCCCTAGTGTGCCTATGCAAAAAAAGTGTTGTTGCTACTTGCTTTCATGCAAATTGGCATCCAAGAAAAGGTCTCTGGTCCACAAAGGCTATTTGTACTTAGTGAGCAGAAGAGAATGACGGAGGTTGGGAAGGAGGTTATGGGGAACAGACACAGACAGAATTCCCATCAGAGATTTAGGTGCCATCATGTTGCATTTAACGATTTGCATTTTTTCTCTTTTTTTTTGCCCCTGGCCCAACTATTCATTAATTATAAGAGCCCTGATTTGGTACTTGCTCATTATGCCATATGCATTTCTGCTAAGTCAGCTGTATCTTCTCTCTCCACCAGACTTATTTCCTTGTGATTTGTCTTAGTGTTTCATGTTATGGAATCTACTGCAAGCCGTTGAATAAATGTGGCTTAAGAGCTAAGAGGAGCCTGGCTGGACTTCTGATTTATGGACAAATCAATGATTCGCATTGATCACATATACAGTTGTTTGAGAGCTGCTGTCCACAGCCACCTCCCTGTTAATCTAATACAGAATATAACATGGTAACAAGCAGGGATGGTATAACTGGGAGCATTAAGGCTGTATGACTTATATTCCCTGTATCTGTAGGGAATATTTAATTCATTTAACTTGTACTGTTTCAATAAGAAGTTTATGCAGAATAAAAATCAATTATTAACTGATATAAATTAACAGATTACATAATTAATACATTATTAATCGATAATAGTAATGAATCGATCAAAGACTGATTATTAGATTGATTTTAGTATGACAAGCTATGGATCATTAACAATTAACAACAATAGGGGAATGTATTTTTGCATAACATATAAAAATATTCCCCTACAAGTAAACTCCATCTGCAGGGCTTCCTTGTAAGATGGGACCCATAGTTGTTACTGTAAATAGACCAAAGATTAGTCAAATATCAGCTGAGAGATATCAAAGCATTCTGGGCAGTTTTGTCTGCTTAGGTCTGTTAAATTGATGTGAATCGACTGCATTGTAGTGAAATTCTTTAACTTCTAAAATATCTGACTGACTGCTCTGTAGAGAATTTTCTCTTTGGAGATCAGCACTGAATTACTGGCAATATGAAATATATTTTGTAAAAAAAAAATCACTGCTTAGTACATGTGTAACATAGATTGGTGTACACGTCACATGCATGAATGCATTATAAATTACCTTTCCCTCACCGTTTATATTTTTAATTTCTCACACATTGGAGGTGAGTATGTCAGGAAGTTGCAAAGAACTGAGCAAAGGGTCTGTCCACTGGGATTGTCAGTTAAGGAAGTTCCATTTACTCCTCTGTGGGCAGATGGACTGTGGTCCATCTGAATGGAGAACATAATGAATAGTTCATGCAACCTGTTCCCCCTTGACCTTCATGACCTGGGGTCGAACTGCCTTCAAGGCTTCCTGCTTAGAAACATGCAACAATTGTCTTGTGTGGAAACACTCATAAGCCCCCCCCCTGACTGTTTTGCTCATGGTTTGCCCTGAAATTGTTTCTATATATACAACATGTTAATGATGGCACCAATGCAGGTGGCCTCTGTTTTTAGAAAACTAGTTTGAAAAAATCTAATACTTACCATCAACTGAAGAGCAAATTTCTAAAATTTGCTCAGTCCATTTCTTTCGTTGTTGTTACCAAGATGAAACCACCAATGACCTAAAGTCAGGCTTCCTCAACAAGTTACGATACTGGGAACCAAAACTCACAGAGTCCTACTGTAATCCAATGAAGAACTTTCAGTAAATACCAAAAACTCACTAAGTCCACAGAAATTTTCTCGAAAATGTTTTGGAAATTTGATCTTCAATTGACCGGTAGTAGCACATCTGATTCTGGCTCAGTCCTTTATCTGGGAAACAGCATAAGAACCAAAGAACGTTTCCATGTACCTGAATAAAATAACTAACAGCCTCCACCATTGTGTATGTATTTTCTCACACCCAGCAAAAACCACATGCCTACCCACTTGGTTCCTAGTGCACAGCTAATCTACACACATCCACCTTCCATCCATCTTTACATCATCTTTACACCATCTTTACACCATCTGAAAACAGTTCCATGTTTTGTGCCTGAACATCGCCAGGTAAATCAATCCTCTATAAATCTGATCATTTACAAGCACACATGACACATCCACGCACGACTCTCACACATAACCCTCACCACACCACACGTACCGTTTATCACATCCCTCTTTGGACGTACACATCCCTGGTTACGCATACAACTATTGATTTCAGGGATGTGGGACAATGGGGGTGCTGGCTACGTTTGGGTTATATTATGGTAATACCGTGGTATTTTTGTTTGAAAATACCTCAACCGTGTGCTGAATTTGCAGGACACTTCTGGGAGGGCATTTGTATCTTTGCACATATATACAGTATATGGGCTATTTTGTATATATGGTTCACATATTATATATCTTGTCTTGTGTTTTTGCTTGCACTGCCTAGGAAGTTGCTAACTCAGTCTTGTTGTGCTGTCATGTACAATGGCAATAAAGAATTAAAATCTTGAATTGAATCTTGTATGTAATGTGAAAATGTCACTGTGTTACGTGATCAGGGCTGCTGTGGGGGGGTGGAATTGGGAGTATTCCAAGGGCCGCTGAGTAACAGGGCCCCTACATTTTTTAAAATAACCGGATTGGTCTGGACTGGGGGTCCTGATATGATGTGCTTTCATGGGGCCCAAAATCTTTAGCAACGCTCCTGCACGTGATTACTGACCTGTGTTAGCCAGGCTCCTTTCATGCTGACCATTTGTCAACAGCTGACAGAGGAGTGTGTGTAGCCAGCAGTGCAGGCCCTGTCAAAGCTAATCTTTAATCTTATTACAACTGACCCACAGGAGAGAGGAGGGCTGCTCTATGCCAGGAACCAGTGCCCCCCCAGGGAGCAGACTCTCGGCCCTCTTCTTTGATTTTATGAATAAGTCGGGAGAGTTCTTTATTTGATACTTATCTCGTGTGACAAATTTAATCGCATGTGACTGTAAAATGTTCAGTCTGACTGTGCAGATAGAAAAAAAAAATTATATCACAAAGAGTCAACATATGTTTCTTAGATTTACTTTGATCATATCCATGTCTGAAAATAATTAAAAAATGTATTTAAATCCCTTTATTTGAAATCTCTTATTTATGATTTTGTAATGATTGGATATGTATGTCAGGTAAGCTGTGGATATTTACAGTTTGGGTAAATAGACAAAATTAATATGTATAATATGCAGCCATATATGAGAATCATGCAAAATTTGTGAACCTGTCAAAAGTGGTATCAGTACAATTATCCTCCACTTATTTTAGTACTTACGTAAAATTTCATATATTATCAGGCTACTGGTATTAGATAAATCTGCATAATGATTAAGCCGAATTAATCTAGACAAGGCAAAACAACATGTAAAATTGTCATATTTGTGTTTTTAAATAGTATGCATATAAAACAAACTTTGATAATTTTAATTATTTATCCACAACAGGTGAGTAAAATATTACAAATTCACAATTTATTTAAAGTTCCAGAAGAAAAATAAGATTTTTGGTTTTTATTTTTTTTCTTCAAGTTTATTAAGCCTGTTTCCATGACTGCCAAACACTTTTGGCATATTATCAAATTAAGAAAAAGAAAAAAAAAACAATCTCTATGCAAGTGCGAGGCAGAACGTCGCCAAAAAGCCACTTTTTAAAAAGTACCATCTTGACATTGAGACGCCATCTGGTGGTTATATTTTATAATAAATGTATTGTTGATATTTATTTATTCTTAGGAACATATTGGTAGTATAATCAGTATTATATATATGTATTTATATGAAGGATGTAGAGAAATATGTATATTTGATTATCTAAAACATGAATAAATGCAAATGCTATTACATCTCCAGCACCACAAAAATCTCAGCGTTAAATCTGGTCTAATCTAACAAGTTTCTTACCAAACAATGGTAAAAACAGACCATACAAACAATTCCACATAAAAAAAACAAAATCTAGCATGACTTATAAAAAATATGTACAGACATACATAGACATACACACAGGAAATTCACGCAGTTCAGTAGTAGGCCCATTGACAGAAGATCTTAGCAGGGGAAGACCAGATCTGTGCTGCTGTAAACGTTTTGGCAAAGAATAAGATGGGTGAACTGGGAGTGACCTGTTTTGATGCTCAGCCATTGAGTGGACTGGCCACGTCCCCCTGCTGCACTGGAGCCAGTTCATGGTGGGATTCCTCATCTCCTGGCACCTGGACGACAGAGAAGGTCAAAAAACACACTCCCACTCCTAAAATTACAATTCATAAGTTTTGTTAGCTACATATAATAATACATCACAATTACCCATATGTAAACAACAACAACAAAACAACAACAATAATAATCAGTTTAAGAAATGGTTCTATGGATTAATGGTAATAATAATTCAATGTATATCTATATTTCTCTCCAAAATGAGTTTGGTGGCCTTTGTAAACCTGCCACCAAGTGGACTAATTGTGTATTGCAGATCAGCTCATAAAGCTTCAAACAATTTTGCTTGTGGTTTTATTAAAGCTTTTAAGCAGTTGATTGAATTAGTGGTTTCCTCTTGCATCTAGATGTTGACGTAAGGTGATCAACACTTTGGTTTAGAGTATCGATAACTCATGTTTTTTTTTCTCGTTTGAGTAAATTATGTCATCTAGCCAAAATAACGTTTTATGTTAAGATATTATTCCAGCAACAGGAAACACATGGAATAAAAAATACCTCCCAGTAGATGTTGTCTTCAAAGCATATGGGATCAGGAGGAGACCCAAGACAGGGCATCTTCAGAATGAAACCTACGGGCAAAGTAAGCTTCTTCTTCATGATATACACACATAATCACATATGCTCAAGGTTGAAGGACTGTATACATGACATAAATGAAATAGCGCCATCGCATGGTCGCACACTATACAGTAACTTGCTCTCTCCCTACTTTATGTTTCCTTAAGGGTCTTTACACATGCAACTTGCTGTGTTACTGTATATGACCACCACTTCTAAACATTAGGCATAATGTTACAACAAACCCATGCATTCCTGTACTTTTTTGCTACTCATCCCAATATTGTACTGTTTTGTCCTGCACTGTCTTGTCTTCTATTGTTTTGCTGTTTGTCCCTTCCCCAACGGCTTACCCTGAAACTGTAGCATGAGTTTCACTAAATTCCTCAGAACACGTGTCAGTAAAACTCGAAAACTTCAACTTATTATGGCGGAGCTCATTAGAACAGGTTCAAATGCATGCTGATCTGACTGGAAGTGAGCAGGTCTATGCCGCTCTCTGACTTACCCACAATGACCCCTCCCACGCCTGCGAAGCCCAGCGTAACTGCCAGGGAGATGGCCTGTCGCACACCTTGCCCAGAGGGTGTGAAGGTACCTTCTGCGATGTTAGGGAACACATCCTTCATTCTGTGGAAACGACATAATGTCAAGTGAGCTGTGATTCCCACAAACCAACAGTCCCAAAGGCAGCATTGGTGTGTTCCGAACCGTACATTTTCATACATTATCTGAGGTCTAGTGTTTCAGGAAAACGGTGACGGAGCTCCTCTATACCCACTGGGGTATGTTACATGGTAATGTGCAGTGTGAAACAATGCAGTCACATGAGCCAATGAGATGCCTAGGAAGTCTGCACTCTTACCCATCACCGTAGACATTCGGAGACGCCACAGAGGCAGTGATCGCCCCCACAATGGCTCCCAGGATGCCTGGCATGCCGTGGAGGTTGTGAACTCCGCAGGTGTCCTGAATACGCAGCTTCTCCTCCAATATGGGCTGAATAAGATGCGAAAGCGGAAACAGCCATTTGAGTCCATGATGAAAGGTCTCCTGACTGTAGGAGTCACTTTATTTTGGCCAAACAGCGTAAGTGCAGGGGCAGAAATAGCTGGACCCTGAGAATAAATCTAGCAGAGTAAAGAACTGCTTCGACTGAAACATAAAATCCCAGTCACCCTGAATGTGCTGATTCTAAAGGTCAGGAAAGTTAATCATTAAGACTGAAGTTGATTAATATGTGTGAAGTTACAGATGTCACTCCACCTGAAGACATAGGACTAGATTTGTCTGCACGCTCCTGAAGCGATGTACACGTATTTAGTTCAGGCTTCCTGTTTACCGTCAGAAACTTGAAGCCCAGGGTGGAAATGGCTCCAGCCAGGAAGCCCACAATCATAGAGCCGAAAGGCGTCAGCATCATCTCGCCTGCGGTGCCCACGGCCACGCCTCCCGCGAGTGCTGCATTCTGGATGTGAACCTGGCAGGGGAAGCGGCGGTTCATTTCAGAGTGAACATTTACAACAGTGTTTATGGTAATGGTGTCAGTTACAATTAGGATGGTGATTTTTATGTTAATTTGACCCCATGGAAATGTTGTTACTGATATATATGCTGTTTCTGACAAGCAACTGGGGAAGTAAAAAAGTATATGGTAAACAATAACCACTACTGTTTCTGACTTAGCCAAGGAAGGACGAAAAACATGCACAGTCCCTTTGACAAATTAGCATGAATTTTGGATGATGATTTATTTGCTTAATCATAATTACTGTGAAAGAAATACATCGTATGCAGTGTTCGGGAATCATTAGTTCCATGTAATGGCGTTAAATGATTACAAAATAAATGTAATTGCATTCCTTTACAGTTACTGAGAATAAAATATGTAATATGTAGTAGTAATTATAGTTACTAATCAAAATATGGTGATGACAAAGGGATTGCATCCAAATAAATTGTTTTTGGTAAAAAGCTTATATGTAGAATACTGTATAACATTCATTTTGTTGCAATGGATCCTTCCATCAGTCAGAAATGCCTTTTTTGGCGTATTTCCAGACGATGCAGGTCAGAAAAGCCATTTGGACTTTTCAGCTTTCTTGCCCAGTTATAAACATTTGTTAGATCTGTAACCTATTACATTTCAAAAGTAACCTTCCCAACCCGGATCCTATGCATAAATTATAAAAAGTAGTTTTAATTAATATAAAGACTTGACTAAGCCATTTTTCAGAATCACATTGTATTTGTGGGACCATTTTCCTCTAAAGGCTCAGATATATACAACACCAAAAAGCACAACATTTACCAGTAATAGCTGAGACATTGATAATCGATAGTGTTGTTTTTACTCCTGAACCTTATGCCACTGCTCCTCACCATATCCAGCTTGCCTTCATTGTTGACCAGTGCGGAGATGCCGAAGGTGGCCAGTGTGCAGGAGGCCAAGGAGTAGTAGGTGTTCATCGCAGTGCGGTGCTGATCGTCGCCGTGTTCCGTGACGGCCGAATTAAAGCTGGGCCAGAACATCCAGAGGTAGATTGTACCTGTGTGGAGTCAAACACTATTGGTCACTGACCCATGATCTCCACATTTACAGTGCTGTATATTTACATTCAGAGATTCAGAGATTATTCAGAGATTAAAACGAATACGCAAAATATGGCCCGTTAAGTAACAGCGCTTAGTCTGGATTAAAGAATGCAACTCACCAATCATGGCAAAAAGATCTGAATGGTAAACTGAACCATTTTTGTGCTTGCTCTTGTGCAGCTGGGGACGATAGAGAACACGGGCAACAACCAGCCCAAAGTAGGCACCGAATGTGTGGATGGTCATGGAGCCTCCAGCGTCTTTTGCCTAGCGAGGAGATCAATGTGTACACAAATTTTTATCCATTCGAATGCTTATCAGTATTCCAATACTTATAAATATCAGTCAACTGAAAGATAGCACAAATAGAATGAAAAAACAAATGTGTGTGGCGTCTTTGGAAGGTTTAGTCATTCGATAGAAAAGAAATGCAAGAACTGAGTTTACAGATCCACTCACCTCCAGGACAGAGAGGATAATGAATTCATTAACGGCAAAGAGTGTTACTTCAAACACAGCCATTATCAGCAGCTGTACTGGACTGGTCTTTCCTAGCACAGCTCCGAAGGAGATCAAGACAGAACCGGTGCAGAAGTCCGCGTTGATCATGCTGCAAGGAAAAAAAAAAACATAGCATGTCACCTTAACTTAAAGTGTCTAATCAACTGCGGGAGAAGGTCTCCTGGCAACATTCAAAATATCGAAACTGCATCATGTCTGCAATATATATCCAAGACCTTCCAGTATAGGTGCTGCATGACAGTAGCTTCTAAGGCATATATTTCCTGAGAGGCTAATCAGGAGCAGCAGACCTGCTGGCAGAGAGATACATGCAGAGCACATGTGTGGATATGAGTGTAATATCTGATACAGTCACATTGAAGTTAATTCACGCATTCAGTTAATTAATTAATGAGCTATTGGTGAAATTTATTAAATAAATTTTATGAAAAGTTATGCGAACCAAAGTTGTAATCTTCTTGCCATACAATAACATAACAGGAATTCCAGGAAATTCACAAGAAATTCTTATATTTTTTATTTTCCATCCAGGCAATATTCGTCCGTCCGTCCATCCATCCATCCATCCATTTTCTGCTGCTTATCAGGGGTCAGGTTGCAGGGCAGCAGTCTAAACAGGGGTGCCCCGACCTCCCTCTCCCCAGCCACCTCCTTCAGCTCCTCCAGGGGAATATCAAGGTGTTCCCAGGCCGAGAAATATAATCTCTCAAGTGTAAAGGAAACTCATTTCTACTGCTTGTATCCACAATCTCATTCTTTTGGTCACTACCCAAAGCTCGTGACTATAGGTGAGGTAGGAATGTAGATCGACCGGTATATCGAAGGCTTTGCCTTACAGCTGATGCTGCACTAATCTCCCGCTCCCCTCTTCCCTCACTCGTGAACAAGACCCCGAGATACTTTAACTCCTCCAACTGAGGCAGCAACTCATCCACCGCCAGGAGAGTCAAGAACCATGGCCACAGATTTGGAAGTGCTGATCCTCATCCCAGCCACCTCATACCCAGCTGCAAACTGCCCCAGTGCATGCTGCAGGTGACAGCCTGATGACATCAACAGGACCACATAATCTGCAAAAAGCAAAGAAGCAACCCTGAGGACACCGATCCAGACCCTCCCCCCTTGGCTATGACTAGAAATTCTGTCCATGATGGTTTTGAACAAAATCGATGACAAAGGGCAACACCCACTACGAACAAGTCTGAATTGTTACTGCCGATGCAAACCAAACTCTCACTTCATTATTACGGGCACCCTGTACCACATACTCCTGAAACACCCCCCACAAGACCCTCCAAGGGACACAATTGTAAGCCTTTTTCCAAGTCCACAAAGCACATGTAGACTGGTTGGACACACTCCCATGAACCCTCCAGTATCCTTGTGAGGGTGAAAAGCTGGTCGAGTGTTCCGCGGCCAGGACGGAATCCGCATTGCTCCTCCTGGATCTAAGGTTCAACCAATGGACAGACCCTCCTCTCCATCACCTGGCATAGACTATTCCAGGGAGGCTGAGGAGTGTGATCCCCCTGAAGTGGGAACACATACTCCGGTCTCTTTTCTTAACGATTGGGACCACCACCCCAGTCTTCCAATCCGAAGGTACTGCCCCAAACATCTACTCAATGTTGAAGAGGCGTGTCAGCCAAGACAGCCCAAACAACATCAAGAGCTTTCAAGAACTCGGGGCAAACTGCAACCCCAGGCGCTCTGGTGCCAGGTGTACTTATGAACACCCTTATCTTCGAACGTGGTGTTCATTATAGACAAACTGTGGTTAGCACAGGAATCCAATAACAGAGCCCCACTCAGGTTCAGACCTTCCAGCACCCCATCCGAGGTCTCCAAGAAGGCCGGATACTCTGAACTGGTGTTCGGTGCAACACAAACAATAGTCAGAGCAAATCCCCAACTTAAGGAAGGCAACCCTCTCGTTCACCAGGGTAAACTCCAGCGAACCACTGATGAACCGGGGGGCTATAAGTAGATTCACACCTGCCTGACACCTCTCACCATGGGCAAGTCCAGAGTCCAGTCCCTCTCCAAGAGTTTGGTTCCAGAGCCCAAGCTGTATGTTGAGGTGAGCCCGATTATGTCTAGTCAGTATCTCTCTACCTCCTGCACCAGCTCAGGCTCCTTTTCCACCAGAGAGATTTTGTGATCCTAGGAGCTATGCTGTTGGGGCAATTGCCCGTGGTATGGTTTCCCAAGGCAAATTGGTCCTTGGTAAGTGGCCAGACTAAGTGCGATTCACACAGACCCCCATGACGAGTACAATAGAGGGAGATGTGACCCCGTTGCGAACTCAGGAGACCAGGGCCCCACCTGGTGGCCAGGCCGCTACCCATGGGGCCCAGCTGGGCATAGCCCGAACGGGTTACATTGGTCCACCCTCCTGTGGGCCCACCAAGTGCAGGAGGGGTCGTGGGGGTCAGGTTTGTAGATTGGGTACCAATCAAAGGCAGGGGTCTCAGCGGACTGATCATTGGTATCCAAATCTGGCTATAAGTCATTTTTATTTTATTACCATTTATTTGTATTTATCATAATGTTAAAATGTGTTTTTCTTTCTGAATATATATAGGCTCTGCCCAGGTTACGATGAGATTATTAGCCTAGAGTCAATAACACAAAGCCTATTTTATAATGAAGTGTTGAATATCTCATATAATTTATTGAATAATGTACTGAAAGTGAAAAACATTTACCCTTCATAAGGCTGAAATTTCATAACATGGACCATCGTAACCCTGGGGAGCGTCTAGTACCCAAACCAGTTTAAACAAAATTTTCTTTGTCTGCCTAAAATTTTTGCACAGTACTGAATCTAATTAGTCATGTGCGTCACTTTTAAATTTGCCAGTGTGTCATTATGGCCCTCAAGCACACGTATCTTGAACACGTGGCTGCCGTCCTGTGTGCGGTGACTTGGCTCACACCTCTCCACCCCGATGTGAATCTTGCCGTGGTGCATGCCGTGAAGGAAGCCCTGCATGAGGGTGGCCCACTGCAGGGAGAAGGCGGCGATCAGGAAGTTGAAGCCCACGCTGCTGAAGCCGTACCGCTGCAGGAAGGTCATAAGGAAGCCGAAGCCGATGAAGATCATCACGTGCACGTCCTGGAAGCCTAAAGACACACACACACATATGAAAATGTATCTTATATATATTTACATTTGTGTGGCACATACCATATTCTTAATATATCGACTGGCAATGCCTGAAACAGGATTGGCACACCACTATATCTGGCACTGTTCCATTAACATTATACAACATCGATCCATCTATCCTCTGACTGTCTATTTTGGTCAAGGTTGTGTGTGTGTGTGTGTCGATGGGTGTCAGTGTGTGGGGGGAGGGTCTTAACACATCGGACATGATTGCATTGTTGTATGATCTGCCATTTTCTTTAGGCAGGATGAGGGATTTCGGAGAGAGGTACAGTTACCACTATCATTCTGAATCGATGAAGGATGCCCCCCCCCCCAGGTTCCTGATAATGAGCTGAGGAAGGGTGCAGTGGGGGGCAGATAGCATGGTCTGAAAATATGCGACAAATTGCATCCCATATTGCCTCAAAACAGGACACAACGTTTATTTTACAATATTTTACAATACGGTATGGATGCCAATCTAGGTACCAGCGCGCAAAGCGGTTTTCTACAGCCCATGAGGTGTTTTCTATTCATTATTATTATTTTTTTATTTTTTTTTTTTTATTTTTTTTATTGCCCACCACCACCCCCCCTCTTCGGAGGACAACTTTATTTTACATTAAATTCAAGAGC
>JAOYFF010000135.1:15733957-15749149 GCA_025773925.1 Cryptomyrus ogoouensis | reverse complement strand
TTAAAGGTGCAACAGACACAATAAAATGAACTATTCCAGAATAACCCTAGCCAAAAAGCTGACACTTTGTAGCAAACCAAAGTTCTCAGTATTAGCAGAGTTCAATTTATAGCAAAAGTCAGTTATACTGTTTTTTTTGTGTATTGTATAAATCTGATGGGTGCCAGGAAACCGAACAACTGAAGATCTGCCACTTGATGCAGAGCATGGTGCACTCGCAGCCAATCAGCTGAAATGTTTTTTTTTTAAACGTACTGTCACATTCAGATAATGATAAAGCCCATTTTCGGTCAATCGTAGCATTCCAGTGATACTAAAATGCGTGCGATCATTTGCTATGAAACGGCCGTATCGCGTCATCTCCCGCGAGTCTCCGAGACTCCACAGATAAGACAATCTGACGATCAGGCACCTCTGCTGGGACAAGAGGGAGGTCAGGGTGCCTGAGAGAAGCGTAAGGGGTCAGCCTGAGGACACAGCTATCCAAACTAACTATAGCCTTCAAAAGGCCAAACCTGATTCTCCATGACAAGCCGCAGCCTGCAGGTTATGCAACTCAAAATACCAAAACTTTACATACAGTTTCCATGAAGTGAAAATAAAAATATTTGATTCCACTCCAGATTTTTGTCAAACTGACACTCATAACTGTACCAGAAACTCCAAGCGACAGAGAAATACTATACAGATAAAAAACAAACAAAAGGTTGGTGGTTTGCAGGGTTCTAGGTAAACGTTTCGTTAATGGGGTACTAGTTAGCATTTCGAGACTTGTGACCAATGTCGTTATTATACCGAAGTGTACGATCTGGCCCACAGGGTGAGCGGTATATCTACATTCCTCGCTATGATCCGTATCTGTGGGCTGACAGTCACATGTGGAGGCACATACTTAAAAACTGATACGATAAATATTTTAATTTATCAACGCAAATCTATTGTCTTTTATTCTATTCTAATCATATACTCAGAACATTCTGTCGCCATCATGATCATTAGCTGTTTCATCCATTTTCTGCAAACACTTATACTGTTTGGGAGCTGCAGAGGGGGTGTGGAGCAGACAGAGAACAAACCTGGATGGGGGGGCAAGCACATTGCAGGACATATCCATAATCTTGCAACTCCAATCAGCCGCAGTATGATTTTGGACTGAGGGGAGAACCCACAATACCCAGAGGAAACCCCATGATGGCACAAGGAGAACATGCAAACTCCACACACGGAACCCTGGCAGAGACTTGAACCCAGGTCCCAAAGGCGTGAGGTGACAGTGCTGATCACTGTACCACCATGCCGCCCCAGATTAGCTGTTTCATTGGTTCAAAATGAGGATCTCTGTTTAGCCATCACGTTTTTCCGCACCAGTGAAAAAGACAGTGATGAATCCACATTTGCTAAGTCTGAAAATGATTTATATTTATTTTCTGAAGGGTTTCAGTTTAACTTAATTCATCATGACATAACTATCCATCATGTGTTAACTAGGTAGATCTGAACATGATTTACTACAATAGTATCGATCTTAATCGGGGAGCAGTTTCCAGATTCCAGAGATGGTTGTAATATGCATCTGTATCATTAAAGCTGTCAGCTAACTGAAACAATTGCATAACGACACCAAACATGGACATGTATACAAAAAAGCACCTATAGGACCTTCGAGATTTCAGACAATGACCATTTCTTACCATGTCAAACTTGTAGATTTACGTCGTGTTTTTATAAAGTAATAGCCATACACAAACAGAAAATATGAAGTGTTATGTTATTTTGAAAGGAGCGATATACTAAAAGGCTATTTGAATGGGATGTCAGAGATCTTTCTGTCCATAGAGGAGAGCAGCTTTCAGACACTATCAACACAGTCACACATCGATGAACTTCACTCGCTAAAACTGTCCAAAGGTGCAGGTATTAAAAACGACTGAATGTGGCCAAATGTTCCTCTAAACTCAACATTCCACGGAGGTAAGAAACACCTGTGGAAAAAAAAAAAACTCTGAATGTCACCCCTGTTATTCTTAGGGAAACTCAGTCTGCAGATCAGTGATTCTTTTGGCAACGTAAGCCACTGCAAACTAATGTAAATACAAATGTAAAAACAAGGTTTATTTAGTCACTGAGCATTTCTCCCTGACATGTTTCTGTCTCTACTTGTAGGTGCATATCTCTATGGTGACTGATTTTCCAGTTGTTTCACCTTTTTCTGTTCAGCCATTAATCACCTACAGGAAAGGAAGAAAAAAAAAACCCCCAGATGTGTATGGCTTCCAGCTGCAGTTGCCGTTGGCTTTTCCCATAGAGTGAGGAATTAGCCTCACCTCTGGGAGAAGCTTGACAGATCTGTCATTTGGAATCTGACAGGCTTAAGGACAGATACGTGTTCTTTACGACCTTTTAAGCTCCAAAATATAATTACTTTAAATGAGCGACTTTGAAGAAATAATGATAAAAGTAATGTGCTTCCAGTCCTGCACTTATGTGTGTATAAACTTTTGACTCGTACTTTATATATAGTACAGGAGGACAGATTCAAGCAGAAAATCCTTTCAGCAGTACTAGAATTCTATTCTCTCTGTAAAATGAGGTGCCAAGTAAAATATAATTATAAATTATAGCACCCCCCCAAAAAAAATATTGTATAAGATGATAAGAACAAATGACAGTTGTAATATTGTGGGGTAGATGCCTCCAGACAAATCATTGTTTGTAATGTTTATTATTATACAACAAGATGTTTATTCCTATAAAGATCAAGATTCCCTAGTTCAACTTAATAAAGGATGAATCAAGTTGGATCTGCATAGTTACTGGAATCTGAACTGCAATGACAATATTCAAAGAAACCATAGTTTCTATGTTTTGAATAAATCAAGGTACATTATGGCAAAAAGCATGTGGACACCCCAGTGGATTAGAGGAACTGCCTAATTAACCAACACCCATTGTAGTGCAAATTTAAGTCACGCAATCTCCTGAAAAAAAAAATAAATAAATAATAATAATAGCAGAATGGGTGGCTGTGCAGAGATGGTTGGTGACTCTCCACTTGGCACCATCATAGGATGCCGTCTTTCCAAAAAGTGCAACATCAACACCAGTCTGACTGGCAGCAAATACATTTAGGCTACATATTACTCATGTGTCTGATGTTTTTATCCGAAGCGACGTACTTCAGCAGGACGGGTTACACTGTGCGTCCCCCCACCAGTAATGTTCCACCATCTGATGGAAAGCCCCCCCAGAAGGACAGAGGCTATTATGGCAACAAAGAGTGGACCACCTTCATGTTAATGACATTGATTTCAGAAAGAGATGTTGGACAAACGGGTGTCCACATATTTTTGGACTTACGGTACAGATTAAGTGCTTAAAAATACAATAAATTGTCTTTCGATCTTTAGTTTTGTTGGGTACAAACAAGATTCTATAAGCTGATTCTAGACGCAACTTAAACCGAAATACAACTAACAACATAACCACGGAAATGCACAAAAAATAGTAGTAAACTCAGTCCATTTAATTCCATAACATATATTGTTATCAAGTTTACATCAGCTGTATACTGTTTGCCAGCTCTTCCCACCCATTCTGCAGTAGGACCACTCCACTCGCTTTGGGTCGGTGCCACATCGCCAGGCGGCGTCAGTATTTAATCAGCCTGGCAGGACCGCTGGGAGGAATGCTGACGACATGCAGACGGCAGCAGATCAGGAGAATCACCCACAGCCAGCACTTCTGGATAAAGGGAGTCCGGGGAGCCAAGGAGGCGTAGGAGTAGAACCTCCTAACGGAGCTGTGCAGGGTGGCTGCCCTGCCGGGAAAAGCTCTCTTCAGGCCGCCAGTGACGCCCTCCCCTGGACAGCTCTTCACACTGCGCTGTTTTCCCACTGCGTTGCAGTGTAATCGCCTCCCTGCACATTGGCCTACTCCTTCCTTCACCCCCAATAAACCATCACATCTGAGCTTTCATTCATTTCCCAGCCCCCCCTCCCACACACACACACACACACCACCCATGACTGGGGTATTCATTTCTGAGAAATATTCGTCACTGAAAAATAACTCAGGCGATATCCACTAGATGGCTGTATAACATAACTGCAAGCAAATCATCAAGGCACTGAGAGAAACCCAGCAATGTTTCAAGATCAGGGGTGTCAAACTCCAGTCCTGGGGGGCCGGAGCCCTGTGTAGCTTAGTTCTTTCCCTGTTCCACCACAAATGATTCAGCTCAGGAGCTGTGTGGTAATTAGCACAAGGAGGTGAATCAGGTGTGTTAAATGAGGGGAAACCCAAAAGGTTCAGGGCAGAGTTTGACACCCCTGTTCTAGATTAATCAAAGAATGGACTTGATAGGTCACAGACTGCCATGAAGCCAAAACAAGCCAAAGCATTCACAGCTTCCTGTTATGACAGCTTCCTGTGTCATGCTGAGGGCCATCTCTTAGCCGTAGGAAGTTACCTAGGACCCCCTAATAACCTGCATTGTGGTGAAAGTGAAATCATATTTCGTTTTCTTGCCAGGGGAGCCTCCCAAGTAAAGGTTTGCCTAAAAGTTACCTCTTATCCTCATTATGCTCATTTGTACTTGACTATTTAAAGATACAGCCAGACAGCTAGACATATGATCCTCTCTGTTGACTGTTTCACACCTTGGTAAAAGCATAATTACACAACACTCAACACATGCATACTGACAGCTATTTAATATCGTGTATTCATTCAGGTGTCCGATCCTTCAAAGTATCATGCATTTACAGTGTCTGATGTTAATTTTAATTCCCTTGATGCTTCCTGTATCTCGCACTGCCCCACATTAAGTCCCTGTGCTTAGCCTGTGGGCTCCACCCCTATTCCTACCATAATCCTTTCAGTAATAATACACTTCTCCCATTGTCACTGCATTCTTTGCATTGCTGAAGGACAAATTCACTTGATTCATAATGTAGAGTTTTGCCCACCACTAACAAGAAATTCAGTGAATCACACCTGAGGTTTTTCCCCAGGAAATGCTTTTTTAAAAAATAAATAAATAAATAAATAAATAAATCTCTCTCCTCACAGTCCCCATTACCCAATGCACTGAATAACCCTGCCTTATTCCTCAAGTAATACAGAGCAAGATGAGGCCTCAGGATAACTCTTAGGATAATCCCTGATGCACACAAGCAGGGAGCGAGCCTTTAAAGAAAGGGCAGAGGAGATTCATTTGCATATAGCTCTATAGGAGAACATAGTAGGTTTGAACAAGACAAAATATAAATCAGGTAAAACCTCTCAATATAACGTAAAGATGCTAAAAGCCCAGGACTTTGATAGAAGAATTAATTACTCTTATAAATGGAGTGTCACGACTCGGTGCTTATGAGTTAAAACCATTTATTGGCCTTGATAGACAAGCTCTGACAGAACACTAACCTGGGCTGTCCCATCCATCCATCCATCCATCCATCACGCCAGGTCTTCTGCCCCCTGAGACCAGCAGTCCAAACACTGGAGGAACTAGGGGGCTTGGGCCATTGACAGGATGGACGACTCCAGGATGAGGTGAAGCAGAAGGCAAACTCAACGGCAGAGGGTTGAAGATCCCAGACCAGGAACCAGGGAACCGAAAATGGGGTGAGTACTGAAACACCAGGACACGCACATGTAGAAAACCTCAAACCTTCTGTACAGGATACCAGTGGCACAGCAGACCAGCTGCGGAATGCCTGCTAGTTGGGGTCATCAATCCCTAAACCAGAAACCAAAAGCCTAAATGAAGATGATGGTCAACATGAACCTTGATCCCTAAGTCACCCAACCCACCAAGCCAGTGCCTGCTGGCAACTGACAAGCACAAAGAAAACTGACCTACTCAACCAACCCCCATAACACAAACAGAAAACCAAGTGACCCATATGCTCCAAAAGCAACAGCGATGACAGAGCATGACAGGGTGGGATCTAACTGCCAACAACCCAGATCAGGCTCTGTTACCTGGGGGGGGGGTGTGTAACATGGCGTGTTGCACGGCAGTTTACAAATGCATACATAGACTGAAGCTGCTGCACCTCTATGGGAGTATATAAACACTGAAGCACTGTAATCCTAGCTTGACGCAAGCAGAGCACATTTGACATTTCACTGCGCTACACTGGTAGGTGAAATATTTGCTGAATGGTGAGCAGGAATGCGCTCAGATGGCCGCCCCATGGAAATATCAAAATTCAATATGTTTTTCCGCTCAGTAGGGAGAGCAAATGGGACGCAGAGAGGACATGAGAGAGAGCAGTTGTCACCTAGAAATGCCTTCATGAATACTAATTGCTGTCTGAGGGAGGTCAGAATGAGTCCCATTGATAAGGATGTACAATGGAGAAAGGGCAGAGGGGAGGCAGCAGAATCCAATTATTTGACTTTTCTTCTAACCTTTTTTTCTGTTTGTCCACATGCTTCTCTGGGAAACGGAGATCACAGCTGCGACAATGCAGTCCTTGTGTCTGGGGCGCCTGGCCAGAGGCAGTGTCCATATACGCTCCCTTCCTCTTTGCGGGACACAAGATCGCAACTCAGCAAGTTGCAAGAAAACAACATCCCAGTTCTCACCTCCGAATGCAGTGACCGAAAGCAAAAAGATGCAACTGACGATGTTATTAGGTATAATATACCACTGGATGTAAGATTTACAGTGTATGGATTATGCAACTGACTCTGTTATTAGGTATAATATACCACTGGATGTAAGATTTACAGTGCATGGATTATACAACTGACGATGGTATTAGGTATAATAAACTACTGGATGTAAGATTTACAGGGTATGGATTATGCAACTGACGATGTTATTAGGTATAATAAACCACTGGATGTAAGATTTACAGTGTATGGATTATGCAACTGACGATGTTATTAGGTATAATAAACCACTGGATGTAAGATTTACAGTGCATGGATTATGCCCCAGAAATTCAAGGAATTTCTCTAAAATCTGTAATTTTGACACCAAGAGCTTTTCCTCTACATGATAAAAACGTTCAAAACAGGAGCCTCATTTTTAAATACAAAGTCCATGTTTACTGGAACAATGGAAAATCCAAATTTTTGCACAAAATAGAAGTCTATTGTCTACTCTTGCAAAAAGGAACAGGTAACAGCACATGCTGGCTAAGCTCAGGACACTGAAAATAATTTTTAATCAATCATTCAAACATTCCACTTTAAGGTTTCAATCAAGTTCCATAATGATGCACAGTCCCCTTGTTAGCTGTAATTATCACTGCACTATTCCAGAGAATTGGCCATTGAATACCATTTAATCTGTCAATGAGTTTCCACAGGGAAACAATGCCACAATGTAAGCTCACAAATGAGCAACAAATTCCCTTTGTCAAAGCAGAGGATTACACAAATAATTTAGTCCCAGTATCCTACGAAGCAAAATAATTACTAAAATGAAGAAAGAAAATGAGAAATCCTTTACAAAGGGAATTCAAACTGGCATTAAGAATATATTTAATATGTAGCCACATTAATATGTATAGCACTGAAAATGTGTGACTGCGTTTTAAAAAAAAACAATATCACACTCGACATTAAGGATGCTCTTCGACTCTCTCTGATATCACAACACATATTCAAAATGCTATGCATTAAAAATGATAAAATATGTTTTATATGTAATGTTGTATGCCATCATATTAACATGATTAAAGAAGAAAATTAATGCATCAAATGCACGCGACATTAACACACTAATCTCAGTATCGGCAGAGACAGCAGGTCCAGCACAAACAAAGGTTTTCCATACAGGCCAATTTGAGGAGTGTCCATGTCTCCCTAAGAACACTCAGCCCCCCTTCGGTCCACGCCGTGCTCACTCGCTTCCCATTACCCGTCATTCTCACACTGAGCCACGACTGAAAGAGTACGCTGGGTAAACAACGGAAGCTTTGCACTTTCTAATTAACATCTGGACCACTGAGGAGGAAAGAGCTGTTTACGTGCCTCTTTTGGCCTGGCACAGACTGTGTATCGAACAGAGCCTGCCGGCTGCAAGCCAGGGAGAGCGAGGGAGAGGCAGAAGGAAACAGAGAGAAGATACTGCTCGCAGACAAAGCCACTGTCCTTTGAAGTTGCTGCCAGTGTCTCTCAAACTCGGCCACCAAGCCCACTGCAAGGAAGCTGACATGTTAATGGCTCAGTAAACGAGAACGAGCTCAAAGCGTCACTGGTCACATCAACTAACAGGTCAGACTTTTGCTTTTCTCTACAAAGGTCTTTGGGGATGGTCTCTTACCAGAGGTAAGGGGGTATATATTCAGCATATTACCAGAACATTCCAACAGAGTCTGATGTTTACATCTCTGTGGAGATGGCAGTGCTGGGCTGAAGTGCTTCTTGTGCTTCTTTGTGCTGCATGCATGCCAGTGTTCACAGTGATGGCAGGTGCTGCTTGAGTTAGGGACACCGAGGTTGACGTACAGCTCTGCAGTCTGCATGAGAACTTAAACTGCCCGCAAGTGATGGTTACGGCTGCTTGCATTATCAGAAACCACTCCGCAGCTTGGAAGGCGCCGGCGTGCTGGTGTTACCCGCTACGGGGGTGCTGGGCACACGCCTGTCCGTCATGCAGCCTGCGGCAGCCCTGGCTCTCGCCCTCACCTACTTCACTTGGACTTCAGCCCTGCTGCCCCAGTACAGACAAAGTGAGCAGCTGAATCCGCCGGCCTCCTTCAAATACACATTTAAAAGACAGAGCAGTGAACCACTTAAATTTAAAATAGGTAGATAAATAAATAATCAAAAAGCCACTGAAAAAGCCTTACCAACAGCTTACAGTGTTAAACACACATACAGGGACGCATAACTAGACATTTCGACATCAGTTTCAGGATGGCTGTCTGGCAGTTTCAGGACCAAAAAAAAAAATCACAAAATTAACTTGATGGAAACTTGTTTACATTTGCAAACTGTCTGCAGCTGCTCATAAGAAACTGAGGTACCTGCTGGAGCCCCCGGTTTACGCGGAAATCTCAGCGCAGCGAGGGGAGAGCGTCAATCTGCCCTGTCTGCTGCAAGACAAACCGGCCGCGTACAAAGTCAAATGGACGAAACTGGAGCCGCTGTCGCCTGGAGTTGAAAACGTCGTCCTGATCAGCAACGGGCTCGCACAGAAGGGCTACGGACCGCTGGGACCCAGGGCCTCGTTACGGCGGGCTCACGCTCTGGATGTCACTTTGCGCATCGCGGACCTGCAGCTAGCGGACGAAGGCAGGTACCGCTGTGAGCTGATCAACGGCATCGAAGACGAGAGCGTCGAAATCACCCTGAGGATTGAAGGTATAAAGCGAGCCTTTCGCCAGGGAATATACTACTTAATAAAGTGTATGTGTGCGAGGACTTCTGATAAAACTACTGAGATGTAGGCCTATAAATGTAGCAGCTCTGGATTGCATTCACATCCTTCAATACATAACAGGGTTGCCAACTTTGGTCAGCTGGCTGGAGTGAGATTTTCAATGCCAGACAAGTCTGCACATGCATTTACATGTATGTAACAGTTTTATCACCTTGTAAATAGTTTGTAGGGTTTGTAAAAATCCTCAAAGCTTTTGATATAGCAAATTTTAGGTTAGTAATGGAATAATGCAGATTTGCCATAAGATTTCTTGCATGAGCGTGTGAGTCTGAAAGCGTGAGTGTCATGCCAGATGCTTAACAGTTGGCAACCCTGATGTAATGTAATGTTTCTGCCTTTGAATGGAATATGCATTTATTTATTTATTTATCTATCTGTTTATTTGTTTGTTTTTTTTTTACAGGAGTTGTGTTTCCATATCAGAGTCAGAAAGGTCGCTACAAATTTACTTACCAAGATGCAAAAGAGGCATGTGAGGGACAAGACGCTACACTGGCAACGTACCATCAGCTCTTCAAAGGTGACTGAAAGGGTATATGTTTGTGTGTTGGGTATTTGTACTCTCTCTACATCCTCCACTTATTCTTGTCATGGTCAGGGGGGACCTGGAGCCGGGGCTCACAGGGGCACATGACAGGAACTCACCCTGGATGGGATGCCAGTCCATCACCACACACATACAAGCAAACCTTCAGGATATTCTTATTAAACCATACTATTAACCTAGACTTAGATTTGGTCCTCTTTGTCCTGAATCATGTTATTAAGTAAATACATAATTAGTTATAAATTGTGGCAAAGCTATTTTAGTGTAACCCAATGACAGCTCTGAACTTGTACACCTGTATGCATTTCGATTTTGTTTCAGTTTAATTATCTGTACATATATCATAAGATTATGTGATTGCAGTACTTCAGACTGATGATTATGACTAAACCTGAAGATTTAAAATTAAAGTAGCCAATGGTGCTACATGATATTGAGGCGTATTTTCCTTTGCAGCCTGGACAGAGGGGCTGGACTGGTGCAATGCAGGATGGCTAAGTGATGGAACGGTCCACTACCCAATAATCCACCCGCGTGAACCCTGTGGAGGGGAGGACCTTCTGCCAGGGATACGTAGCTATGGGCCCAGAGACAAGACCCGCGACTATTTCGATGCATTCTGCTTTACCTCCATAACCAAAGGTCAGGTGGCTTGCAAAACAAAGTGGTCTTTACGGTTAAGGCTAGGGTTAGTGTTAAGGCTAGAGTATGGGCTGGGATTGGCATCATTGTTAGGGGTAGGTTTAGGGTTAGGGCTAGAGTATGGACTGGGATTGGCATCATTGTTAGGGGTAGGTTTAGGGTTAGGGCTAGAGTATGGCCTGGGATTGGCATCATTGTTAGGGGTAGGTTTAGGGTTAGGGCTAAAGTATGGGCTGGGATTGGCATCATTGTTAGGGGTAGGTTTAGGGTTATGGTTAAGGCTAGAGTATGGGCTGGGATTGGCATCATTGTTAGGGGTAGGGTTAGGGCTATAGTATGGATTGTGATTGGCATCATTGTTAGGGGTAGGTTTAGGGTTAGGGCTAGAGTATGGGCTGGGATTGGCATGATTGTTAGGGGTAGGTTTAGGGTTAGGGTTAGAGTATGGGCTGGGATTGGCATCATCGTTAGGGGTAGGTTTTGGATTGGCATTACAGTTAGTGTAGGGTTAGATTTGGCACAAGGGCTAGTGATTTTGTTTCAATTACAGGCAGCACCCAGGTTACAAACTAATTTCATTCCCTAAGTTTGTCTATAATTCCAATATTAAGGTATGTTAGAAAAATAACAATACTGTACTTAATTTCAAAAATAATTATACAGTAATAATTAAAGTAACTAGATATGGTACTGTATTATATGTTTAGCCGACGGACCACAAGCCAGGCAATGTTTTCATGTGTCACAAAGTCGTGCGCGCATTTGTTATTACAAACCACCGTATTTCATAGGCTTTATGGCAGTCCATTTGTAATTGTCTGTTCGTTGGACGTACATAACCTGGGGACTGCCTGTAGCATTGCTGTGATGGTTAGTGTTTCGGTTGGCAGAAGAGTTTAGTTAGTGAGGTTTAGTGTTAGTGTTAGAAATGACATTTTGGTTAGGGTTATTGTTAGGTTTAAATTAAGGATATGATTTGGTATAATAGAACAGTCTTAGAAAAGAAAGACTTGGAATCTTTGTACAGACTGTCCCCAGCTTACAAGAACTTGTACCTCCGATCAAAGTTTTAAAGTAAATAGATAAGTAAATGTATGTAACGATAAATTTGGGGGGGCTGTTCACATGCCACTGCTCCATTACCTAACGTGAGCTGCAATCAATACGACATTTGCCTTGGAAAAGTCCGTTACTGTATGGCAGCATGCCCACCCCAGCCACACACACATCTCCCAGTCACATTGTCACCTAAAAGCTAGTGTGATTATCCTATTCTGGCATATGGCCATTTCGACACAGGACCTGTCTGTGTTTTCCCAAATGCACGTTTTCTAACTTCATTTTTTTGTTCAGTCGTATTCCAATAACACTTCTTACTTTAACTGGAAGCCTGTAGATTATACCTTTAACCGAGAGATGTACCTCTCACCTCTTAGGCAAGGTGTTCTTCATCAATGAGGAACTGAGCTTTACGGAAGCGACGCACGCCTGCGAGGCCCGAGTAGCTCAACTGGCCCGCGTTGGGCAGCTCTACTCAGCCTGGCATTTCCAGAACCTGGACCGCTGTGACGCGGGCTGGCTGGCGGACGGCAGCGTGCGCTTTCCCATCGCCACCCCCAGAAAGCACTGTGGGGGCCTGCAGGAGCCCGGCGTTCGCAACCTCGGCTTCCGCGACAAGAGCCAGACCCTCTCTGGGGTCTATTGCTACCAGTAGAGGGTGGGAGCTACTGGGATGGCCAATGGTCTTCAAGCTCAGAGGGACTGCTGGACCCAAGACGCTTCAAAGAGGCTTATATGTTGCAGTTCTCTTTCCACGGGCAGTATGAATGTTTTCAAAAGAAATGTAAACACATCACTAGGTGAATTCAATTTTAGGGAACACTTTATATTAACTGCAGCTTCATAATGCCTTTACAATATACATTAATAGCAAACATTATATGATTATATGATTATAATGCTTGTTAGTAATATATATTTTAGGTGTCATGCTGCTTATGAATGTTCTGTGAATGCATTATAAAGGTATTAAGAAGGTGCAGTTCATATAAAGAGTTATGTAGTTTTGATTATATATTTTTTACCTTGATTGGCACTGGGTATTAAATAGTACATGTATTTGTGTATATTACCGTATCAGAGATGATTAATGGAAAATGCCACCTCCCATCTTCTAATCGTTTATTATGATCACGGTGGTGGGTGGAGGGGAGTCTGTTCCATGCAATACAGGACACAATGCAGGGCTACACCTAAGGTGAGATGCCACTCCATCATAGGACACATATTCACACACACAATCATACTCTATGACTATAACGGTATGTCTTTGTACTGCAGAAATTCATGCAATATGGGGGGGGGGGCATATTCCACACATACAGCAGAGGCAGAGGTGTGAATGATCAGTGCTACCCACTGAGCTCCCCTACCACCAATGTAAGTTACAAATAAAAGCAATTTACTATGGTAAAGTGACTTGACTCTACATGCTGCTACTCCAGTAAATGATGTAGACGCCAACGCAAAGCAGGAAGGAGAATTCAACGAAGTTCAAAACTCAATACATCAAATACAATGAAAGCTACTGTATGAGGATAACATTCTGTGTTTTAAGATTAGCCCTAAATACCGTTTTCACCATTGTGTGGTCCCATGAAGTGTTTGTTACGGTGGCCCACATCATTAATTCATAACATCCTAATTCTGCATTTTTCGGCCACTAAAAGCAGGCATCTGTTTAAATGTATTTCTACGATTACTTTAGCTCCACCAAAACTGAGACCTGCCATTTATGTTTGTCGGTTATACTGTAAAAAAAACGTTTTGCTCTTAAAGAGACTGCTGAACCATAAAATCTGTTGTGTTTAGTATTACGCTGAGATCTCCGAAGCCAGTAAATAACTGAATTATCAGCTTAGAAATGACAGTGAAGCTGTGTTGTTCTTGCTGAATATTGAATGATAAATTGTCAAAAATCTTCGACCTTGTACTGCCTTTGTGTTGTCGCATCGTTTTAAGGCACCTCATTGGCTGTCTCACGCTTTGTATGTATGTTTTTAAATTCACAATTGTAATTGAAGATGCTGTAATCCAGATGGCATTGTCTCTGCAGAGCTGGAAATTTGATGGGAAAATACCGAAGGGAGAGGAATAAAGATGCAAGATTCTTATCCACCCACTGCAGAAGCCCAGTGACAGGGCATCTTTGTCGTGTTAGCATTCTTGACCTTAAAATAATTGTCCCAACATCTCTTCTGCACTGCAGTATGTGAGCTTAAAGACCAATAGCCTAGCTGAGTTACTCAGTAATAAAAACTACTTAGTAACAAATATTTTTAGTATAATATTTTCTATAATAATTACTTTATTACATTCAAGCAGATTATACTATGTAGAAAGATACATTTCCAGGCAATACACTCCTAGTGTTGCATTTAAAAATGCCGGTATACATTTTTCAATGGTTGCTATAGTAAAGACTTATTAAAATAATATTCAGCCTAAAAAACTAGTAGAACAGTTCAGTTTAGCTGTTAAAATATTCTCTTGATCTTGAAAACTCTAGCATTCTAAAAACATATATGTCGCATGTTAAAGACCATTTTCATAAAGATTTTTGTTTTATAGACCAGCTGGGTTGAATAGTCATTTACATGATGATTAGAGAAACAAAAACATCAATGTTTTTCATTTATGTCCTTTCCCAGGACTTACATTTTCAGTTCTTAACCCTTGAAACAAATACGCCTAATGACACAATACAAAAGGTGTATTGCACTGTACACTGGGCTTTTCCCACTGGTGGATCTGATCTCACTGCCAAATTAACATTCAGTACACAGTTCACCTGATAATAATATGAAACCTGCAATCAGAATTTCCTTGAGTTTAAGTTAATTCTTATTTTGGCCTATATGGCCTTCAATGTTCATTGTTGTGGTTTAGGTCAGGCAATAACTGGGATTTTTGGTTTTAGTTTAAGAAATTCACATGCAATACAACAAAAAACACTATAGTAAAACCCTTAAATTTTCATTTAAGCATATGCAGAAAATAAGTGAAATACCTTTTTATTAAAATTGAAACAATATGACTGCATTTTATTTGACAAGAGAGGCATAGATAATGAATGTTAGCAGCTTTAAATATTTACTGTCTAAATCTTTATTATAACAAAGTTTACTGGTAGAAAATAGGGACATATAATGCAATTGTGCGAGCAACAGCCATAAAAAATAAGCTATCAATATTCTATCCATCCATCCAACCTACAACCACACAGGGAGCTCAGGAGCCTATCCCAAGCAATGTAGGGCACAAGACAGGGGTACACCCTGGGCGGGATACCAGGTCATCACAGGGCACGGGGCAGGGGTACACCCTGGGCAGGATGCCAGTCCATCACAGGGCACGGGGCAGGGGTACACCCTGGGCGGGATGCCAGGCCATCACAGGGCACGGGCAGGGGTACACCCTGGGCGGGATGCCAGGCCATCACAGGGCACGGGGCAGGGGTACACCCTGGGCGGGATGCCAGGCCATCACAGGGCACGGGGCAGGGGTACACCCTGGGCGGGACGCCAGGCCATCACAG
>JAOYFF010000135.1:15717791-15733857 GCA_025773925.1 Cryptomyrus ogoouensis | reverse complement strand
CACCCTGGGCGGGATGCCAGGCCATCACAGGGCACGGGGCAGGGGTACACCCTGGGCGGGACGCCAGGCCATCACAGGGCACGGGGCAGGGGTACACCCTGGGCGGGATGCCAGGTCATCACAGACTATCAGTATTGTTTGCTGTTGGTCCCCACTACTAGAGTCATGTAACACATCATTGGCGAACTCAGACGGTTTGAAGAGCAGGGGGAAAAAAATAAAGGGGGCACCCCCCCCAGCAGGAGACGGGTTATTTTCCTAAATTATCCTAAAATAATTTCCTTAGGAAGTACTTTTGGACATCTGCTTGATTCCTAAATAAAGTGCACTGGTCATCATACAATCAGCTAAGCAATATACCTGTTTATACGGTTACATTAGACAGCTTAGTTATGCATCTACATTAAAATACATGAAATGGCTTGTACTATTACACCAGTTAGTATATAAAAGCAGTGTATATGCATTAGTAATACATCATTGGTGAAACTCAGTCATAGCGACTTTGAAGACAGCTTGCATATTAGCTACCTCACACACTAGTAGGATGTCAGGTTTACAGCTCAGACTGTACTATAGCCCCTCTTGACATCAGAACATTATAAAGGGGGTGTAGCTGAAACTCAAAACTTAAATAGTGAGAATATATGTATGTTTTTATAGCTGTGAGATTATTTACCAGCAAGAATGGCACTGGAAATTAATATCTTAAACTTTATTGTGGCATCCCTGGCAATCCTTGCGACTTTATCCTTTAATATTAAATAAAGCCAGTCTAACCTAGCCTAGCCTAGCCTAACCTAACCTAACCTAACCTAACCTAACCTAACCTAACCTAGCCTAGCCTAACCTAACCTAACCTAACCTAACGGGTCTATTTAAAAGAAGGAAAAAAACAAGATGCAGCAAGAGGGTTTTATCTATTATATTGTGGGCTGCAGAAGCAAACTAGGTGTCACATTTTTCTTTCCTAGTGTTACATTTAAAAGCTGGAGGTATAAATTTTCAATAGCACATTTTCTTGCACATTGGAGCAACTTGAGGGTATATTGTTTCATTTAATTAAGATGTACAGGAAACTGCATCTCACTGGAAACTGCATCTTACTGGAAAGGCACCCATCAGAGATATTTTTTTCCAATATAAATGGCGGTGAGTGGCTCAGCAGGCAAATCTGTGCCTACGATCAGAAGATCACCAGTTTAAGCCCCAGCCTCAGCAGGACAGACACATGTCTGTGGGCCTTTAACCCCCAGCTCCAGGGGCGCCGCATGCTGGCTGATCCTGTGCTCTGACCCCCAAGCTTGCTCTCATCTGTATGTGTGTCTGTGTGTGTCAAGGAGAGCAAGACGGGGTAGGCAAAGGGAATTATTCCAGTGTATCTGTGCTCATACCTCTTCAAATGGCAAATAAGGGATCATTTCAATTTTAGGGGCACTACGTCATACCTTCTCACTTGGAAGGGCACCCCAGACGGAACCTCAGGTTTACCTGATTGTAAGGGCACCTTACGTGGCGTTATATCACATTTTATCCACTGGAAGGGCATCCATTAGGATAATTTCCCACATTCTAACAAATATAGGGACACCCTATACAGCACTGCATCACATTTTATCCACTGGAAGGGCATCCATTAGGATAATTCCCCACATTCTAACACATATATGGACACCCTATACAGCACTGCATCACATTTTATCCACTGGAGGGGCATCTATTTGTAATTCTTCATGTTTTCTCGCTACTTAGGAGTACCCTTTATAGCACTGCAGCCCATTTCCTCTACTGGAAAGGACACCCTTTAGGACACTTAATCATGTAGGGGGGGGCACAGAGATCACTTCATACCAGCACCCTTTTCCATTGGAAGGGTGCCAATAGGGGCCACTTAGACCATCGTAAGGGCATGGTATAGGGCACTGCATCACATTTCCTCCACTGGAAGGACACTCATTAAGACACGCCATCACATTTTGTTGCTCTACAGGGCACATAATTATACTATCTCACATTAAGGGGGGACCCTAGGTAGCCATCAATCATGTTTTTTCATGTGAAGGGCAGCCAAGAGCAGCATCACTGCCATTCAAGAGGGCACTTTAGCAACATTTTTTTCAAGCATCAGGGCACAGGGGGACTAGTCTACAAGTGAAACACATGTATATAAACCTCTGGTTTTATGCACCAACCAAATCCAGTCCATTCCGAAATAACACAGGCTACAGGCTGCTTTACAAAACAGCCTCGGGGCTAAATGACATTGCTACTTTCCCAGCGTCTCCATTTACTGGTTACTGGATTATTTGTATATGATGCTGTATCAATCAATATAAAAACTTCAAGAAAATTCATAAAAAAAAAAAAAATCAGTCTACTAAGCAAACACTCCTTTTTATATAGTCATTATAGAACTGTTAATTTACAAAAGGATTTTGATGATTCTGGATGTCCTTATTTTAAAATAATATGGGCTCATGATAGTAGGCCTTCATCATCATCCAAACTGAATCAAAAAATAGAATTCTAAACAATCTGGATGATAAAAACCTTGCATCCTATAGAGAATATAATTGTGCTCCTAAAGTATAATATACTGTGCAGTCTAGCAAAAATACATTGTGCTCCTAGGTATCAATACTGGCAAGAACTGAACACACTGGAACAGACTAGGTAAAGATCTACATGCGAAGCACATTGGGACCAGCTAACAATGTGCAAACACTCTTCTGTGTTCAGCTACAGGTAATAACATTATTTAGATCCTTTCTGAACATCAGCTCACAACTAGGAAGCTTAGAAAAGAGTTTTAAACTTGTCTGAGACAAACGATGGAAAGGAATGGATTCAAAGTAGTGCTTATAGATGAGGTCTAGATGTTCCAGTTTATGTCCTGAAACTCTGGTGCAGCCTTCGTTGTAGTTGTATCCTCCACAATGATTCTATGTTTAAAAGGAGACTCTGCGGTCTGGTTGTCTTCTGCTGAGTTCACTGAAATCAAGAAGTGGAGCAATCAGACAGTGTAAACATCAACATCCAAAATCATTATGTGTTAAAGGTGACTTTGGCATTAAAAATAACAATGGTAACATTCTGAACTACAATCTTACACATATATGCTGTCCTATCCATTATCAGTCTGTAATTACTGCTGATAGTGTGAAATATCTTCTGTATTCTCACCTGGGACACACATGAACTGAGGCTCCTCCCACTGGCCATTTGGCAGACACTTGATGACGGGATTATGCCTTGGCAGGTAGCCGTCAACGCAGTAGTAGCGGACCATGGAACTGACTTCATAATGCGGATGTCCCTGGCTAAACACCTGTGTGTTAGGAAGAGTGGGGGGCTCGCCGCAGGAGGCTGTTTAGCAAAAAAGTCAGAGCACAAGTCAACACAAATTCAGACAATGCTTCAACCCAAAGCACAAAGATCACACTGAAGACTCCGCCCATAATATGACTGCAATAAATGTACTGAAGCCGGTTTCATAAAATTGTATATATCAATGCATTGCAGAAATGGAAGTCAATGTAGTCCTATCATTCTCCATGAGCACCCACTTCATGTCAAGAATTACCTGAGGCTGATAGACGATAGCATGCACCCAAACCCGACTCACCAGTACCCTTTTTGCAGACGTAGGGGAGATGGTAGTTGCAGGGTACATCGCTCCATCGCCCTCCATCATGCCATATCATCACTCCACAGTCCTCTCCAGACAGGAAGTAGCTGTCTGGTTGCCCACTGTACCAGTTCTCATACAGCTGGAAGGACAAGTAGCATAGGGTCAGTCAGTATAGTATTTTTTCCTCCAAAAATGCTCACTGCAGTTACTGGTTAATTTCCAAATATCTGTATGATGCTCAATTTTTTCTGAAGGTTGAATAGATAGTGAAACTTGAGCTGACCAAGGGGCTTCCATCAGACCAGTGAAAATCCCCCTCTATGGTTTTGTCATTGAGTCCTATCCACTGATAGTCCCTGTAGTTATCTGAGGAGAGAGACATCGCGATGAAAAGATGCTTTCAGGTGAGTGCTGCAGGAACACAAGATTAGGATCAGACTTCTCACACAAGACATAATATAAAGTTGAGAGCATTAGAGGCTCGTTTATATTTTGGCAACACAAAAATGTGGGCTTATCGCATACGACATCGGTTTTCCAAGGGGTAAAGAATAACTTGAACTTGTAGATGAGCCGGTCAATGAAATTGTGTAGAGGCGCTCGCTTTATGCCAAAAGGGGTATGAGACTGAAAAAAAAACAAAACCGTTTTGTTTTCTTACAGTGGGTTGCCAGTTACACAGGAATTTGTCTCTGAAGTTCACACCCACGTAGCTGCACAAAACTACCGGAATCAGCCATGTTGTGTTACACATCATGGGAAAGTATGCAATCCAAACTTTTACATCAAAACGGATTTTATTTAGCATTTTTTTTACATATTAATAGTATTATCCAATTGCGCTAGGAGACTGAACATCAGACCATGAGCCTTTTAGATGCATAAGATGCTAACATTTTGGCATTTTAAATATCATATTTTACAAGTCAGTTTTATGATTCCATTACATTCACACTGAACTTCACAGTACTTAATAAATTCTAGTTAACTTTAATCAGAGGCCATGATTCCTTAGAGACCTGAAATCCTTGTCTAAAATTATCACTGTAATGCAATTTCTGCTGTTCTTAATAAGGGTCAGACGGGAGCTGTACGGAGCAGAGATATCTGCCCTACTGTAGATGAAGTCCTGCTCCTCCGGGGTCCAGACGGACGCCAGGTGGCCTCCGTGCGTCCGGCAGTGCTGCTCCGCCTCCTCCCAGGCCTGCTGGTTGGTGAAGTGTCTGTAGCAGAAGCCCTGGAACTTCTGCCAGCCTGCATCACATGGAGCTAGATCTGGCACGGAGACAGAGATAGACAGAGAGGAATGAGAGAGGGCAGGGGAAAGATACACATCGTTTACTTCAAGTTCAATGGGAAGATTTATATTTCTTTTTTTCTGGAATGCATCATCAATACAGATGCAGTGAAGGAGTGCAACAATGCACTGTATTACTTATTCTATAACAAATATATATTACGTTTTGCTCTGTGGTGGTATCCCATCTGCTCAATCAGCTGAACTATTGAAATAATACTGTTTACATCTGTACACTCTACGTCTGCTGCACTGCTACTTTGAACTTGGACAGCACTTACATGCACTTTCCCAGTACAGTGCAAGAGACGACTCCAGTACGATTACCAATAATTTAAGGGGACGCCAAACAGAGGGTGCATTACAACCTATATTTCCTACCTAACATAACAAACACTCCACACTGGGAAAAAAAAATGAATGTTGCATCCTGGGTTCAGGGGGAACATTACTTCATTTCACTGAGTACTTGTACATGGCTGAGATTGCAATAAAGCTTTACTTGACTTTACTCTTGGTGTTCGCCTGCCTTGTGCCGCAAGGACCAAGGAGGACGGCACGATTTATTTGAAAATTTGAGCATCATCAGATATTATCGTGCCTGCTCGAATGGCTGCACAGCATGCTTCCTATAGGTTACCAATTTCAGAGAAGCAAGTCATTAGCTAGCAACGTCACTGTGGTACCATAGCTGATAACCTTACTAACTGCAAATCTATTAAGGAGTGATATCCACAAATCAAGCACTGCAAAATGCTTCTCGAAGAGACGGCATGATTGACAGTGACGTGAGGTGACATACCCATAGGCGGGGTTGGATATGGGGTGGGTTGGATGTCCTACCGCATCTTCCGGAAGGGTGCAGCAAGAAATACTTCTGCAAAACCTGCCCACTGTTAGGCAAATTTTTATCGGAAATGCTGGAAGTGTGTTGCTTTTTAAAATACCATTAAAATACCATATATGGTGATCTAATGCCTGGACAGTAAAAAGGTAATAAAGATCAGAGACCGCCAAGGCTACTGCTGGCTGGGGCTGCGGCAGTGAAACTTTTTGGCGGCTGTTGAATAGCGGAAGGCCAGATTTCCTGGGACATTGTACATCATATTCAGGTATCAGGGAGCTACTGTCAATCTGTGGGAGACTCCCGTAACTTCTGGGAGAGGTGGGCTGTCTGCAACTCAATCGATAAATATTGAGTTTCATATGTACACATCATGTATGTTCTCCTGACACAGTTTGGAAAAAGGCCTCCTTTGTGTTTGCACTACACATAGAATTCCCAGCAGAAGTGTTAAAGTGTTTGGTAGGAATAAGAAGCTAGTAAACATTAATGTACGTTGCTCTGGCTAAGGGCGTCTGCCGAACATCGTAAATGCAAACAGCTTCGCACATTTCTACTTTTACTTCAGATACGTGTCTTAATCAGCAGCGAGGTAATGTGTCATTTCTGAAGAGGGCACAATAAGTAGTGACCAGTCACCAGTCTGACAGAGGTGCCCCCCATAGGTCGGCAGGCAGAGACACTTTGCAGAGGCCCCCTCCTCTACGCATGTGCCTCCATTGGCACAAGGATTCCTGAAGCAGCCACCTGAAACAGTCAAGACATTTCAAGAGATTACTGGAATCAGATAACTGGATCATGAAATGTCTTCCAAATGGTTTAATCAGTGTGTCATTATTTGTACCACTGAACAAGAAAATTTACATAAATTGCTATAATTTGTAGGTGACACAATGCCCTCAAACCTCGAAGGTTGGTGTTTTGAGTCTTATCGAACATTTTTCAATATTAGCTAAAGTTCTTCTATATGACCTAACAAGTTGTTTGGGAGTATCCACTAGTCTCTCTCTCTCTCATTCACTCTCTCTCTCTCTCTCTCTCTCTCTCACACACACACACCTCTAACAGAGTATGTGGAGATTTTCTTACTAGGCTAGTTATTAATCATTCCCACTGAACAAATGAAACATCATTTTTAGACGCAATGAAGCTGTCCTAGATATCAAGTGCTGTGAAACAGTACCCACTTCTCTTAACTCCTTCAGATCTTCAAAAAAGTCCATGCCACCATGAGTTATGCGACATCAAAGCGAAGCAAAAGCACTGCATCCCGAGATGAAGACTGTAAGATAAGTCTGGAAATAGCTGAGGTGAAGTTGACCCCGATTTCATTAGTGTGAAGGGAGATCGGTTACGGTTTGCAGGTTGCTGCAGAGAGAGCAGCTGGAGGGTTATTTGAATGCCAATGGGGAAATGGTTTCACCAGGGCTAAAGGAATGATTGGGGTAGGCAGGTTATTATCCTCCTCTAGAGAGGCTGATTCTAGAGAGGTTAGAGCTCCGAGATACAGTCACCCTGACACAGGTGTAGTGCTAGCAACAGAAAGATATGCATGGATGGCGGAGAATTATTCTGACTTCAGTAAGGAATCTCCCTGCTGTATTCTGGATCTGCATTCCAGTGAAATAGTGAGTAAAGTTGAATGCTTTAGCTGAAAGTGTGTAAGTCGGTAGGAAGTGTAATATCCAGAATGGATGTGGGTGTTGTGGTGATATTTTCTTTTCGGTCATGGGAAATTGGCTGACTACCTACACTAGTGGTTAGAACAGATTCCACAGTATATCCAACTGGGACAATAGTTGTAGCTGGGTTTGGGGTTCTGGTGTTATTTAATCATAAATGATGTGGAGCTGGAATATGTGTCATCAGGTTCTTCTGGAAATGACCCCGACTCCATTAGTTGCCCAGGTTTTCCAGAAGTTTGCAGAGATTCCCCAGGGGTGATCAAGGATCAAGGTGATCATGTCTTATGATCATTTCCTACGCATCAGAGGTGCTCCCGTCAGGGCGTGATATCGCAGAGGCTTTCGCTTCAGCTGTTTTATCCAACCCCTGCTGTGGTTCAAAGTGGCCCGACCCAAATGGAATGATAACTTCTGGTATATGGTCGCTGGGTTTACTAGCTTCCACCTCTACTGCCTGATAGGGAAAGGTTGGTCCAACCAAAGTAAAATGGGATAGATGTGGTCATCAAACTGATGGTGACATCATCATGTTGGACATCTTTGTGGGCCCCAGGCAATTCGCAGGACCCAGACACCAAGGATGTGCATGAGGAACTCTCTGTAACTTCCACAGGAACTGACCCAAAGCCTGAGATACCTCCAAGGTCAGCGGAGCCAGTGGACGGTTCTATTGCTGCATGTCCTGATGTCTCCACGTCGTCCGTCGGAGCAGATGAGTCTGTCCACATAATGCCAAGCGGTTTCTGTCTGGATTCTGCACCTGTCAGCAATATATTATATGCTTATTAATGCATAATCTTTCCTGCCCTACACTAGGTGTGACATTATATTCTAGGTGGTAATGAAGACTACATTATATACATTCATTCAAGCTCCTTTAGCTGTAAATACCTATTTTCAAAAAACTGGATAAAGAGAAGTGACTCACCAATAATTAGACAAAATCACAACCCTATTAATCTCCTATTGTCCACAAATTACATTCTTTCAACATAAAACGCTCCAGGCAAAACCACTTAAATCCACAAAGATGTGATTAAACAATGAGAGGCGCAACACGATGTTTACCTTTATGCGTTAATAACTTTACCTGCAAAGATGTCAGCAGATTGACTTTGGTGGGAAGATATGACTGGATCAAAGCTGCCAAGAAAAATCCCCTCAGAATCGCCTGACCCAGTGGGTATTTCTACAGGTCCATCCGCAGCGTCCTGACCGGCCTGCTTCACTGGAGAAGAGGAATCTGGCAATGCAGCACCAGACTGTTCCTGTGCAAAGTCAATCCCTGATGGAGATGTACCGTTAGCTGAATGTAGCCAAACTGTCCATACATATAACAGCACATATCACTTTTATTAAAAAAATACAAATATTATAAACAGAAAATCACAACACTAAACCATTGGATAGGAAAGATAATGTAAAGAGTGAAGAACAATGTGCCCAAAATTCAGTGTGAAACTAGTAACTAGCTTTCCAGGATATACAGAAGATATAAATCGCAACAAATCTTTTTAGGAAAATTTTGAGGGTAAAGCTAAGGAGGTAAGGGGCATGTGCTGACAGCGCATTGCTGCACCCATCACAAGACGAACCACCTGTGGCAGGTGATACTTCAGCACCACACCAGTCCGAATGGACCAGTGTGAGTTTTTTTCCAGTGGCTGGAGTGCCAATCCTGCCACCAACCCCTAAATTTCCTAAAAGCTGAAGGACCTCAAAATTTGAGACGCTGATTCATTTTTAAATAATTTCTTTGAAAGGGAAATTCATTACGGCATCTATAACCCATACCAGCAGAATAATCCATAGATCTATATAGTAGGAAAATGTGAATTCAAACTAAAGTGTTAAAAGGAACTAAAGTGTTAAAGAGAAAGGAATTACTGTGTTTTTCACATTTACATTTTACATTACATTTTTCATTTTTACATCTATATTAATAGCATAGTTAAAATTTTATTATACCTGGAGAAAATACAGATGACCCACCAGATTTAGACATCGGCACATAGTCCAGGGTGACAAAAGATTCTGTCTTCTGAGTTGGCAAAGTGCCAATGTTCCTGAATTCCACTCGGGCTGAGATATTGTCCTCTCTATACTCGGCTTTAACCTTATCCCGAGTCACTGCTGATTCGGCAGGAGAGAAGCTGGCAAGTTGCTCTGTAGTGCCCTCTGGTGGAGTGTCCACTGTGGTAGACACCAAATCAGAGAACTGTGAATATGGCCCAGAATTTACGTTCATATCTTGGTAAGATTTGGCAGTCCTAGAGGTTTCATTAAATTCTCCTAACATTGCCTCTTCATATTTCATATCTTCCTTAGAGATGTCAAAAAATGGCTTTGGGCTGCCAGACAGTAAGCTTGTTTCTTGCTGTCCATGAGTGATTTCAGCTTGGGTAAAACTAGGTGTGACTGTCTTCCCTTCAACACGTGCCTCTGAAGTGTTATCACTGGGGCTGGAACTGTCACCTGAATGTTCAAAATCTGTAGCGCCTATGGATTGATTTGTTTTAGACAGAATCTTATAAAGTTCAGTGTTGTCACCAGGAACCGTAGATGACGTTATCGGATTATCAGAGCCCAGATTTGTCTCAGGCATCGGTTGATGAATGGAGTCACCACCAGTCATTTCAGATGGAAGTGCAAGATCACCTGATTCCAGATTTGTCTCAGGCATATCCTGATAATGTTTGGAGCCAACACCAGTCATTTCATTAAAGGATACAATACTACTGTATTCTAAATTTGTCTGAGAAACATGCTGATAATGTGTGGTGTCACCAGCAGTCATTTCAGATAGAAGTACAAGATCACCAGATTCCAGATTTGTCTCAGGCATATCCTGATAATGCTTTGACCTATCACCAGTCATTTGATTAGGGGGCTTAATACCACCATACTCAAGATTTGTCTGAGGAATACGTAGATTATGTTTGGAGTTAGCAGACATTTCAGATAAAGGTATTGGATCACTAGATTCCAGCTTCATTTTCCGATAACGTTTTGAGTTACCGATCAGCATTTCGGGTGATATAGGTGTAAGAACTTTCAGATTTGTCTCAGCCAAGGGCTCATAGTTTTCGGAGTTAATGGCTCCTTTCATAAGAGCTTTGGCATCTTTGGACTCAGGTGCAGGGGTACCAAGGTTCTGGGAGTCGGTGGGGGAAGACGTGTCCACCAGAGAAGTTACGGTGTGCAAATTCATCATTGTTCCTTGGTCTTCTACCTGTCCACCAACATGGCCACCCCTGTTTAGCTCATTCTCCTGACCCAAGACGATCTCCTGCAGGGGACCCATCGTTGCCATTGTCCCTTGATTTGTCTTCTCTGGCTTAGTGTCCATGCACTCCCTCGAATCATCAGTCGGGTAACTCCTTAGGCCTGTCCAGGGAAAGAAAACATTCACATAAATAAAATCATCATCGTCATTTACCGCTATAACTGACTTAAACATACTTCATAGCCACACTATTACACTACCTTGGAAACAGTAGACACTGTGGAGGCTGTGTGGCTCAGGGAAGCTTGTCTGGTTGCTAAAACGGTAGATAGTCTTGACACCAGGTGTGGAACCTCTACAGCTTTCTCTTGAGTCCCCTACCGGGTATCGCACACTGCCATCTGCAAGCCAGCCAGGACTACAGTGGTGGAGACCATCGTTCCAGGCTGCATACACCTGAGCCAGTGTAGCCAGCTCCGCCCCGCCTGCCTGACAGTATTCTTCGGCTTCTTTGAAGGTAAGGCGCTGAGGAGTACAGCTGTAGAGGACTTTTCCTACAGAAAAAAACATTGACAGCATGAATTAACATAATGGATTTACAGTCGGGCCTGTCACAGATAATATTACAGTGCACTTGTGCCTAAGGCACATGATACAGCAATAGAAATCACTGAAAACCTATTGAATAAGGCTGAGGTTTACTAATAATATAAAATAATTTTAACTACCATAGGTTTCATATACATCAGATCACATATCTAGCAAGTATAGATGAGCTATAATTAGCAGGAATTAAGTACTTGTTAGGTTAGCTTGTTAGAAAAGCAACCTATTGAAGAGTTAAGGTTTGTTTTATGTATCAGCTTATAACAGCTTATAACAGCCACGCTAATAATAAAATGTCATTTATGGTTACCTATTTTAAACCTGTAGCCTCACTGCAGTGCAGAATTATTCAACAGGACATTAAATCAAAGTCATTATCATGGATTTAACAAATCTAAAGGCGTTATGCAGTGGGTTTTACAGCGGGGTATTTTAGTAGGTCACATGTTATAATGTGAACATTTAAATCTATTAAATAAACGGATAAGGGTTCCTGTGATGTATCAACATAGTGAAAGAGGCTATACAATCCCATTACCAGTGATGTCCTCCACGTAGCAGTACACATCCCAAAGCTCCGAGGGATCCCTCACTGTGTAATTCCACATTCCTCGTTCCTTTTCCTTGTCTCCAAAACAACCATCTTCAGGGGACTGAGTAGGATATCTACAGAAGGAACACACAGTTAGGATTCTCTCATAAGAGTTACTGGTGTGTGAGAGAGTTTACCAGGAGTGAAATTTAACTGCGTCAATTGTAGTATTATGCTACAATTTGTGAACACAGAACCTTTTCCAGTCCTGTTATTTTTAAAGCACAAAATAGAAATGAAATAAACATACTGTGTCTACCACACTAGCACCCGGTACTGTCTTACAATTATGTCTTCAGGAGACACTTTTGTCCAAAGCGACATACATTTGAGACACTTTGGAGTGATTAAGGGTTAATGCAATTTGCAGGTTGGGGTGGCACGATGGATCACTGCTGCATCACCAAAGTCAGAGGTGAATCACCACTCCTGTCTGTGTGGAGGTTCCGGCATGTTCCACCTGTGTTGTGATGGGTTTCCTCTTACAGTCCAAAGATAAATAGTCTAAATAGGTTATTTGGCATCTCTCAGGTGCCTGTGATGTATTTGTGCATGTACCCAGCAATGGACTGGCATCCTACCCGGGCTGGACCCCAGCCTTGTGCCATATGCTGCTTAGGAGCCTACAGGCATCCCCATGACCTGGACCACGGTAAGCAGTTAGAAGATGGATGGGATTTGTTGGCTTCATTCCTGGACTTTATATCCACAATACAACATACAAGGGAAATAGCTGGCCTAGCATGTCACATTGGTAACACTGCAAAGGAACAAAATAGGTTTGCTTGTGTCCACTCTCTGGCACTCACCGGACAGTCTGATCGGAGAGCCAGCCTGCAGTACACGGCTCAGGGCTGCCTCCATAGCCTGTTAGGAACTGGGCTGGGGTGGCCATTCGGGCTCCAATATCCTCGCACGCGGTCTGGGCCTCCCGAAATGAGAAGGCATAGAGGCCGGAAGCATGCCGGTAATGAAAGACCACTCCTGTTATGAGACACGCACAACAGATTTGCACATAAGTTTGCATAGCTGGCCGTATGAACCACTACTCACGTTCTGTAAATGGCTTCAGGTAATTGGCACTGATGACAGCCTGCATTGTGTCGCTAAATGGAACATTGGTAGCTGCAGATAGAAAATGTCTGCCAATTAAGAGAGAACATTTGTCCTAATAAGTCACTGTGGTCTATAAGAGCCTTGGATTCATACTTTCTGAATGCTGTTATGGTAGCATGATCTTTTTTCACGCCATGTCTGCAGAAGGCTTATTCTCTTGGCATTTTGCATTTGGATAATGAGTCCTGTCTCAATGTTAACACTCACCACAGTGCAATGGTCATCATTAGTGCACCCTCATTCCACAGTGACCTACACTGTCATTAAGGAATAAGTCGGCTGCCTTGTTGCCAAGACAACCGCCTCCACATTTTTACCTTTGACCTTGACAGGCACTTGGTCGTAGGAGTCCTCCAGGCCCTGCTGAGCCATGCAGCGGTAGAGACCCGAGTCGTTGTACCGCAAGCCTTCCAGCCTCAGGGTGATGTTGGTGGAGGAAGAGAAGTAACCTGGCAATGAGGCATGACCTTTGTAGACTCCGCTAACCTTCACCCTGCCCCCCCGGGCCACCAGAATCTCTGTCTCCAGGCCGGACGACAGCACGCTCCACTTGACCAAGGGCAGGGTGAGGACGCCTTGGCGGCCAAAGGCAATGGGTGTCTCTGCTAATGACACTAAGCATGTCAGAGTAATGGAGCTCCCCAAGATGGCTGACACAGGTGGACTCTCACTGATGGTCACCTTCAGGAGTCTGGAATTATCTATTTGATAGGATATAAAAAGAAAGAAATAATTAAGATTTTGCTATATTTCAACTGCTGAAAAACATAGAGTGTATTATTATTATTCTGCATTTTTATTATAATGTATCTGACCAATTTTATCATATGCAAAACCCTGCTGTATTCTGTACAGCGGTTATTCTGCGATTATTTATGCACAGTGAACCCAAAGATATACATCATATAGATTCATCCAAAAATGCAAGTCACCAGATTCCTGGTCGGGGACAGAAGGGGACGTCAGGGAACAGATGGCACAGAGCAGCAGTAGAGAGAACATTCCTGATCTGCAAAAAAAGAAAGGACAGGCTGGATGTAATAGACCTGCGTGCTTCTAATAGAATATATAGGGTTTGACAGATAGGGGGCAGGAGAGGGTCACTTCACATACGTGTTGAATCGTGTTAATGTATGAAAACGTGCAGATCATTAAAGACTGCTGGACTCATAGGAGAGAGTCTGATTATGGGGGGGGGGCACATCTTAATAAATTAAATACAATACAAAGGTCTATTTATTGGAGGGGATGAATTAATCCAAATTAAATATTGGGGGGTACACATCACCCCCGGTTCCTACATCCCTGTGTTCATGGTTATTGTGACGCACGGACAAAGAATTAACAGGTCAGAGGTGAGAATAGATGTTTAAAAAGTGAAAAATGTCAAAATAATTTTAAAAATGTAAAGGAGTATGGTATATGCATGGTACAGGGTACAAATACTTCTTAAGAAATAGATGTTAAGTGATAGATGGAAGTGGACATGAAGCAATAATGGCTTTTCCCACGAGAATGTGTGTGTGTGTGTGTGTGTGTGTGTGTGTTAATCCACTGTTTTATCTTAATTTAAAATGAAAAACTCTTCTGTACGAGGAGAGCCTTCTGTCCCCACGTGGAAGGTACTTAAAAACCGCAGTTTCTCAATCAACTGGACAGCTATCCTTTCTACTTTTGGTTAGTATAGTAGTATAGTTTATAAGAATTATATTTTATCAGAATAAAGAAATCAATACTTTTTATTCTACTATAAATTTTGCATTGAACTATAAAATATATCTAGCTGTTACTGTATTGTACAAAAAGTGCTTATAAGTAATGAAATTAGCAAAGCATAAGAGGCATAACAGATTATACGTATAAAACAAATATATACATATTGAAAGAAACTACAATCAAACATTCAAATAAAACTACTGGTTAGTGTAAGTATAATACAAAATCTGGATACAGTCAATCCTATATTGCATTTAGTTGTGTTTCCTTATAACTAAAAAAGAATTAATGTTCCCTCTGGTCCAAAAATATCCAGATAATTATAGGATTTGTTTCACTTTTTAATGAAGGGGCTTGAGGGCTGGTTGTCTTGGGAGGAGAGAGTCAGCTGGATAAGAGCAGCATGTCCCTCCGGCTTTCCATTTCACGCTTCCCATTAAGAACTCTGGCCTCCCTCCTGAACACCAAGACACCACAGACGTGATTCCTAAATACACTCATACATATTACAAGCTGAAAAGGCTCCTTTTGTTTTTGTGTTCCACTGCTCTCTTACGATGGAGTGGGGGCTCTGAGCCTTGGGATCTGTGCCAGCAATCGGAAAGTTGCTGGTTCAAATCCTTTGAATGCCTGGAGTGATTCTACTCCATTGGGCCCTTGAGCAAGGCCTTTAACCTGCAACTGCTTTGTCCTGGGTATGATGTTAATCAACATCTAGCCCTATATGGAGGTATTCCAACTTACAGGGAATGACTTGCCGGCAGGATTGGCACTCTAGCCACCAGAAAAAAAACCTCTCACTGGTCCATTTGGACTAGTGTGGTGCTGAGGTATCACCTGCCACACGGCTGTACTCAGGTTCTCATCCCTGAGGTGGTTTGTCACGTGGTGGGGGCGGCAACGCACTGTAATCACTGCATGCTCCTTACACACTGTAATCAGTGCATGCTCCTTACACACTGTAATCACTGCATGTTTCTTACCTCCTCTGTTTTGCCAAAGCCTTCCATGCAACTCTAAAAAGGGAAGCCCCACACCCTAACAAACATCACCCCCCCGCATGTCCCCTGGATTTGTTTGCCTTCCTCCCCAGAGAGATTCTCACAGTGACAAACCTCACACATAAAGATGCACAACCTTAACATTGGGTATCCCATAACAACTTGCTGCAATAGACACAGAGCAGTTCTTGGGATCTGTGAAAACCAGGGCAAAGTCACCAACATTATATGAATTTAAATTCAGGGTAGGTGCACCTTTCCACTTTAGCTTCAAGATTTCTATCTATCTATCTATCTATCTATCTATCTATCTATCTATCTATCTATCTATCTATCTATCTATCTATCTATC
>JAOYFF010000135.1:15685522-15716202 GCA_025773925.1 Cryptomyrus ogoouensis | reverse complement strand
TTGAAGGTCTCTGGGATGTGATGAAGGAGGCTTTATGGAGGTTCAACTCACTTGTCAATACAGGATCTTGGTGAGAAATGAATACAAATCTGGATGAAAATAAAGGATGAGATGTTGCATAAGCTTGTGGAAACAATGCCATGACAAATATGCGCCATAATCAAAGCTAAAGGCAGCCCAACAAAAAATTGAAATGGCGACTTTTTTTTTGGACGGGCAGAGTATATTCAGAATTGATAAAGCATCATATTCATATTAAATTCAATAACAAAACGAACATCAATGACACGATCATAGAACTGATCTAAGGAAGAAAAATATTTGCTAGAAAGGTAAAGAAACATGGAGACTTTTGAAATTCAGCTGTCAATCAGTTCTCATTTTAGGTTTCATTTCAGTACAGTCCTTTGTATTCAGAAATATGACATTTTATATCGAAAAAGCCAAATGTCGACCTTTAAAAGTGGTGTATATGTGACGTAATCAGTTTTCAAGAGTATTGCTCAAGATACAATGATTATGCAATAATTGGCCTTTACAAAAGGTTTTTTTTCCTTCAAGAGAGAGTTCCCCTAAATGCAAGTTATAGTTTTCATTAATGACACAATACATTAATAAGAATGTAGCGTACAGACTAAAGCTTTCTGAAAATGGAATCACCACTAAGTCAATTTCCCATAGGCCTTGCACTAATTGCATAACACCCACATACTGTTAAAAAAGTTAATTGCATTGGTGTTTAAATATATAAAATTGACTGGAATGGACATATGGTCAATAAGTTAACAGACTAAAGTTTTAATTTTTGTATTGATCCATAAGAAAAAGAACTGCATTTCTCATGTCATCAGTACGAACATTTTTGAAAGACTATTCTCTTCCTGTTTTAAGATTGCTTAAACAGCAGAACCAGAACCATATCAGAACAATCAAATCAAAATAAATGCTCTGTGTAGCAGCAGAGTAACGGCATTATCACATTTTTTTAGGCAGGGAATATAGCACCGTACAAAATTCCGCACCACTCTAGCATAATCGGACACTAAACATAACAACAAGAACAAGAACAGTAATAATGTTATTATTATTGTTTTGCTGTTGTTGTTGTTACTCCCAGACCACTTTTATTTGATCAAAATTTTGCACCTAACCTCACCCTGTAAAACAATGCCGGTCTTTCAATAGAACGTTGGTCAACAAAATAGCTTTTGGTGCTGTTTTTTGGGGTTACTGTCAAAACCATTGCTGTGTTTTGGGATAATTTAATTGCTGCTTGTGGTTATATTTTTACAAGTGGATTCATTCATTCTGTGGGTGATTTCAGCTGAGGGAGCCGGTAGCAAAGGGAAACAGTAGCAGTGAAACGAACCGTCCTACAACATAAAGGGACATTGACTCCAGATCAGACCGAAAGGAAAAGGCAAGAAAATAAATGCACATAATGTACATCAATGTTTATTTCATGGTTTGATGGCTATTACAATGATGTTGTGTATTTACAAAATAGTGGTATGCGTTATATTAAGGATACAGTTATCATATTAAAGGTGCCAGTTAAGACATAGCCATTGAAAATTAATGTTTGGTAGTCCATGCCCCCCCTTCATGGGCGGAGTTTGTGAGGGACAGCGGGGGGCAGTCCACCCTTAGTAAATTGAATTGAAATTTCATTATGTGCTATGCTGGCACATTGCATTTTTGCATAAGAGGTTTGTCGGTATCCTATAGGAAGACTAAATAATAGGCCTGCGTTATGTGTGTATCAGATATGTGCGTTAACACAAAAGGTACACAAGATGCCCACCCCCCCGAGTGCACCGTCAAACTCTCCCTACGCCCCTGCATGGTGTTATGTGTACTTACGCTGTATCAAAGGTCATTATATTCAATTTTCTAGTCTTTTTCTTTAAATAGATTTATGACTATCTTGGAAATTAGATGATAAATCGAAGCACTTAGCAACTAATTTACAAAATGAATGAAAAGTCAAGAAATATGAAGTACAGTGATCCCTCACAATTCATCAAGTACGAATCAAGCATCTGGAACATCACAACTTTCTTAGACAAAGGAACATGAAACTTTTATTCCTACCAAATGCAGGTAACTTGCCAGTTCTACCCATAGGAAAGTATAGGCTGCTTGTACATTTATGGATTTTCTTATGAACAATGCAACTAACATGCAATCTATTTTCCATCCAAATTAGATTCTTTCTAGAATTCTGCCTAAATTAGAATCTAATTTCAATGTCAAAAATTGAATTTCCCCTTGTGGATGCCCACAGCATCAAAATAACAGGTTTTTATCACATTGTGGGGAAATTTGGTCCCCACAATATAATGTATACCTGGACCACACACACACACAAACAATACTCACCAAAAGAATGTAGTACCTAGCTTGACCAATCAGGGAGTACTGTATTTAGCACTATACTCCATGCATCATATTAGCAGGGTAAGTGTCACATATGCATTTGTATTTCATTAATAAAGCAAAATAAGTACATTTAACAGGCCTACATGTCAATGACAAAGATAAACATGTCAGTCCTAGATATTGTTCATATTTTCCAATGAAGGAAATAACATAGCCTACAGTCAACAGTTATTTTCAAAAAACATGTTTGCTCGGAAAACTGTCAAGGGCAAAACTTAAGACATAGGATGAGAGTATTTATTTGTTGAGATAATACATTAGGTGTGACTACAGTGTGATGACCTCTACAAATAGTCAACATCATAAAATATATCCTAGTCCACCGTTAAGTGTCGTATATCATGCAGCGCAGCCTGAAAAACACACAGACCATCGCACTAACACGGAACTACGGACCTTCTTCTGTATGAAAAGCAAAAAAAAAAAAAAAGCGCAAACTGTTTTTTGAACTTTTCAGATCATCTCGTTAAAAAGCAATGACACTTTAGTGAAAGACGATAAAATCCAGCTTACCTACCTTATTTCACAATACACTTGAAGAAAGTCTTTTTTTACCTTTCTTGTCGGTATTTTCTTCTCTACAAAGGAAACTGTAAAGCGACCGGTAGCGCACGATAAGCAAGTCAATGCAATGTAAGCCACCCTTTCGGCGACGAGAAGAGATACCAGGAAAGACCTTTGCTGTCAGTGTGGACGAGGGCGAAAGAAAAGACGCGGAGACAGAGAAGGCAAGGAAAACATCCCTTAGGAGCCGATTTCGGGGATTCGCCGGTATTTGTCTCACCGTGGATGGAAAATAAATGGGGATGACAGGGCGGTGAAAATAATCTAAGCACATCACATGCATCTGTTTGTAAACATCGAGCAGGGTGGATGACTCGGATTCATCTTAAATAGAGAATGAGGCATGCAGAGGGTGGCGAATTAAGACGTTATCCAGGTCATACCCTGAATGTTAAAAGATGTGCAGACACGGCGTCATGTGTAATATGTCCTTCTGCGTAACCTGCGGTCAGTCAGTGTCCACCTCAGAAGCCGCAGGTTAATGGTTAAATTACATGTGGGATTTTTGTTATCGAGCTGGACAAAAAAAGGACAGCCGAAGTCTGCCCAAGAAAGTGTTACTAACTACGGATCAAGTCAATGGTAGACAGAAACGGGGAAAAGTGGGGTCTTACGAGAATAAAGTGCTGCTGCCAATATTACCGTGTACAAATTAAACTATCGAAAACAAATCAAACTGTTTACCAAAAGCGGGACACTCCACTCGACCAAGATGTAGACTGTACTTGTACAGGATTCAAAATTAAATCGTTGTTCCAGGTCCTGTCCGGTAGATAGATGTGTTGTTCTGTTCTGTACACAAAAATGTACTCTCGACTTTCCCCCAATAATTTAATATTTATAACCCTAGTTTAATATATGAGCAAAAAAAAAAGGCATAGACTTTGGGGAGGATGTCTCAAATTGGCATGTGAGTATGACATGAAAATCAGTCTTATGATTTGCGTTTGTGACCCAACCACACCTGAACGTGAGGTGAGTAAGACCATCCACTGAAGTATTACAAAAGAATGTTAGAAAGAAGGTAATGGAGGAAACAAGTTGGTGTGACAGGATAGCAGTGAAGAGCCGCCAACGGCAGGTAGCGGGGAGGGTGAATGCAGCTTTGTCGATCCACCCTTTCCTCTGGTGGATGTGGCTACATGTCAGAAGATGGAGGAATTTGACACAGAGGCACAGGTGAGACTCAATAACACTGCACAGAAGTCAGTGGTGTATTAATGCATGATAAATGGGGGATACCCAGGACTAATCCTAACCCTAACCATCATTAAAGTGCAGCTTCCATAGTTACTAACACTGCCACCTATTCTGTCTTACAAGTGTGTTACTGAAGTGTGTTTTATTTAACAAATCTGACATCTGCCTCCAGTGGCAATAGCTAGCCAGTTGCATATATCTAAGGTCATTTCCTTTAAAGGGAAACTAATTAACATCCTTTTTACCATTTTCAACAGCATTCCAATACACAACTATAGTGTAGAGAATAAAATACCATGTAATTTGTAAATATGTAGAACATCTTTATGTTGAACAATCCTTTGACGAAGTTCACATAGATCCTCGAGTAACTAGCAGACACATCTGATATTATATCTGTATATCAACCATTCAGTCACAAAAAGCTTCTTTCGGAAGTCAAGGCTCCAGGAGAGAAAACGCCACATACTGAGGAAGTCCATCATCTGTCCAGCAGCCCATCCAGCTGGGAAGGTGCCATCCACTGAGCAGACAAGATGCAGTAAGTCACACTGTGTCATGTTTCCTTAGTGGTGTGAATGCACAGTAGGCAGTAAGTGCAATGTTCTGGACTTCCACAGCTGCCAGAAGTGCTTCTCACTTCAGGAAATTAGGCTGGACTGAGACTGGTAAGAAAGCACGTCCTGTATATCGACCAGGTTGATTGTGAATGTAAGACAGTCGGAAATATTGCCATCCATCCTAAACAAATCCTGAGTAAAAACAAAACATAACACACAACTCTAGCTTTTAGGGAAGGTCTTTCTATTGTCTTGAGACACATGATCTATTGGTCTAGCTTAGACTAATCTTAAACCAATAATTCCACAATAATGCCATGACAGCTAAGAGACACAAAAATTACAAGGTACATTTTTGGGGATGATCTACCACAATTAGATTATTTTATTATTATTATTTAGGCAATACCCCAATATATTGAAAACATTCCCTAGGTTTAGCTTAATTTTTTTTTCTTGTGCAAATGTTTCATTGTCTTCCTAAATCCTATTTCCCCCAAAACCAAAAGGTCAAACAGCATTTTCTCGCAAAGACATCCTCCAAACAAAGGGCACTGCCGACTCGGGTTTAGCTTGAAGGGGAAGAGGGACATACGTGCAGTTAATAAAATGGCATTCAACTCACAGCACAGGATTAATGGCGACTTGCTTTGCCCAGGAGAGAAGTGATGCCAGGATCTTTAATAAAGGGAGACATTTGCATAGAGCATGGTCCAGCTTGTACTCAGACAAGGCCTTACTAGCTCTTTATTGTAGAAGGTAAACAACTTAGGCAAGGACATTATTCATGTATGCCTTTGTAAAATATATATAATCTTCCTCATGATATGGTACCTTGTTGAGGCTAATGTTTCCGTAGCAGAGAAGTAACAGAAAGCTGAAAGCGGTCAGGATGGAAATGCAGCTTGTTATCGTAGACGCTGGTGAACTTAGACTGGTTTAGGATAGACAAACACACCATTTATTACTCTGGAAATAGATTAAAGGACAACAGTGGAAAGACAAACAGGATACAATGTCAAGAACAAAAGTGTCAGGTCAACCGGATTTTGTGGACAGTCCTTAAAACGACAGGCACACAGGCTCAAGCTTCAACAACTGATGCAGATGGGAAAAATAAAACAGAAAGGTTTTCTGACCAGGTTCAGGCTGAAATTGGCAGGAGATGCAAACAACATACATTCTTGCTGACTGGAGACAGAATGGAGAAGGTGAGAATTTGGTCGTTTGGATGTGACAGCAGAAGCGAGGCTGAGGAGTGACCAGACGCTTTCGTACATCCAGTCCCTGCTTCATTGCCAATAAATTCCAGCAGCCGAAGCATTGACTTTACACCTGGACACCACAAGATAGCATTCACAGAAATTCATTAGATCAGAGTTTCCCAGCCTGGTCCATGGGGACCCCCCAGCAAGTCCAGCTCCGTGCCAGACAGGGGACTGTAGGGGAGTCTATGAGGGTTGGGTTGGGAAACACTGACAAAGACTAAAGTGTCACGACTAAATGACGCTAATAAATCTGAATAGCAAACATATGACCTGGTGCAGATTTCTCATTTACAACTTAATTGGAAGCTGAAAAGGAACAGCCATGGCTGAAAGGGTGACCCTGTGAATTCCAAAAACAAAAAACTAATGAACTTAGAGAATATACCCTTTACCCACCAGTACATCATCAGAAACTGATTTAAAATGCTGTACCAGTCTGGTCCAGCGTTCCAGTATACATCTAAAAAAATCTGAGAGAAGACGGTCAACAAATTAATAGTGGATAACCAAAAGTACAGGGGAGATAACAGAAGCCAAAATTATCAACCCTCACTTAAGGGGCATTCTGAATGGTTTTTATCTATATGGCCACTTCGACTTGATGGCCCCTAACAATAATAATAAAGCATGATAGATATCTCAAGGAAAACAAATACATTTATGGTCAAATTCATTTAAAACTTTTAGTCTACAACCCATAAATTAAAGCTAAATACTTATTTACTCCATTCTGAGAAAAAAAAATGATAATGCAATTTTGTCCAGAAGCCATAACAAATGCTAATGCTGATTATCTGACCTTTGCAAAGTAGACGGCAGCAGCATTTTAATAATTCTGACTGCTTGTACATTTTCTCAGCAACTCACATTAAGAGGGTGGCTTAAGGGTAAATCTTATTGCATACATTTGTGTATATATAGTATGGATTGCATTTTATACATAATAAATCTGTGTTAAAAGATGTGTACTTTAACTAAGATGAGAGGAAAAAAGTGTTTAGCACGAACCATTTTCACAAAATAAATGACAGAAATGATCAATTTATACAATTTAAAGAGACAGACAGACAGACAGACAGACAGATAGACAGATAGACAGATAGACAGATAGATAGATAGATAGATAGATAGATAGATAGATAGATAGATAGATAGGGCATATGATTCATACCTAGACACGATTCTGAAAAAATCTAATCAAATTTCAAGCATGACTGCAAGGGAAATTTAACATTTGTGTATTTCAGCTTCACTCAAAAGAGACTCCTCTTTTTAAAAGGACGAAGCATTAAATCACACTCTCGTACGTTTAAGAACATGACTGGCAGCATTAAAACAGGACAGTTACTGCCGTACATACCAATTACAGAGTAAAAAGGGTAACTGGCTGAGGCCAGCTGGAAAGGCAATTCCAAATTTCCATAAGAAAACATGCTGACAATATTTCAGCGTCTCCCATTTTATAGATGGATATTGTCCTTCATACTCCAGTTCCTCTGACTTCCCTTCCAATACTCCATCCTCCGCCGTTTCTATGCCGTCAGCTCTGGCCGCTCCCCCCATTCATATTCATCGCCAAATGTTGTTCCCACTCTACCTCCACAGTCTTATAAACATCCATTGAAGCTTTGGCATCCTCGACAGATGAGTGTCCCATTTTGCCCACCTGAGGAAGGCAAAACGCCAAGTTATATTCCATATAACACACATATGTGAAGTGGCATAAGAATACCTGTCTCACACACACACAATATATGAAATATATATATTTTTAATATATTTTTATTTCCATTCCAGTTAATATGCTGCTGTGGTACCAAAAATTAAGATACCAGATAAAACAATATATGGTAAGACTTAGAAGTCTTAAATTAAGTATACCACAGGAGTTTAAACACAGAAGATGGTGAATTGGGGGTAAAGTGACCGGTTGGTCTTGCTTACCTGGATGTCCCGTTTAAGGAGGATCTGAGAAAGTTTCTTAAGCGACACCGTTTGGTGCTCTGGGAAACCGGCCTTCTTGCTGAGCAGCGGAATTTTAGCGATGTCCCGCGTGAGGCCAGGCGGATGAGTGTAGTGCAGGACCTTGAAGTCATTTTGGATGGAATGGCCCACAACTACCTTCCCCTTCAGGATCTTCAGTATCTGGATCATTTTGGCAAAAAGTTACAAGTCAAGAGCACTGCTGACCATTCTGCAAACCTAGTTTGTTAAGCTTGTTAGTATATCCACCGTAAACTGTCTTTACACTTTACAGTACGAATGTGCAGCTGATATACAATTTCTAAGATTAGCAGATGATTGGGTAATACAGCCTCCATACACTTACCTCAACCCTGGCTTGATTAAAGGGCGTAGCTTTATGGAGGTGCTTTGGTTTTATACCACTCCAGCGAGTACGAAAGTCAGTCACAGGCAAGGAGGGCGAGACGTACTTGTCGTAGACAATGTTGCCATCATACGAGACGATGCTGCAGCGGGCTAGCTCACTGTTCCGACCTTTGGGCCCCGTGCCGACCATCTCACAGTCTAAGGCCACGTACTTGTGTGGATTTCCGAAAAGGCAGACTTGTTTGGAAGTCCCTTGCCTAGGCTTGCTAAGACTTTGGCTTGGTACAGCAAGCAGACTTTTGTTAGTCTTAGGTATGACAGTAGTGCGATTTCTCTCTTTTGACTGGATGGTCAAAGAGCTTCGGCTAAAACTGTGTGTATCAGAAGTGGAACATTCCTTGCTCAACGATGGCTTTTGAGTACTTTGGGAGGCAGAGGTCTTAGGGGCAGCGTGTGTCGTGGCAGGGGGATTGCGAACAAAGGGCTTATCCTGTTTTTTTCTCACACAATCAGGTCTTCGACTGGGCTCCTTTGTGAGGTCCTTGGATTGCCAGTGCTGATGCTGATTCTTGTGAAGGAGGCCTTTGCGCTCCAAAAATCTACGCCTCTTAAGGAACTTCGCATGTTTTTGTTTGCCAGTTGATGTTGTTTTCTCACTGTCAGGCACACCGTCACTGGAAAACTCCAGGTTGAGCATAAGTTCAGACATTTCTGGCAAATGTTTAGTTTTTACTTTTCTGACAGCAGATTTTTTTTCTTCTTCCCTTTTCCTTAGCTCAGTACAGTAATGATGGCGACACACTGCCTCATCTTCTTAATGCAGGCTTGGTTTCAGTTTGATGCACCGATCTGAAAAGAATAAACTGTAAAACATTCAACAAGACAGAAACATCGGAGTAAACATGAGCAGAAATTCTCATTTCATCTCATTAACTCACACTATCAGATGTTGTATCACAGAGTGTATCAGGTTTGTCACACTGAAAAGCAGAAATATATTACTGCATTTCAGTGACAAATACCGCTTGTCAACATATTTAAATATTACGTAAATTACATGTAAAGCATAACTAGAGCTCTTAATGACATATAGAAACAGAAATTTCATGCAAGTTGTTACGTATAAAGCTTAGAAAACAAAATTAGCTAACAAGATAAGAACAACTACATACAATGATACCTCTCAAAACAACTTTAAACTGTACACTAAAAGCTTATAAATCGATTAGCTGTGTACATACCAAACAAGTTATTGCAGGTAGCACTAACTGACCAAAGAGAAACAGTAGCTAGCAAACACGTCTAGTTTTTATTTTCTGGTACGGGTTCGCTCCGTCCCTTTCATCTTTCACTATGGTTAAACATGTTAAAAGCGAAACAGCAAGCTGCCTGACACGTTCTCACACAGGAACAACGTGGACCTCGCCATTACTTCCGGGTTCACGGGTCACGTGGGCAAAATACATTCGGTTGTCCTCTGGATTTTAAAGGTATGAACGCATCATTAAATTTGTTTTCAAATATCAATAAATAATAATTATAAAAACATTGTGCCCACATATATTACGGATTCATGCTAGCCTACTCTTTGTTCCATATTTACAAGATCAGGATATCTAGTTTCAGACATTGCACAACGTATGTGACATTTGTAGTAAATGTAATGTAATTTGAAGTGCCTCAGTGACACTGATTTGCACGGCAAGTTTCAGCTACAAATTTATCTGAAGCTGGCTTGCGTATACAATTTGCTGTTAGACCGTCATGAATGAATTGTTGTGTCGATACAAGGAAAGCGACGGCGGTGTAACAGCTGCAGCATGGTTTTGCCGGGGGGGTCGCGGACGCTGTCGGCCGAGAAGCAGAGACAGCTGGCCGGAGACCTGACCGCATTCCTCTCTCAGTACAAGTACATCTCCGACTCCTACGTAATTGTACGTATACATGACTGAGGTCCTGCTTATTAACAACATTATTATTTTAGTGAATATTGTCTGAGTTACTCTTTAACTTATCACTAATGCCTTTAAGCTCTGTATCGTGAAATACGAGTATATTCCATTTTAAATATCAAGAATAGTGTAAAATAAAATTCAAGTGTTACATTCGGATTATGTGTTTTACAATTTTAAAATCTTTACTCTTGATCGTTTTGAATTCCTAGAACCTTGAAAAATCCCTCTGTTATTGGTCCTCTATAGTAAGATTATTGCAAGTATACAATAAGGGCAATTTAGTAACACCCGTTTCCACAGACTGCCAGCCCCAAGGTGTGAGGCCACAGTCTTAATCATTAGGCAACCAATTTAAGGGAATGACAGCACATTTAACATTATGTCAAATTAATAATCAGAATGCACGAGGACTGGTTAAATTATGATTGTTGTAATTGCATTATCAGTGTTTCACGTTTGTAACTTGTCTTATTCTATAGGAATTTTTCAGTGAGGATTTGTGGAGCAAACTGCCCATCAGCTGGCAGGACGCCCTCCATGACCTGTCCGCTCCCCAAATCGCTGACCTGTTACTGGATAGAACCATCACTCAACGGCGGTAAGCACCTCATCGAGCACTTATGTAAAAGAAACCAAGAACTTTTCTACCAGTAATCGGTATTTAAAGATCAATTAAAAAAAGGAAATCTTCTGTATACCAGGTACCCTTCCGTCTGGCCTCTCTCACTGCTGGCATTTCGGACGTCGGCACACACGCTGGCTTTTTCCAGAACGCCCCACTATCAGACAGCGCAGGATGCAGGTTCCTTGAGGCCGAGGGAGTTTCAGCAGAACCAGAGCCAGAGTTTATTGCTGGGACACGTATTTCGCAAGCACGTCAAGCCGAAGAAGCAGCATGAGATCCGACGGCTCGGAATGGTGCGGCCACTGGGTGTTGATGCGTACACGCTAACTGATGCTTGCTATTCAAGGACCTTTTGAACATGCCTCAAAATGTTACAATGTGATAAGTTTATAATATGATAAACTAGTGTTTCTCTACCTGGTCCTTGGGGTCCCTCAGACAGTCCATGTTTTTGCCCCAGTTATGGCCAGCCTGGCAGGGAGCTGGGAGGGAGCAAAACATGGAGTGTCTGGGGGGTGGGTGGGTCCCTGAGGACCAGATTGGGAAATACTGCCCTACATGCATAAGTTTTGGGGGGGGGGGTAGCATGTGACTCAGTGGTTTGGTGTGCAATCTCGATTTCTGTCCTAGCTCGTGAAAACACTCTGTGATACAACAGACTGCAGCAGAGTAGTGGATGTGGGATCTGGACAGGTAATCAAATGTTATCTGTTTTCATCTTAACCTGCTTCTGCTTCAGTAAAACATTCTAGATGTTTCTAAGAACAAGGTGTTTTTTAATATCTCTAAAAATCTGTCCCACCAGGGTCATCTGAGTCGCTTCATGTCATTTGGGCTTGGACTCTCTGTCACTGGCATCGAAGCAGATCCTGCCCTGGTTTCCATGGCCTCAAAGTTTGATGGACAGCTGATGAGCACTCTGAAAAAAGAGAGCCAGAAGAAGGTCAGATTGTTTGTCCTACACTCTCATTAGATTATTCATTGAATCGCTGATTCGCGATGAGTCTTTATTATGTAGCTTATTAATGTATTTCGTTTTTCAGAATAACAGGACAGACTATACCCTGTCTCCCCCTGGTCCCTCACCCAATCACATTACTGGTTGGGTGAACCCCAAGGCCTCATGGGAAGTATTCATCAAACAACTGGAGGTGGGGGAATGTGAAAAGAAGGAAGTAATATTTACTCCAAAACTCAGTAAAAAGAGACAGTTGAAATCAGTATCAAAGCCCGATCAGGAAATGGACCATGCGAGTCGTTCTTCATCTTCAATTCAGTCTTGCTGTAGCTGCCAAGAAATAGGAAATGACACGCTATCCGATCTTGGCTGCCAGAGCCCAGCTGCACCCGAACAAGACTGTCAGAAATCCCCAAACCTTGACCTGCCGTCTTCTCCGAAACGGCAATGCATGTTTGAGAAAAGTGTGAGTCAGTTGTCCAGCTCTACCAAGCCTTCAAACGTGGAAGAGGATTCTGGCTGTTTGGACCCAGCAGGGCGGAACGTGGGGTCCAGCACTCAAAGCTTCATCTTGACAGGCCTTCATTCTTGTGGGGACCTAAGTGTCACCCTCCTTCGGCACTTTGCCAGCTGCCCCCACGTGCTGGCCATCACCTCAGTGGCCTGCTGCTACATGAAGCTCACCACCCTGGAAAACCCCACCCCTCCTGGAATCCTGGTCCCACCTGGTCTCACCCACACTGAGGAGATGTCATTTTCAGAGTTTGGCTACCCAATGAGTTCGTACGTGAAGGGGTTGCCTGAACACCAGCTGTCCTATAAGGCGCGTGAGGGGGCGTGCCATGCCATAGAGGATTATCTGCAGAGGTTAAGGCAGGAGAACGGGCTGCTCAGGATGCACTGCTACAGAGCGGTTCTGGAGGTGGTGATCAAGGGGGTGAGACCGGATCTACGCAGGGCCGGCATCCAGACCATCAAAAAGGCCCATCTCCTTTCCTTCTCAGAGTTAGTAATCACAAGATTTTCCAACAGAAATCATAGTTATACTGATCAATCACCATGCAGTCTACACTCTGAATTTGAGTCTAACATATAATCTTGGACGTCCCTTGCCTGTTGCTATTCTTGCTAACTATTTCCAGTTTCTGCATATAGCGCTTTCCAGTCAAGCATTTAGTTAAATAAGTCAACATTTTAGTTCCATTAAGGTTCAATTTGTAAAATGCTTTTCTCCGACATTTAAATTGTTCTGTAGTTTGATATTCCTTTTTTGCTTCTTCATACTTTAATTCCATTAATATGCATGGCTGCAGTGCCCCTCCTGTAATTAGAAGCAGTTTTACTGATCTGTACCTACACATCCATGTTGCTTCTCTGCCTGACAGTTGGCTCTGAACTCCTCGTCTGCAGGTACGCACGTCTGGGTCTGCCGCGAGTCAGCCTGCCGCCCGACCTCCCGTTGGATGATGCCAAGCTGGGCGCTCTACTGAGGCAGGAGGGCCGAGTGGTGGTGTACTTCAGCCTGGCGCTGCTGCTGGCTCCCGTCGTGGAGAGCCTGGTACTGCTGGACAGGATGCTGTACTTACAGGAGAGAGGTGATCAGCCCGGGGGATGCAGGACAGCAGGATTCTCATTTTAAACATGTGTGCAATAAGCGTCTTTCTGCATTATGCCAATAAAATAATAATAAGTTTCTTTGATCATGAGTGAGGGATGAAGGGAGCAAGAGATCAAGAGGCAGATGGGAACAGCGTTGGCAGTAATGCGGAAGCTGCACCTTTCTGTCGTGGTAAAGAGAGAACTGAGTCAGAAGAAAGCTATCGATTTACCAGTCGATCTACATTCCTACCCTCCCCTATGCACATAGGTGACCAAAAGAATGAATTTCCTTCGCAGGGTGTCTGTGTGCAGCCTTAAGGCTGGTTCGTACTTCTCCGCACGAGCGCAACACTCACGTAGCCACTCTGCATATGTTTATAGTCCTCCGGTCAAGCCGCGTACTTTGCATATGTGGACACTGTGGTATTTTTATTAATAATAATATTAATTAATAGTATTCATAATAATATAACCATATAATTATTATTATTCTGATATTCCCTGTACATGTACCATAGCAGTTAGGTTTGTGAATGTTTCCCTACGTTTTACAAATTCGGAGAGCCAGCTCACAGGGTTGCCAACTTCGGTCAGCTGGCTGGCGTGAGACTTTCAATTCGAGAGTAGTCTGCACTCATATCCACACGCATTTACATGTATGTAATAGTTTTATTACCTTGTAAATAGTCTGTAGGGTTTGCAAACTACCCCAGCGCTCGTCAGAAGCATCCATGTAGGTGTTTGAAGTGGACTTCAGCGAATTGATCGTGCTCAATTTGTCTAGAGCTGCGAGTTCACCACTGTGAGGACACAAATTTGGAGCGCAGCGGGCGTTCGTCCAGGGAGGTGCACAATGACGTCAAAGGCGTCATAAATGTTTGAGTGGATACGTCCGCTAGTACGCGTACAGAGAAGTGTGAACCAGCCTAGGGCGAGGTAGGGTGAGGCGCTCAGACGGTTGGGAGGGGCTCTTAGTAGAGCCACTACTCTTCCGCATCAAAAGGAGTCAGTTGAGGTGGTTCGGGCATCTATTTATGGTGCTTCCTGGACGCCTCCCTGGGGAGGTGTTTCAGGCATGTCCAACCAGGAGGAGACCCCGGGGCAGACCCAGGACACGCTGCAGAGATCACATCTCTCAGCTGCCCTGGGAACGCCTTGGAATTCCCCCGGTGGTGCTGGAGGAGGCGGCTGGGGAGAGGGAGGTCTGGGCACCCCTGCTTAGACTGCCAACCCTGGATAAGCGGCAGACGATGGATGGATGATACGTTTGATGGCCAGTTGGTCCACCAGCGTCGATACACCTTCAGCTGGCCTTCCATCTTTGCAGGTCTTCAGAGTCAGCTGGTGCCTCTCTTTGATCCTGCATTCTCACCTCGAAACCTGGTGCTGGTGGCAGTGAAACCAGGACAGGACAGCAAACTGCAGAAGCTGGTAGCGTAGCCTCGGCTGCCGAGGGAACATGCGCTGCTGTCAGAACCTGAGAGTGTGTGGTAGAACACGGCTGACCTTGAGTGGGCGTGGAGAACTTCAGTCCTTCCTCCTCATCACAGCCTTCCTGCTTGGAGAGTCTCTCACAGACACTGAAACACGTGTGATCTGACAAGCATAATTTAATGGGTTTTGTTTTTATTTCCCTGTTTTTTTAATTTAACTTTAGAATATGTAACTAAATACTACAAATATCTGTAGTCTGTATTAATACATAATACTGTGTTTGCTGTCATAGTTTTTAAGATATATAATATATATTTTTAATAAAAATGATATTTTTAAATGAAATATTCTTTTAATATCTTGTCTTACCATATATATAAGAGTCATTTCATATATTGTTGCCTCCACTATCCCTTCTACTTTCGGATATCCACCAATTAGGTTAGATCCCACAGTGCACACACCTAACTCCAGGTCACAAGAGGGCGCTCACTCAGTTCTTGGAACAATGTGTTTGAGAAGCAATGCTTGACAAATAATTTCTATGGGCTTAAACATGTTTAAATGGGATTTGAAAAGTTCCAAAAAAAATTATATGTTACTTTGGCAAAGAAAAAATAGCCTGAAACAGAGTATAACATTGTAATCATTTCTACATTTTAAAGGTCAAAAAACTGATTTGCAAATGTTATCTGAACATCAATTAAATCCACTAAACTAGATTAGCAAAGTTCTTTTCCCCCAAAATTAAACCTTAATTTGATAACATTAAAATTAATTTTTTTAATTTCCTGATTTCCTGCTGTGCTGACACCTAATGGACACACTTATTAAGTACCTAAATAATTGCTCTTAAATAGCTTAATTTTAACTCTCAAATGTTCACCACACAACAATCAGCTCCAGTGTAGTTCTGTCACTGTGTGCCTCAGTGGGTAAGACACTGTAGCTGTAACTGGAAGGTCACTACTGCAATTACCAGGGTCAGCAGAGAAAGTTCACTATTGGGCCCTGGAGCAAAGCCTTTAACCCCCTTGATTGAGGGGCCACCAGATCATGCCTTCTCAAAACTCTATCTTGCTTTGGACAGAAACATCTGCTAAATTAATTAAAAATGTAAAAAGCAGGGTTCAGCTAAAAGAACTGTGCTCGATTTCTTCTCAGTATTTCACAGTCTTGGGCAGATATTTAATTGTTTTAAGCTCTCTGCCACTGACTGGAAGAATAAAGAGTGTAATATGTAATTGTTACTGAGAAACTAAGCTTTGCTTTTATAGGTGCCAGCAGACATTATGAAACCGCGCAGCCACCCAAGCCCTCTGCCCATCTGCGGCCATCTGGCAGTGCCACGTGCGGCTCCGTCAGAGACGTGCTGTACCCCATGCATGTCCACAATGACAAAACATCTGCCCTCGTTTCACCTCAGCACCCCGGCAATACATGCATCATTGTGAGGAATGGCTAAATGTTTCATTAAATGTTAGATATTACCCAGCCAAAAAATGATTAGTGTATACTCATTTATTTGAGAGAATAATGAAATGGATGAGATTGAAATGTTTGTGCTTTATGCATGAGTTATCAGTTATATAAACAAGCAGGTAATCTATGCCATGTTTATGGAACTACATTTTATTTTCATCTACTGAATAACTATGTATATAAGGAATTAATATTTTATAATATTTGTCTTCATATTTCTCACTAATTGTATACTTCCCACATTATACAGTATTTACTCCAGCAATGTGTCAGATTATATTATATTGTACTTATTTGATTCTAAATGTAATTAAGTGAATATGTACCCAGTCATGGCTACATTGTACATACACATACATTATACTGTAGTGTACTGATGATACATATTTTTTGTGTGTATGAACATATATTGTATACATGCCAGCATCATTTTATATGGAATCTGATGAGCACGGTGGGCTCCATGAGGTCACCATTTTCCCCATTATCATGCCATTTCTTGTGTTCTCTTCTCCTCTTCTATCATCATTTTGGGATGATAAACATAAAGCATTAGATGAGGGCAAGTTGCAGTATGAAAAGGTACCAATTCATTGCAGATGTTTATTGAGCACAATAATTCCACACTTCTGTCTGGTGCCATGGAACTGGTGTTCAATATTATTTTGCAGATTTTTCTAACTCAGTCAGCCCAATTAAATTATCCTAATTAAGCAGCCACACACCTGCCACCCAGAACAATTCATCTAAATCTCATTGGTATTGAGGGAAAAAAAAAATACTCAGTACTTGTTGAATTTATGATTTGTCTCCACCTTCTGGCAGCTCAGCGATGTGTGCAGACAGAATAAAAAAGCAAAGTTGATAAATGGACTTGTTTAATAACATGACTGCCACTGGGATAACAAAAATGCATGGACCATTTTCCACTCTCAGGCTGGCATTTTAAAGATCGATAGCTGCTACCGATTAAACAAATTCCCAACAACCCAAACAAAGCTGGAGTGTTGGCTGTAAAGGGGACTTGTTTTGTGGAGTCATTGGCATGTGATGCCAAGGACCAGGTTCATGCACAGAGACAGCAGACCAGGTATCTTCCACCCACTTGTCCTAGACATGGTTGCTGAGGGCCCTGGGTGCTATCCCACGCAACACAGGCCACTAAGCAGGAAGACACTCAAGATCTAGAGAGAGCAAAAATGGGGACTGTTTGGGGCTCCCAGAGGACAGGATTGAGAAACATTGCCCTAGATGGGATGCCAGGCACTGTAGGACACTCACACACTATGAGTAATTTAGAGATGCTGAATCACCAAATTTTGTGTCTTCAGGCTGCAGGAGGAAAGCAGAGGACTGACAGAAAAGCCACACGACATGGGGAGAACGCAGAAACTCACACAGACAAACACAGAGAACAGGGGCATTACCCACTAAGCCACCAAAGCAATATACATTTCAAAACTAAAAATATATCATATTATTAATATTAATATTATTTTTCAACAATTTACAAAACAAGGGACAAAATACTTCATACATAAAATGTAAATTTGTTATATTTACTCATGAAGAAACGGGACAATATCTCTAAAACACAAACTCCAACAGAACAAGGATAGCGACAGTCTTTAAGGTGGAGCAGTGGGCTGTTAACCTACATTCATCTCAGTGAATCATTAGGGTGTTACTAACACTCCCACGTCTCCTGTACTGAGTACAAAGAAGAGTCATGCAGAACATTCTTTGTATCAAATCATTGCTCAATTGGAGCACCGGCTTCCCTAATTACACGCTAATTCCATTGTTGAGGTGTTCCAGGTGAGGAGTTACATCAGCAAAGGCAAACCCTATTCCACCAATGGCAACAGACTGGGTAATAAACTCAGATAAAACATTCCTCCACTGAGGAATGCACTTGCATGTCAAAATATCAAAATAATAATAATAATAATAATACCGAAGGACATGGGCAGTGGGCACTCCTGCAGATCCAGATTTTATAGATAGATTTCTATGGGGAAAACTCTAATCCCAACATGACGACCTTAACCCCCACCCAGCCCTAACCGTAACCATAAATAACCAAAGAAAATACGAGACATTTTTAGTTTTTTGATTGGATTTCAAGATCTTTGTGGGGACCTGAAAAAATGGGCCCCCATCATCAAAATAACAGGTTTTTATCATGTTGTACGGAACATTCGGTCCGCACATATCTGATTAACTTTAAAGAGGCCAAACACAAGTTTGCAGAGCTGGCCCAGTCAACTGCATTATAAATGTTACCAAATCCATGATAAAGAGATACAGGATACCTGTTACTTAAACTCAGATCAACACTGGAGGGCAGCACTGGAGGGGGCAGCACTGGATGGGGCAGCACTGGATGGGGCAGCACTGGATGGGGCAGCACAGTCAGCAACCTGACTTTGGTGTGTAAATGAAGCAGGCCCAAGTTGGCAAGCATTTAAGAACGTGCCCAGATGCACGATGCAGCTTTGGTTACAGCATATGTAGGTTTCTGAAGCGATCCATAAGAAAATAGTGCTTATGGTTACCTGCTTACTCACCCTCACTGGTTCCATTGCTGGATTATGGACCAGGCCAGTGGGCCCAGCGCCCCAGGGCGTCAGGCTGGAGGGGACCTCAGACCACCACCTGGCACCCCTGCTATATATAGACCAAGAATTAACCACCAGGGACCCAGGGCTCTTTGACATACACAGCACAAATTATCCATCAGGGCCCCCAGGGCCCCCAGCATGTGTGTTGTGCTCTGGACCTGCAGCTCTGGAAAAAATTAAAGGAAGGCTCCCCTGCGAGGCAGGCTGCTTCCAGGCTCAAGGTTTCTAAGGCAGCCGTACAAAAGAACAAAGTGAATAACCAAAAACCGGCCAGGTAAAGGGAGGAAGCGACTTTCTACTGCCAGAGATGACTTTAACTTACCCGACAGTTTCTCATGAATCAGAGGATGACCTCAAGTGACCTTAATAAAGAATGGGAAGCATTAAGTGGTGAAGTGCACTGCTAGGACAGGATGGTATCAGGCTCCTAGAAGCAGGATTGAAGTCCCATAAAGCGAGGAAGAAGCCCTTCATCAATGAGAAACAGGGAAGAGCCAGGCTGGAGTTTGCCAAAAAATATATAAGAGCATAAGAAATTTACAAATGACAGGAGGCACATATCCATAAATTGAGAAATGAGTGAAGCTGAACATTTTACTGCGGTCTGTTAATTTTTTGCAGAGCTGTATTTCTCCAAAGGTGGATTTTAACATCGAGTAACCTGCTGATTTAAATCCCGTGGACATGCATCCCGGGGACATGCATTCTGAGTATTTTTTACAAAGGCACATATCCATATATTGAGGAATGAGTGAAGCTGAACATTTTACTGTGGTTTGTAAATTTTTTCCAGGGCTGTATATGTCCCCCATCTTCTGCCCGCCCCACCCCCCATGACGGGGGGGGGGGGCCTCAAATATCACCATGATCTGGTCCTGACTGGCCCTTCATTTCTTTGCAAACATGACATCCCCTGTTTCCTGTCATCTTAGCGAAGTCCATCCTCACTGCAATTAAAAATTTATTAAAGGTAAGTAAACGCGTATGAAATAATTGTTTGGGAAAATATCTGCAGGTTATATCATGCATAGAAACAGAGCAATTTTTTAAAAATTAAAACGTTGGTGCAAACAGTACGAATGATATTTCAAATCAACCGGACAGCGGTGGTTTGTCTGTTGACTGACTGCGTTATTATTTTAAAAATTGCCAACACGCAGCTCCGAACAATATTCATCAAGATCACAATTCTTTCCTGTAACATCTCCACACCTAGCACCTAGCACCCCCTCGCGGCTGATGACATGAGGAAAAACGAGACAGTTCAAATATATTTGGAGCCACGGATCATCTGTGATTTGGATCAAGAATTCTTTGCAACAAACTTCCCTTGAATATACATGAAATTGAGACCAAATAAATAGATTATAGTTAAAAATAGATGTCAAGCTAATTATTTAACATACTTTAAATATTCATCATGATGTGGCCCAGTCTTAAAAACAACGTCACTAGTCACAGCAATTAGGTGTTATTCATAGTAGTATTAAGACAAACCATGCAAAGTCCTGTTGTATTCCATGTATGCTTATTATATTACAACTATTCTGTTCTAAAATAGTTAATTTAAAAAGCAGACTGTTTATAGGGCGTCTGGGAAAAAGCAGAGCCATCTGTATAGCCTTGCAGCTATGGTAGAACATGTAGTGTTGTATTTTCATCAAGAGATGGCGCTAGTAATTCAGCTTGTGTGCAGCTCAGGGGATCCATTGTAGCTTGGAGCTAGTAGAATGGCACAGGGTTCTTCTTCATCATCATCATGTCACAATCTTTTGTTTTAATTTTGTGTACTATAAGCCATTCAATTCGATTGTGACTTGTTCATTTGTTTTCACTATATGTATGTTAATCTTTGCACCACATTCTCAGTGCTGTATGCACCAGAATTTCCCCCTGGGAATATTAAGTCCATTGTAATCATCGTCATTATAAATGTAGTGATAAATAATGGTAGGTTGATGTTATATACACCTTTCCTGATTTCAAATTTAAATAAAACAGAAAATAATTGGAATGAGCTGAAATGAAAACTATCAATTTGTGGTTTTGCAATTTTCATGTCAGGCAGGGTATTGATTGTAGTTTACTAAAAGTACAGTAAGGTCAGTATTTAAAGATGACATTTTGAGACGTAAGTTACAAACTGGTTGCAAAAAGGGTAAAACAGAAAAAAGATAGAAAAAAGAAAGAAAGAAAGAAAGAAAGAGAAGAGACCTCATCTGAAAGGTTATGGTGTTTATTGAAAGGAGGAAGATTCATTTCTTCATGGATTCAACAAAGAATTCATTACAGGACACAGTCAACGCTGCAACGAGAACCACAAATTCCTGAAAGTCGACTTCTCCGTCACAGTTTGCATCCAGGTCTCTCATTATCTTTTCTACCACCATTGGGTCTTTACTGGCCTGTCAAAGAAGAGACACAGGAAAATAAGAAAAGCAATCCGGCTAATATTATACCTGGAAGTGGTTCTACACTTGTCTGTTAACTACACTCACATGCATCATTACTGAATCTAACACTTCATAACTGTTAAAATTTCATATATTTAATATCCTGTTCCATCCATCCGTCCATCTTTACCCGGTACAGGGACATGGTGAGCCTGGAGACAGGAAGTACAGGGTACGAGGCACACACAATCACACACTATGGGAACTCCCCCACTTATGGGCTGTGGGCAGAAACCTGGAGGAACACAGGAGGAACATGCTCACTCTGCTCATCCACAGAGCCAGCTGTAGTATTCCGGTCTTAACTCACCGACAAGAAGCCATTGAGTTCTCCCTGCAGGAGACTCTTCAGTTCTCCTTTGCTTAACTTGTATTTATCGCCCTCTTTGGAAGAATAGCTATGAAAAACGTGGATGAGGCTCTCCAACGCCTTCTCCAACTGGGAACTCATTTTACTAGCAGATGATCTAGCAAAGATAAAAACAGATAATATTAAATCAGAGGACATAATGAAAATGTGCAACAATGCTTACTTACTGGTTCTGTAACTCCAGTATTTATTATTTCCATTGCAGTCAAGCCTAGATCTCTCTTCTACTCTTTGAAAGCATGTTCACTCCATTGTTGGTATGTTACCAATGCACGGCTATACCAAGAGATGGACTTGAATTAATAATGTACAGCATTCCTGTGGTGCTATGGTTAATGAAATCCAATCTATCATCCGCAGCATCCTGGGTGAGGCAATATTTGCCAGTTTGCGAAGGTGTTAAAAAAAATTTAAAAAAAATAAAAAAGCTTGAATAAGATAATCCAAAATCAAACTTATTATTAAACTTATTTAAACATCATTCCGAAACCAAGCAAATGTCTTACACTGAAAGATTTATGAGAAATAAAATATACAAGTCTGATTAGAATATTGTAATAAAAAAATATTGCACCTATACACAAATTACTACGCCTATAGCTGATTCCTTGACAACCGTATATTCGAAACGCACGTACTGCTTGCCTCATTTTCACTTCGTCTTAGATAAAAGCGTCTGATAATAAATGTAAATCAGCTTTTTACAAAGAGACTTTACAAGTATAACATTTATTTATATTCCTCTTATTTTTGCGTTAAAAGAGGTAATTAGTGTAAAATACACATGATACATATTTAAATATTGTTTTCCAAAATTAAGATTGCACTTCTTATTTGTAACACTTGTTGCCATTTTTCTAAGACTGATCTTTACCACTGGAAATTAAAACATACAGTCTTTGTTACTATTAATTAAATTGCATTCAAAATACTCCTTTTCTGCAAGCACTCGTAAACAGAAATTGTGCTATGCTCTGCTGTAAATGAAGTATTACAGTGTTACAGAAGGACAGTAGCTGTTAATAAAATCATTGAATGTTTCCCAACAACCACTTTTCTGTGAAGGATATACAATCAGCAGCGAAAAAAGTTCTAAAAATGTTCTAAATATAGCTATGCTGTAACTTACCGCACCAGTGTACCGCAGGAGTAAATGCTCTGAAGGTGACCAGAAATCTCTGGACCCCCTTTTTATACCGCTGCCCTGCACCTGCCTGGGAAAAGAACGGCGGAAGCGCCTCCTACTGGCACGAAGCTAAGATATCTAGTTTAAAATTCATACGGAACACTTTACAGGACATAATCATTCATTTCTGAAAGTACAAGATATTTTGTTTTACTTTTTATACTTCCTCGTGTCCCATCGCACCTGGGGGCGTATTGCATGGGACACGAAACAAAGCTATCGTTTAGTAAATATCTCATTTAAGAGAACGAGGTGCTTATAGTGCAGTAAAATATCACAATAAATCTGCTATTAAATTAGGAAGTCTGCCTTCAGGATCATCAGGTTTTATTTAATAAGAACTGATTGTGCGTTTTTTCCTTTTTTTAATTAGACGAGGAATATCCCATTTCTTTACTTCAGATATGCAAATACACGTGACATGATCAACTATATCTTATTTTCTGGAATCTAGGTTTATTTCAGTTTATTTTTTGGCGCGATAGAGGGCTACGTTTCGGTCTACTGCTTGACGCGTTTATGTTCATGTTGCATTTCTCTCCCACTTCGAATCTTTTTTTGTAACATCTCTTGGGTTAAGTCCCATTACCGTATTTCATTTTGCTGCTCATAATTTACACAATTCCATACACTAGAGGACCATCGAGTCTTATTTACTTTTATTTCGTATTGTATTTTTCCTGAACCATGTTACCTGTACAGTTACCACTAAGTGTAAGAGTTTAATGAACCATGCACCATTTCCTCTCATCCCTGGGGTCTTACACCTCTGTTACTAGCAGCAATCATTGAGCCCTAGCTTCTTACAGTACTGGTGTTATAAAGAATGATAATCTGCACATCGGCAATTTAATATTCATTAAACATTTCAGTGTAGCCAAACCTTCCAAAAAATGCAGATGACCTCATTGTGCTTGTGCGCACGTATACACGCATTAAAATGAACAAATTAAAGGAATGATAGATAAAACCACATTACGAATAAATTAATTATTGGGCCTGTTCCAAAGCTGAAATCCTGTATGTAGCTTTCCGTCAAATCTATAACCATTTTCAGAGAAAAAAGCAGAAAATGCACGAGTATTACATCTGATTATTAACTAAAACCACTGCAGTGAATGTGATGTTATAAGGAGAAAACATAGTGTGTGTTCTCATCAATGCACATGGTAGGCCTTTTCCAGGAAGACTACAAGTTCACCCGTCTGTTTGTAAAGCCACCAATGTTTACGTTTAGGTTAGTTTATGGAACCCCTGGGGTACAGAGAGGATAGGAAACACCGCAGCGGGGGAATCACTCATCGAGGCCAACTGAAGACGAGTCAACAAAGCGAGTCTCTGCAGGCGTTGCCCGGGTGATCGGAAACTTGATGTAGTCGAGCTGTGTCGCATGAAAAAAAAACACCATCCTTTCCCTTTTGTTCTGGAAACTGAAGCTTCCATCTCTAATTACTGCACAATGAGAAACTGAAGCTAACTGCATTCCAATCATATTCGTGTCCATCAATAATCAGCCCAATAGGTTTTGTTGAACAGAATCACATCTTTGCATGGGCTACATTAGGCAGGCTAAGATACAATAACTAGGGAACAGGGGGATATATTTGAGAATATAACCCGTAGAACTTTCTCCATACTGGGGATTACAAGGGCTGCAAAGAGGAGAGCCATAAAATTTGCGATGAAGGCAACAGAGAAAGCTATTAGATGGCCATGGATGAAGAAGGCGAATCAGTGGGCAGCTGCTCCTGGGATGTAAGTCGGGATCTGACCAAGCCTGCCTGGGTCGCCTGGATGAAGGTGCATGATGCTGAACAACCCGACACACCTGAGAACTTTAGGTACCTTGTTGAGAAAGCATCTCAGTACACCAAGACACACCATGTGTCTTGCAATGAATATGGCGATAAAATTCTCACAAAACATTGGAGATGTTTCAGTGATAAATGGCGAAGTCGGCTGGACGCAGACTTCAATTACAAGATTTAAAAAATCAAACACTCAGTGACAATTCCAGCATACTTGGTGTCTTGGGTGTGCAGTTGTGCTGGTGCCACACGGTGCTCCTTGAATGATGTTGCCCACCTTGCAAAGATTCATGCAAACACTGTTAAAGAGCAAAAGCTAATGGTCATCATTTCCCTCTGAAGATTAATGAAGTGCCTATCTGAAGTTTACACAGCAAATAAAGACCATAAAAAGAGTTCTTACAAAGAAGTTTACTAAGAAAAACACAATATACGATATTACAATACTTAGCATTTGTGTTTTTTTTTTCTAATTAAATACTTAGATTTGAGTTGTAGGAGTCATATACCTTTCTGTTATACATGATGCATGTTTAAAAAATATATTTTTCATGTGTAGTGAATTCCATACAATACAGTGCAAAACGTGAACTCTTAAATAAGGTTTTAAATTATGCAAAGCCCTTAATGTAAAAGATATTTTTAAGCATGAAAAATAATGCAGATGTATATAAATTCCAAGAATATCAAGGAATATTCCCCCCAAATACAATTCAGGAGGAAGCTTCAATAAAAGGAATACATCAACACACTGAGAGAACATGTGTCAGGTCAGTTAAACCTTGTATATTATTCAGCTGCTTAGTTTAGTGTTGGAATTCATTTAGGAAGAACGACAGTCTAAAGATTCTTTTCTGTGCATCTCTGCTCAGCCAGTGTTTCACATCTTCCTGCTGGGAGCACATATTAGCCGTCTCATTCCATTTTAATTCAACAAATTTTCGAAACGTTTCTGCATAACCATGTGAATTAGACATACTTTTCAGAGCTCAGATTTTTTTTTTTTTTTATTTCCCCTGGAGATACAGAGCTTTTACCGCACTGTGGGTGACAGAAAAATGGTAATTCAGAGTGTTTTTTTGTGAGCTGTAACTTTTGTATTATTCCAGCTACAATTTTCTTTTTTCAAGGTCAAATTTTTTCCTGCAAATTACATTTTGCCAAAATTACAGCAAAGGACTTGGAATAACAAGCAAAAATTTTTATAACGAAAATCGCATATATGTGTACTACTTGTATATAAAACATTGGCCTGGTACTTGGTCCCCATCATTGGACAAGCACTCCAATAAAAAAGCAATTTCTAAGCCTCAAGAAAAGCCACGTGGGGGGGGAGGGGGTTATTTTTTTGTTGGGAAGAAATTACTGTTTAACTGCTTTCAAACAAAATTAAAATAGTGTTGTTCAAAAATTAGGTTATTCCACGGGATGTAGGACATACGAGGCTTGCATTCCATGAAAATGTTCCCTTTCCTTCCCATGAAGCTCTCTCTCCCCAAACAGCTTCAGTGCAAACCACAGCCTGATGAACTCTCAGGAGTCATTTCATTGGCTGCTTCATTTACTGCTAGATCCAGTGATATCAATCTAACAAATTTGACTTGCTTGTTTTATCATATAGTACATTTATATATTACATTTAAACAAAAAGCAAACCCCTTTTAATAAGAGTATATTAATTTAAACTGATACTGTGAACAACATGACCTATTCCTAACTTTAGGTCAATTGACGTATTAAAACGTATTTTGTTGGTGTGAGCAAATCACACCAAATAATCCAAAATAGTCACCTTTGGTAAAGATGAAGAACCCTGTGTCTCTGTTGACAAGCTAAATTTCAAACTGAAAATAAGAGGGAAATCTAGCCCATAATTAAAGAAAAGGGAATTTGTATGTTATCAAATAAACTGTCGTGTCCATATGAATCGTACAGTCTGAAACAAACTTAGTTACAAGTTTTCTTGCCTTCAATTACAGAAAATCAAAGGATTAACTAGTCAATTTTTGTCCAATGGCACCTCAAGTAAACACTAATAAACAAAACACTTCAATTAAAGCTTTTTCTGCAAAGTTCAGTTTCAGATTATGGAGTTAGTCACAGTTTGAGGGTGGGGTTTGTGCTCAAGTCATTGGGGGTGAAAATGATGCAGGTGAACTATGTAGCTGTGACGATAAAAACGGCACAGCTCATAACAACACACTGCATTATCATTTTTTGCTACAAATGCTATAAAAAGGTCCTACATCTCAAATGGAAAAAAATAAAATAAAATTCTGAGCTCTGTAATTCACATACCAGATTTAAAAAAAAAAAATCAAAATGGGGCCACAAAGGCCATTTGTTGAGCTTAAATGGAATGACCCGGCTGTGTTTTGCCACATGAGGGCACTAATTAGCCAGGGAATTTTGGCTGTGGAAAGCAGTTTCTTTGATGTGTGGTAAGGCTCATAACAAACGCTACCTCTGTAGGGGGAGATCAGTTTCACTCATTTCCGTGTACACTAAGCTACCTTCATCCCTATTCATTTCTGGGAGGGTTACTTCCTGATTTTGTACTTTTGGCTGTCTTGCCATTGGATTTTCTAAGTGAAGCTCTAACGTAGAATTGATGCTTCTTGATGAAATTCTACTTCTTACACTGATGGTCCGATCTCTGGTGAGAACAGGTTTGCCCAGCACACTCTTCAGCTGAGCCCAAAAGAAGATCTGCTGCTGTGGCTCTTTAGGCCACTCCAAATATGTTTTGGTATTCAGCATCTTTTTAAGTTTGCAATACTTGTTGGGCAAAGAATCCGGGTCAATGGGCTCTTTAAGCACCAGGACGACGTCACTGAAGGTCTTGCCGATGGCTCGTTGTTGAGCAAAGTACAGCTCATAGTTGCACCACTCACTGTTGACAAAGTGCTTCGACAGTACGAAGATTACCTGAGAAGAGAGGAAATACAACATAACTACACGGATACTAAAAGTGTAGGACTTCACCATATTTATTTTACAGACAGCCAGTACGTTCAGATTACAAACCTTTTGTATTTGCATTTCCAGAGACTAATCCAATGAAATTGTCACACTTACCTTGCAGACACCATTATGGCAATTTGTGTCAAGATAGCATCATATGTACTCAAGCTTTAAGTTTCATTCACAACCAAGAGTCAAATCAGAAATACTAAATAGAACATCCAATCATCATTTACTATATGATGATGCAATGTCACTCTCCTTGTATATAAAATCTGTGTCTTACCTTTCGGCTGTTCTCAATGTTCTCTATGATGTTGTCAATGATCCATTTGCCTGGTATGAAGTCTCTTTCATGAATACAAATGTTATAAGGGGGCTTGTTGCTTTCCAAGCAGGTCAACAACTGGTCTCTCACCCAATCAGCATCCGAATGGCTGTAGGAGATGAAGGCGTGATAGGCAAACATCTTTGAAATGTCGAGTCCCTCCTGGTAAGCTCTGTATTTTGCCCGGATAATATGGCAAATGGCTCTAGTGTACCAAGGCACGTTAAACACGTAGCACAGCAGCATGAGCGCCAGCACCACAGCTGCTGTAGTCACCACAGAGATGATGATGACAAGTCGAATGTCACATGCTAGGCGTCCAGGGAAAAAATTAGCAACCAATGTGTTAAGCATAGCGTCAGGGTGGTAACATCTGTAGTTATCTGGCCAGTCTGTGATATTGACTTTCCCTTTGGTTGTAGATTCCTGAATAAAACTGTGAAGATCACAGGTGCAGTGGTATGGATTGTTGCCTGCTTTTAGCTGGGATAATCGCGGCATTTCCTTAAAAGAGCTCATGCTAATGAGTCCAAAGGAGTTCCCATCCAACTGCAGCAACTGCAAGGTTGGATTACTCCACCCTGGAGGAATGAACTTGATCTTGTTGCCACTAAGCAGGAGTTCCTTCAAGTTAGAGACTCGCTGGAAGTAGTCCATATCCACATGGTCCAGGTTACAGTCGGAGAGGTCCAGGTACTGCACGGTGGTTGGAAGGCAACTTAGGTCACTCTTGCCAAAGTCATTATGATGAAGAATCATCTTGGTAATATTCTGCTTCCAGTGGCAAACACCCACTTCTTTGCTGATGCCAAACTGGTTATAGCTAAGATCTATCACCTGCAGCTTTTTAAATTCTCCCACAAGAGCTGACACATCAACCAGACTGCTCAGCTGATTGGTGCTGATGTTAAAACACTGGAGAGCAGGGACTTTACCCACATAGTCACACTGCCTGTTATAGAGGTAACTGTCCTGTAACTGATTTTTAGAGAAATCCAACAACTCTATGACATTCATCTCATCCCAGGCATCACAAGGCACAAAGTTGAAATTAACATTCTTAATAGTCAGTCTCCGGACCTTGCTAAACCATGTGAAGTGCCAGTCAAATCTCAAGATGTCCGGGTTACTGATATCCCTGTAGAATTATACAGAACATAGTAAAATCATTACAAAGGTTGTTAGATTATTACAAAAATGCATTCACACACAAAAGGAAATATTTTATAGCATATTAATCTTAGTGTTGATAAAAGTTCAGGTTTTGTGCGACAATGATGTGCTAGTGAAACAATAAAGATACTAACCGAAGAATCAGATCATCCAGAACAAGGTCTGTCACACTGGAGCCCTTTCCAGCCTCCTCAAATGTTGGTGACCGAGCAAAATCAAGAGATAGAAGTGATAGAGATTTAACCGGAGAAAGCTGTAGGCTGACCAAAGCCATCCTTAGAACATTCTCATTGAACTTCCCACGGTACAAAATGAGTTGTTGCATGTTAATGTCTTTCAAACCTTGGAAAATGTTCTCACTATCAGTGTAGTACTTGAATTCAAAAAGGTTCCGAAAGCGAAGCTCGCTAAAAGTCATGTTAGCTAAGTCTTGTAGTATCATTGGTAGATAATTTGGCTTTTGGTCTACAGCCACATCAAACCACATCTTTTTAGTCCTGATAAACTTCAGACATCCTTGTTCATATTGCTTAAGGCTAGATGTACTTTTGATAGCAAACTTGTCCAAGTATATATGTTGTATAGACCGAAAGTCTCCCTCTTTTAGACCTGGTATGAGGGAACCACCCAAGGACAGTATCTTTAGTTTGGTGAATGTGGAGAAGATATCAGACAAAGTGGCACTGCGATATAAATTGTTGGACATATCCAGGCTTTGCAAGTTAGCGAGGGGCTCTAGGGCTTTGTCGGGAATGGATGTTAAGGAGTTGTTGAAGATGTTAAGGTCTTCGAGGAGGGTATTACAGTTGAATGCTCTATCCTCAATCAAAGAAATGTTATTGAACTGAAGTTTGAGGACACGCAGATAACGGAGGGGACAGAAATCTCTTTCGTGGATTACTTGCAGTGCATTTAAGGACAGGTCCAGCTCTTCCAATGAAAGTGGTAGGGCCTCTATAGGAACGTAACTGAGATAGCGCCCCCTGCAGTCTGCTGTGCGGTTGTCCTTGGAAATGGCACAGATGTTATTCAGTGGTATATGAAGAGAAGAGCAGCAGGCACTGACCAGAAGAGTAACCACTATAATTTTATAACTTCCAATGGCTGAACATAGGACCTGTTAAGACATCAATAAACAAAATCAACATTTTTTACAACTACATGAAAGTTTATGTATTACAAAGAGGTTGATTTTTTTTTGCAATTGTTTTCCAGCACAAAATATATATATATAAAAAAAAAACACCTATCTTCCAATCACTGTCAGGGTTACGGGGGGGGGGGGGAGGCAAAGCCGAGGAGGAAGCCAAGTTAAATTGGGGCACTGGAGGCCTACAGGGCACTGCGCCGAGCCAA
>JAOYFF010000135.1:15652101-15666341 GCA_025773925.1 Cryptomyrus ogoouensis | reverse complement strand
ATATATAATCGAATAGTCACACAAACCTGTTCAAGTGTAGGCTTTTTAATTAAATTACACAATTCCCAACAAATGTACAAAAAGCAATAATAATAATAATAATAGTAATAATAATAATAATAATAATAATAATAATAATAATAGTTAATTCTTCTATAAGTAATCGTTGCAATCTCATGGTGCTTCAAAATATCCCGAAGCATTCTTGTCTGACTCACAGAATGCCCTGCTTCCATGAAATCAAATGAATTTGGTTGCCATGGCAAATAAGCTGCCCCAGTAGACAGGTCGGCCAGGAGTTCGCCCAGATAAGACCATCTTACATCTGAAATTACAGCCCGGACCTGCACCGCTATGTTCTGCAGCTGGCTTCTATAAATTTCCAGTGAATGCAGACTTACAGCATTTCGCTGTCCATAGTAGGCTACTTAATATTGTACCATAAGCAAAACATATGGTGACAACAAAAGACGAAAAATTTCAATGCAGCAATTATCCCTGTTACTCATACTCTCATCCTTCTTTTACTCCATGACAACTGTTACACTACTACTCCCCTTGATGGTACGAAAGTGTATCTAAACCAGTCGTGCTTAAGTTATATATATATTTTTTTTTCTCAACATATTTAATAATTAATTGAATGGTATATTTACTTCATTCTATGTGGCGCTATGTGTGTATATATGCACACGTTTCTGATGCTTTCTACTGCTACGACTACATCCCGACCCTGCCTCAGCTACCGCAGTCCCATCTAGTCTGCTCGTTGACCTGCATTGCAGTTCTGCAGCGGAAGCCGCGCCGTCGTTCACTACGCAGACTACATAAAATTGCATTCAAGCTGCTTGATATTCACTCAAATATCTGAAAATCGGTGCAAAATACATTAAATTTATTGGAAAGAGAAGCGTATATCCATTAATTTTCTCTTTTTTTAACGTAACATCTGCAATTTGGTGCGTGCTATTATATGCAAATTTAAGACTATTCAACGATGTAAATTACCATATTTTGTTAGTTTCCATGACTAATAATCATTAAGTGTCAACGCAAGCAGTCCGAATATTGCAGACATTGTTAAAGTATCTATAAATAATACAAAATGAGCCTGATTATAATGCACTAGTTAAATATGTATTGTGCAGAGTAGTATTGCAGTTCTGATAAACACGTGGTATGATCTGGTCGCAGAACTATTGATTAAATCAAAAACGTCTGACTGTTACATATGCTGCCTGTTACATTCGCCATATCTCTGTTCTGTCTTTTCTGCGTTTCTTGTGTTCCAGTTTTGTCGTCACACCAGTAATAAAATGTGCAACCCAGACGTCACACATTTTTATCGCGCTTCAAAATCTGACATGTCATATATCTCACGTCGCAAATGGAAAAATAAACTGTCCTCAACATCAGTGAGATCTTGAAATCATACCTGAAATATGACTAGGCGGTTATTACCGGTGCTTTAATGCAATATAGGCTACCACAAACCAGCAACGAACTATAAATACGACAATGCCATAATACTGCCTTATATTGATCGCGGCAGAGTCGTAATTATTCATTTGATGACATCCAACGTAAACATACGCTAAATATAATTATAAATGTACACAGAAGCATAAGAAATAAAATAAATCCGTGGGAGGACAAACCTACCGTTGACAGTAAATTTTAGCCTTGGTGACTTCTCGGCAAAACCCAGGTAAAAAAGTGAGACTAAAATGAGGTAATTCATAATTACTCGCTGCCCGTTGCCTAAGGAGGTAAAACAGTGCCCCTTTCAGATAAAACACTTTATTCCGAGATCCTTGTTGCTCAGAGGAAGTGACGCAGGCGCAGTTCGGTCATCTATTGCCCACAGCCTCGGCTGCTTATCACCCTTTTCTGCCTTTCTCTCCAGATCACGTCGAAAAACTGGGGGTCTCAGGCTCCTCCTCAAAAGTGTGTGTATCTGGGTATGTGCGCGTCCCTGCCAGATGCCCGTCCTTCTGGACGTGGACAAACGGGTTAAGAGGTTTTTATAATCTCTATGGCAAATTCCGTTCTTGCTTCCTATTTGTACATTAATGTATAACTTTGCCTTTAAGTGTGGTGTCGCACTGCCTTATACAAACAGGTATTGTACTTGTGGATCGGCTTGTACAGTATATGTGCTGGATACTTGTACTATATATACAGGGCAAAATTGGAGTGATAAATGAAACCCGTCTAACCTTTTTCGGATTTAAACACTAATTGGATGTGGTTTATTGATAAACATTCGCATTACAACAACTATAGTACAAAATATAGAAACTCAATACATAATGCATTATTTAAAAGAATGCGTACAATACTTTATGGAGTTATTAAGCCTAAATACTGTCGCAAAAGATCTGCATTGGTAATTTGAAGCTTAGAGACGCAATATTCGAGGTTATCCAAGTCAATAAGTCCATATACTGACGCTGCAATGTAGTTCTGCATTGTGTGCACTTTGTTTCAGGAATGACGAGAGATTTACATTTCAGCAATGAGAAGTTTAATAATAAATTGCTTCTGGGCCCTTAAAAAACTGCATTGAATTTTTGGACTTTCTGGCACCACAACAAGATCGGGGTCGAAAAGTAGGTATAGCCCATCCTTAGCCTATTTAATTTACGGTGATTGAATGACATAACGATTAACACTTTGATAATAGTATTTTTTTTTTTTGCCCACCACCACCCCCCCCTCTTAGGAGGACAACTGTATTTTACATTAAATTCAAGAGTAAAGAGTGCGGCCGCTCCGAACTCACCCGTCCCGTGATAACAGTGATTAAATGAGTAGTTTAAACAGGCTTACACGTCTACGTATTTAGATGCTATGAACTTTTCGTTATGAATGAATAAGCACCAAGCCTGAGCCCTCGACCCTTAATGTAGACATTTTTCGCATTTAATAGACACCATGCTGGACAGACCTATATAAGACTGTGAGGGGGCACATGAATTATCTAAAGGGGTTTAATTCCGGTTGTACACGTGATCAGAATTTTCTAGGTTATACTGGGTCATTGTAAAAATGGAAAACGACTCACTGTTTAACCCACTTAATATTCCGCCGTGAAATCACTCTTGGTAGAAAACCGGCAGTGATCATGGTTGAGAGGAAGAGCAGCCATTGGTAACAGGACCGCAGCCAGCTGTGGGGTCACCCAGCTCCGTACTTCGGTACTTTTTAGGAGCTAAAAATAAAATTTGAAGCTAAATATTCACCTGAACAAAATTAGGCTAACGTTTCACATAACTAATTAATTAAAAAAATAAACATCTTATGAAGGAGACGGTATCAATAATGTGATTGACGAGATCCAGCCCCAACCCTCACTATTTTTCAAACCCTAGTCTGGCTACAGCCCTGATTGGTAATTTGCCATTTAAAAGAATAATTATTAGACAACCGCATATATCAATACGTTGTTTATTAATGTCGCAGTAAGCTACACAGAGATCACAATAAAGTAGCCTAATACAGGCGGTGCAGACGTAAGAAACGTTGATTGGAGTCTTTTGCATAGATTTTGTTCTATCATTTAGCAGGACTGCAGCCTACCATCAAGACATTTCAAAATTATGAAAACATTCGCGAAACACGTCAAACTGCCGACATAATTCAAGTACTGAGGTGATGGAGGGAATGGCACAGCATTCCGTAATACGCCACTGGCGCCGTACAGCAGAATTAGTGTACAAGCACAAGAGTGCAATGGCGCGCTATTTCCCCAAACAGCCATTCATACACACACATTGAAAATTTAATTAAAATATACATACGGCTTAAAACAGAATAATAATTAGAATGCAAAAATATTTCTCCAGAGAGATAGTAAGCAGACGAGTTCCTTGTTCATCAGAACGCAGAGATTGCGGTAAGACATAAATATTCATAATACAATATCATCCATCCATCAACTGCTTGTCCAGTACAGGGTCACTCTGAACTTGAATCCTATTGCAGGAAGCACGGGCCACAAGGTAGGGGAGACCCTGGAAAGGATTGTAGTCCATTGCAGGGCACACTTAACATAAATGTATCCTTAAGAATATTTTAAGCATCTGCCTATGAAAGACATGGTAGAGAAATGTTATTTATAATTCTGAAAACAGTCATTGACATTTGACAGTTTGGTTTGATAGCATTTAAAATTTTGGTAATACTTTCCTTGAAGGGGGTACAAATAATGTAGTAGTACACTCTTACTTAATGCATTAATTAACCAGCAACTAAGTGTTAGTTATGTACTGATCCCATGTTCGTTTATCATTAATCACAATGTTTCTTGCATTTCACGGTTACTATGTTCATGATTTGTATTTGAGTAGTAACTGAGTTACTTCTGCCCCTCAAGTAAAGTATTACCTATTTTTTAAATTGTATTTAATATGAATATTCTTACTGAGTTTTCTATTGATGTTAATAAATACTTATCTCCAGTTTATTCATCACTGATCATGATGTACATGACTTAAAGCATGCAATTAAAATTATTATTTTTCTGCTACAGTAGTAATAACAGCTATCCATCCATCCATCATCCAACATACTGTCCAACACAAAGTTGTGGTGCAACTGGAGTGTCTCTCAGGTAGCAGAGGGCAAAAAGGTAACACCAAGGCCACCATACCCGTCCATTGCTGAGCACATTCACTCACACGCCATTTAGCCTAAATGCATGTCTTTGGACTGTGGAAGGAAATATTTCAAATCCCAGCCTAAGCCCTAACAAACCAACTGTATGTCAGTGATTTCTGCCTGTGTGATATTTCCAGTCTTTGTGCTCATAAGTATTGAGCAAATATTATGCACCAATATAATATATTCTGAGCCAGAATAATTAGCAGTTAGAATTCTTAGCATAATAGCATAATCTGATGAGTTTATAATAAGGTCATAATCTGATAATATATATTCATAAGCACCCTGCTTGTCCAGGGCAGGGGCCCTACATTCAGTTAAAAGTTCATAGTCCTTTTTCGCGTGATATTTATTTAAAGTTACTGGCAGCTCTTGGTTTCCCAGCCTGCCTGCACCGCCCTCAAATGAGCTTCATTGTCAGTCGTGAATCTCCGCCGCCTCCACCCATGGCTCTCTGAGGCACAAACTCGATTTCGGAATTGCGTTTTATCTGACCCTTTCCCCGGCTCCAGAAGAATATGAAGAGGAAGCAGATGGCGACCGAGCTGAGAAATGACAAGAAGCCCATAGTCATGGCAATGACTAAGGTCTTGGCATCGAATGGTAAGCGATCCTGAACTTGAGCAGACGTGCCGTTAGCAAACCTCCGGCCCTCTTCCGAGTAATTGTGGAAGAAGCGATCGCCCAGCACACGCAAGGTGATAAAGACGCTGTCATTCCCAGCAGCGTTGCTTGCAACACATAGAAAAGTACCACCATCCTGAACCTGAGCAAACTGAACCTCTAGAGTGCCATTAGTCAAAACGCGGATTCTCCCTTTTGATAACAGGGGTGTACGTTTACTGGTCATCCAAAAGATAGAGGGGGGGGGATCACCATCTGCCGTGCAGTGGATAGTCACACTGTTTCCCTCTTTCACTTTAATTTCCTGAGGTCTGAGATCAATAATGCGTGACTTCCTGCAGGTGAAGAAGCGCGCCACCTCAGTGTCACGGAAATCATGCAGCTCTCTCTCCTGTACTATTCCTGGTGAAGAGCAGGAGGGTTGATGGCCATCAAAATCCAGGTGCTGGCGCCAGCGCATGACCCATAACAAACGGCAGTCACATGCCAAAGGATTGCCATCGAGTCTCAGGATCCTCAAATTTCCTGTTGAGTGAAAGACGCCTTCTTCAAGTGTGGAGAGCCGATTTGATGACACATTGAGAAGATTAAAGCGGACTAGTCCTTTAAAGGCTCCTAGCTCAATCTTTAGTAGGTGTCCCCCAGCCAGGTGGAACTCCTGCAGACGAAGCAGGTCACTGAGAAGGTTCCTATGCACTGTGGTTATGGGGTTATATGACAGGTCCAAGTATCTGAGGTAGGCCAGGTGGTGGAGTGCTGTGTAAGGGACGACAGTAAGGTTGCATTTGCTGATGGTGAGAGAGGTAAGATTGAGGCCAATCAAGCTGCTACTAGCCAGTGTATCCAGTACTGGCCAGTTGGAGATTTCAAGGCTGCGTAGCCTATTCAGTTGGCGAAAAGAGTTACTGGGCAACATACTAATGCCGAGTCGGTGAAACCTGAGACGAGTGAGACTCAGGAGTTGGGACAGTGCCTCTGTGGGAATGGAGGTCAAATTACAGCGGTCCACATTGAGGTCCTGGAGGTTTTGGATACCTGCAAAGGCTCGATGAGAAATGAAGACCAGGTCATTTACCCCTATTTCAAGCACATGCAAGTTGACCAGCTCACGAAACGAGTCATCCAGGAAGACAAGAATCTCATTGTCACTTACGTCTAGCAAGTATAGACTGGGTAGTCCAGTGAACACTCCAACAGGGATAATCTTTAGCAGGTTGTGCTTAAGACAAAGGATGCGCAAGTTCTGAAGCCCTTGAAAAGCTTCCACCTCGATCATGGAGATATTGTTATAGCTTAGGTCAAGCTCCAATAACTGAGTAAGATTTGAGAGCTGCCGGGGGCCCAATATTCTCAGGTTATTGTGTGACAAGTTCAACCTCTGAGAATATACAGGGAAGCCACTGGGTATGCTGGTCAGGTGCTTATTAGAACAGTTCACTTGCAGCTTCTCTTGGCGGCAGTCACATATCTGAGGACAAGACCAAGGAAGTTCAGCTGCAGATGTCCCCAACCCCACCTGGATGAGGAAGATCCACAGCCCCCAACAGAAAATGACTTCCTCTACCATGTTGTCCCAGTCTGCATAGGAAGACAAAGATGCAGAGCTTTGAAATACTGTATAACAGTGCTTGTCAGCTAAACATACAGACAGTCCCCAGGTTAAGAGCGTCCGACTACAACTCGCACTTACAAATGACCTGCCATAAAGCCTATTATATTAAAAATTCAGGTTAAATAAAATGGTTCGTAATAACAAACAAATGCACTACTTTGTGACATGAAACATTGCATGGCTTCAGTTGTTACTCAGCTGTAAGATACAGTCCCGAGTGTACTTTTAATATTACTGTATAATTATTTCTGTATACTGTACTATTATTTTTCTGACTTAACTAGAAATTCAACTGAAAGACAGACTTAGGAACAGATCTCGTTTGTAACCTGGGGACTGCCTCTATTCAGAACAAGCAACATATATTCGAGACCAGATGGATTTTATGACATATTTTACTCACCAGTTTGATGAGAAATCACAACTTTACATAACCGGCATTGTTCGATTAGGGACTAAGGTTAGTTTTCTCCCCCTTTCATTGTAAATTATCTTCCATGAAGCCTGGAATGAAATTACAGAATATTTAGCATTTCTGGGAATTTTTCACATTGTATTCAGTCAGATCCCTTTTAGGGGGTCATATTATAAAACAGACTGGAAACATCCAATCTCAGAGTTGGCTGCTTTTTTTCCTTCGTTGGTTGTTCAATGTAATCAAACGTAGTTTTAAGGTGTGTAAGAGCTGCTGCCTCTCTAACTGACATGACTCGAATTCTGAATACTTTAGTTAACAATCAGGTTAACAATAATCTGGAGATAAATGTTTATTAATAACAACAGACCCAGCCTGCTCATTTTGAATCTGACCATCCTTGACCATTTCCATCAGAATTTAGTTGTTGCTATAAGGGTTCCACAGACACAACAGACCACAATCAAAAAATGTCCTGAAGATCTTGTAGAAAAATGCTGTTGATGCCTATTGTTCTGGAAAGGGCTACAAGGCCATGTATGAAACACTGAATCCCAGGTGGAGCCACGTCCTCATAAAGGATGGCTGTCCCCTGGCAAGTCTCCAAGGTATAGAGATGTTAGGAAAGCCAGATTAGCCTCTCTACATCAGATTGGCTCAAGAACCAGATACTGTATAAGATCCTGGAAGATTTCCCATATTACATAGGGCACTGGGTGTTACATGACTTTCATCGCTTATTAAATGGCAAATACACATTTTTTTTGACCTAATGACACAAAGAAATCAAAAGATTTCTGGTGGTCCTATTGACCAGAATTTCCATGGGATCAATAAAGTGTTTCTTAGTCTTTATATATATGACAGAAATGTATTACAGCAGGTATCATTGACGTGACAAGTTCAACCTCTGAGAATATACAGGGAAGCCACTGGGTATGCTGGTCAGGTGCTTATTAGAACAGTTCACTTGCAGCTTCTCTTGGCGGCAGTCACATATCTGAGGACAAGACCAAGGAAGTTCAGCTGCAGATGTCCCCAACCCCACCTGGATGAGGAAGATCCACAGCCCCCAACAGAAAATGACTTCCTCTACCATGTTGTCCCAGTCTGCATAGGAAGACAAAGATGCAGAGCTTTGAAATACTGTATAACAGTGCTTGTCAGCTAAACATACAGACAGTCCCCAGGTTAAGAGCGTCCGACTACAACTCGCACTTACAAATGACCTGCCATAAAGCCTATTATATTAAAAATTCAGGTTAAATAAAATGGTTCGTAATAACAAACAAATGCACTACTTTGTGACATGAAACATTGCATGGCTTCAGTTGTTACTCAGCTGTAAGATACAGTCCCGAGTGTACTTTTAATATTACTGTATAATTATTTCTGTATACTGTACTATTATTTTTCTGACTTAACTAGAAATTCAACTGAAAGACAGACTTAGGAACAGATCTCGTTTGTAACCTGGGGACTGCCTCTATTCAGAACAAGCAACATATATTCGAGACCAGATGGATTTTATGACATATTTTACTCACCAGTTTGATGAGAAATCACAACTTTACATAACCGGCATTGTTCGATTAGGGACTAAGGTTAGTTTTCTCCCCCTTTCATTGTAAATTATCTTCCATGAAGCCTGGAATGAAATTACAGAATATTTAGCATTTCTGGGAATTTTTCACATTGTATTCAGTCAGATCCCTTTTAGGGGGTCATATTATAAAACAGACTGGAAACATCCAATCTCAGAGTTGGCTGCTTTTTTTCCTTCGTTGGTTGTTCAATGTAATCAAACGTAGTTTTAAGGTGTGTAAGAGCTGCTGCCTCTCTAACTGACATGACTCGAATTCTGAATACTTTAGTTAACAATCAGGTTAACAATAATCTGGAGATAAATGTTTATTAATAACAACAGACCCAGCCTGCTCATTTTGAATCTGACCATCCTTGACCATTTCCATCAGAATTTAGTTGTTGCTATAAGGGTTCCACAGACACAACAGACCACAATCAAAAAATGTCCTGAAGATCTTGTAGAAAAATGCTGTTGATGCCTATTGTTCTGGAAAGGGCTACAAGGCCATGTATGAAACACTGAATCCCAGGTGGAGCCACGTCCTCATAAAGGATGGCTGTCCCCTGGCAAGTCTCCAAGGTATAGAGATGTTAGGAAAGCCAGATTAGCCTCTCTACATCAGATTGGCTCAAGAACCAGATACTGTATAAGATCCTGGAAGATTTCCCATATTACATAGGGCACTGGGTGTTACATGACTTTCATCGCTTATTAAATGGCAAATACACATTTTTTTTGACCTAATGACACAAAGAAATCAAAAGATTTCTGGTGGTCCTATTGACCAGAATTTCCATGGGATCAATAAAGTGTTTCTTAGTCTTTATATATATGACAGAAATGTATTACAGCAGGTATCATTGACGTGACAGTTGTAGAGATATGGAGATGCTGTACCCTTAAGCTGCGTCAACAATGCGACGTTCAAAAAGAGGAATGTAGAAGGCTTACAGCATATTATTTATTCATTATTACATTGCCCAAGTCTCAGTTTATCTCAGACACATTTGTACAAGTGGGAGGGCAGGAACAGGGAATGTTGCTTTTCATAAAGCCCATGTCGCTCTGCTTTTAAACATAGAACAGAGAGAGAAGCTTGGTGTCTGAGTGCAGGGTCAGCTGGTGTCCCTGGAGCAATCAGGGGTTCAGGGCCTTTTTCAAGGGCTTAACTGGGGACCTTCTGATCAGAGGCACAAAGTCCTGCCCCTGTAAGCCCCACATCACCCTTGCTGAATTAGAATCCTGCATCATTCCCACTGCACCACTCTGCTACTCATGCTGTCCTTTGTCAGGCTGTTCTCTAAAATCATGGAAATAAATGAATTATACAATAAACATTCAATTATGAATATTCATATCGTTATGGGTCCCTTCCTTCAGCTACTACAATAAAGGAGCATTGAAACTGCTGGTCATTTTCTTTTTTTACCTCCAAATAATTTTGTTAGCTATTGGCAGCAAATTTTTCACAGCATGGGGGCACAAATAAGCATTAAAAGTATTACATGGCCAGCATTTGTTTTTGTTTATAAAATTAGGCATGAGGTTCAACAGAAAAAATAAATAAATCAATCGTTATACAATAGTAGTATTCTTCAGTATCATCATTAGTTTTTTGTTGAGATTAGTAAATATTCCCTGATCATGATCATCAACAACAACATTTTTAAACCAACACAGGACCACAAGATTTATGTTCGGAGAAACCGACGTGACAAGCAGACTTGTTTTTCACATACATCGGACTGATTGAGTGTTCTAGGGTATTCACTGTGGGAATTGAACAATTCTGATGATTGCCACACAGAACTCATCTCACTAGGGGCCCAGCATTAATCACTGCCTGTAGTGGCAGTTTACTACAGCAGATTAGCTTTTTATAACATGGCGTGGGTAAACAGGGGAGAGTGACAGTGCCGATCATTATGGATGAATGAAACAGAGTCAATTTAACGAAGAAACCTGGCTCCTTCCAAACCAACTCAACAAATATAGGCTAATATACTGGTAAAACACAAATGATTCAGAGTATTTCTTTTATTTACCATTATATAACATTCTAACAGTGAAACAGACTGGTAAGTTAAAGATATTAAAACAATATATGGTAGCACTTTACTTAAAACTGTCACCTATAATGCATTTTAGATCGCTTCAAATGCATTATAATGGTTTGTATAAGAATAAAGGATGCTTTGTACTGCATTATGAAGGTATTTATAGTGCATTACAGATGACAGCATCATAGAGCACTTATAATGCATAATAAACATCACTATAATGTGTTATGCTTTTTTATAACTGTTTATAATACTTTTTGAATGCAATATAATGCATTATGAAGGTATCTAATGCATTATGTATGACTGCTTTAAGTAAAGTGTTAACTAATAGATTGTTATTATTGTCTTCTATAAATCATATTACTAAACTGAAAAATTAGAAAGCAAGCCCATAAAATTTGCTTCAGTTATCACTAAACTGAGCAGTACACTTACAGCAAGCATTACTTTAATCAAGCAGCAGATTCTCACATTTCAACCTTTACTGCAGCAACTTCAGAGAGAGAATTAAAAACCATCTCAAAGGGATGCCGTTTTGCATTAAAACTTGAAATAACAACAGCCATAGCATTTTGCACTGCTGATTTATAATCCACTCAATCCACAGTTGTCTTTGAGATATTTGGAACTGACTGTGCTATTAAAGCTTGTTGTTTACTTTGTATGCCAGTCCAAACTGATCTTACATCAATTGAAAGTGTTAATCCCAAGACAGTGACAGACAGTAACAACTGCACAGAGTGGAACTTAATTGCTTTCAGTGGACACAGCGCAATCTTACAAAATTCCAAAGTATTGGAATTAATATCCCAATAGACAATAAACATAAACACTTTTGCAAGGTAAAACAGAGATATTACTCATACATGTCATAAAAATTGCGAGATGTACACTAGTTGAAATCCAGTCCATTTCTCTGCATTCATATAATTGAGTGAACGGCCCCTTTTGACTCCTGTCTTCAAAGCCTATATCAATTGTTTGGTGTCTTACGGGCATGTTTTATGATGCCAATCTAATCCATCCCATAATACCGAAGCATATCCATCCACTTTATGGCCAGCCAGGAGCTTAAACAGTAAGACGCCAAGCACCATCAATATCCCAGCCTCAGCTAAGGCTACATTAATTACTTAACCTTTTTTACAGCCAGGTACTTACTTAAATTAAATCTGCCAAAAAATGCCCTCTTTTCATTTGACATTGAATTACAAACAATCTTTGTTGGATAAATCACGGTCACAGGAAGTGCACACAATGTCTTACACATACACAATATGGTTGCTCGTATTATACTTTGTCACCTAATTTTATGGGTTTATGATAAGTTTCAGGCATCATTTTCATTTAATGCAAAGTATTTTTCAAGTGTATGTTTTTGGATTCAGCTTCTTGTTTCTTTGTTGCCAGAGGAAATTATGTGGACCATTCTATTGCAGCCTAGATGCACGTTTAATAGGCCATCTTGGAAGTTATATGAGCCATATCAAGGTCCATAACATGCTCTGACCACTATGACCATTGTCATCAGTATTGTTCAGTCTAATAGTCAATCGATGATCTTTAATATTGGCTTGATATCCAAAACAATGAAAATTACTTGAGCACTCTGCCTCTAAATTCTTCACTCTAGAGGTAACTCAACAGAATGGTACCCTGTAGAAATGTATTGACACTAGATGTGTTTTCATGATGAGGGCAATTGCTGGTGGTCTGATTTCCCTCTAAGCCCAACAGTCTGCCATAACGTGGTGTTGGATTACTGTTGACTAAATTACATTGTCTACAAGTACCAGGGTACTACAGGCGTCACCTGCTGGGAGGCAAATGCATTGTTTCCTTCCACAGCACTTTCCTTTCCTTCTGTTCTACTGACAGAATGAGCAGATTTTGCTGTTTGTTTGTCCCTTTACAGCAGAATGCACACCAAAGAATGTCCATGCAAGTCTAATTTGTGTGGTAGTAATACTGTAGTATGTAGGGACCCATTTTTCCCAACCAACCTTATATTACACACATGCTGTAAATATAGTTGGAAAACTTTTAAAATTTCCATAATCAATCCATCCAGAGCTCAGTCTAGCTCTTTCTAAATTGCCTCTTTACTGACCTCTACAATATATTTGTGGAGCCCCCACAATATTCTCCCCTGGTTAATATTTAAGCATAACGTATACCATTATTCTTAGCAAATGCAGTCAGGCAATAGGACTTTGCAATGCAGATCTTCTGCTCATATAGTTGAGTTTAGGCACAATAACCCCCTTTGAATTCATCTTCTTTGTCTTCCTAGAACCAAGAACATAGTTTGTGTGCTAGACACAGACAAAAATCGGTCACTGCATGCCATGCTATTATTAGTTATTGGCAGGTGGAAACTGAGCCCTCATTATCCCCAATTAAAATTTCCAAAACCCAACAATTAGCAACAAAGGCCAGTGGGCTTATGTGGAGGACAGCCATGTTACTCCTGCCATTCATCTCAAATTCCATACCCCCGTAAACACATCACTGGGCTGGAGTCTCAGTTTGAATGTCTTAAAAGCGGAACAGCATTTTGGTGTTTTTACCTCTTCCTTTGCCAAGTAGATAAATCCGAATAAGTGTTAGCACAAATATGACATCACTGTTCAGAAAACACACAGTTTCTGCAGACATTCCGCAAAGCTTAATGTTGTTTGGATGACAGCACTGTGTTTAATTTAAGTGTCTGCACTGGCAAATTCAGCGGGGCTACAGTACAGGGCCAGCACTGGGTGTTCTGGCGCCCTAGGCATGATTCTTCTGAGCACTGCCAACCCCAGAGCAGCAGAAAATAAAGTTTGGCAATTAATTTATATTAAAAACATTTCAGTAACTTAGGGCACCTGACTATTAATTAGCTAGCTTGAGTTTGTTTCACAAGAGTACAAAAATATTAAAAGTAAATAACTGTAACGTCATGGAATGCAACCAGAGGTATTTCTCCTGATTTTTTCCACTCACCATTTTGCATCACCTAATCAAACGGCACCCTAGGGCAGCGTTTCTCAAACCAGTCCTCAGGGACCCCCAGACTGTCCACATTTTTGTTCTCTCCCAGCTCCCAGGCAGTCGTAAGGCAGCAAAAATGTGTAGTCTTGTGGTCCCCGAGGACTGGTTTGAGAAACACTGCCTTAGGCGACTGCCTATGTCAGCTTTGTGGGGGGGGGGGGGGGGGGGGTTTGGCGGGGGGGGGAATTGAAAAAAAAAAAAGAAAAAGCCCCTGAAAAAAGTCCAAAAAAAAAAAATTAT
>JAOYFF010000135.1:15639099-15652091 GCA_025773925.1 Cryptomyrus ogoouensis | reverse complement strand
GGAGTGGAGTGGGAGGGGGGGGCGGGCGGGGTGGGGGGGGGGGGGGGGGGGGGGGGGGGGGGGGGGGGGGCTGTTGCAGTGGGTGCAATTCGAATAATCAGAAGAAAATGCCACTTGAATAAGTCCAATAAAATGAAATTATACTGTATTTTTGAAAACAAAGCTTGCACCAGTCATATCAATGTGCAATAATTTATTGCAAATTATTTCATATATATCATTTTCACCAATTTAATTATCTGCGTGAATGACTAGTTGGGCTCTCTCATCTTGCACCCTCTGGGAGAAAAGCACAGTGTCTGAAAGTGAACAGTGAAGTCTTCCATGCATTCACTATTGGTGTCAAAGAGTGTATATGTGTGCATTTCGTCAGAGCACTTGACCAGCTTAAAGTGAGTATGCATGCTTCTGTCATGCTTCATGTAGACCTGAGGTGTGCCGGCATGTGTGTGCATGTGCACATTTGCAAGTGTGGATTTCCCTCTTTGCCTCACAAATGGCAGCAGAAAACAGGTCACTATCACAGCCCAGTCAAATCGATAGCCTCGCTGAATGAGTGTTCTGCTAAAAACAATATTATTATCCTCAGTTTTAGTGACCTGATTTATTTTATCCACACTGCGTGTATATGCAAAAAAAAAAAAAGACCATAACAGGATCAGGTACACACACCGTTACACTGACTAAGCTGACGCCAGGAGCACCTTAAGCAATACTAATTTGCCTTCACTGTCACAGCAATGACACTTTCCATTCTGTCCTCTGTTACTTTCCCAAAACTAATAGCTGTTTTCTCACTCTCCTTATGACTTCTTATCCCACGAAAATCCAACCAGAGATATTAAAACAATACGAACCACCAGACAAAACAACTGTGTTGCAGTTAAAATAACATATACACTAAATTTCAGGCCTTCTCATTTATTTTTTAACTTCACCTGATTTTGCTGCTGCTGTAGAAAGATTCCAGTCTGGCCTCTGTTTCTGACCTGGTTCAGACATACAGGTCTATTATTAGAAGTAATGTATTTTTATCAAAAAAGGTTAAAGACACTGGATATTGCAGTCTATTAACGGGTATTCCTAAATGGGTTTAGTTAGGGCCAGTAGGATTGTGTTTGAAAAAGAGGCACCAAAGGCAATGAATTCCAGTCTGACACACAAACTGGATTGAGACATACAGACTTACAGGAAGTAACACACCAATCTGAAAACCCCAGCCATCTTATTCTAAGACATGGGTGTGCTGGGCGCAGTGTTGCAAGGGATGTGGACCAACATCGTGAACTGTATATGCCCTCACTGGTGCCTTAGTCAACCCTGTTGGTGGGAGCGAGCAGACTGGAGTGTTACACCAGACCTTTTGCTCTCAGCCTAGCGGGACCCTGGACGTCCCCGCTGTACTATAGAAGTCATTAACCAGACTGCCTGAACCTCAACACGGTGCCGCAGCGCACATCCAGTTCTTTGACTCACAACAGGCACCAGGAGAGACGATGTCCTTCCATGCCTCTTCAGCACAACCTCGAATAGCCTGCCTTGTTCTTAGCCAGGGTTTTAAAAATAGACAAGCAGAGGACGAGGACACAAGCAAAGCATAATGACCCCTTATGATGTGTCTCTGATTAATTTGAATATCTGGACCCGGAGCGATACTTATCCGTTACATATTCACACCGTCAACATGGCACATTTATTCCTATTCACAAGCGGATGAAAACATACTGGATAAGAAATACTTATCTAGAAACGCCCCTCACTTCAATTAGTGTATTTGATCCGAATTATGACTGTGTCGCATAGGGAATCGACTGTTCGACTGCGCGATTGACACCGCAGTTTTCGAATGCACAGCATGATTGGGCAATTGGCACAGTGTTACACAGCGAATAGTTGTTTAAGCAGTTCAACAACCAGATTTCTATAAGTCGTTTTTTTTCTTCTTTTTACCTGAAAACACCACCCAGTTCAGCTATCTGGAGAATGGTGATGTGAGACACCATTTTGTCAAACGTACCTTAAATTGATCAAAGCAGATGTAAAATTCGTCTCAAACTTTCTTTAGTGGCGCTGGCCGATGTGTGTCTCAGTGCCCGAATGTCCCTCTGATGACCTCGGTGACGTTATAAAACCCGAGGGACTTCATGCCGAGCATGAGCAAAAACACGCTCCTTATACTGCAGATGAGATGGCACTTCATTATCCAACCATTAAATCGTTAACCGTAATTATTTCAGCCAAGTGAAAGCTTATCCATTGCTCTTAATGTTAATATAATGTTATTTTATTTTATTTTATTTACCTTTCCTCCCGAAAATGCTATATGCAAGAGTTTTAGCGCGATATAAATCCGATTAAATATTAAGGAAGACTGAATAAATAAGCATAGTTAAAACATAATACACGAATAAGAGTAGCAACAATATCAGCACTAGCGTACAAACGCGAAATACCCGAAATTAATGTTTTTTTCTTATTACACCCCCCGAATCGTCGTTTACTTGCCGTAGGACGTTTTTGACTGAGGAGTCGCCTTAGAAGTTAGAAGCTGCGGGTGTCTGACCTCTGCGTTTGCTGCCATTAATGTGCTCTGTGTGTTTACGTTACAGGAGTTTCAGACGGACAGTAAATAAAGCTCTTTAACAATCCAAAATCAACTCACCAGCTGTAGGCATCGCGTCGGATTTGAGACGGAAAAGGTCTCAGATTAGGGGTTTCGCTCATCAGTCGTGCGGTTTTACCTGGTTTCCCCGTTAACGTCTCGGCACTTCGATCATGTTTCCGCGCACGCTGCTGCACCTCCCGCACTCATCCTCACAACTGTTTCGAACTAATTTAGCCTCCTGATTAAGTTCCCTTGTCTAAAGCAATATCCGTTAGATGGTGTCAATTAGCCAAAGTCGCAAAACCATTATTTAGGTCGACTTCTTTTTTTGCCGGCGCACGTGAAAACTCGCAGCTCTTTGTATAAACAAGATTTTTTATGTCAAATGCTGCCTGGTGTCTCTATGTCGTTTGAAAAGAAAAGTGAGGGGTATCCGAGGAGTCAGTGGCGAGTAATCCCGCACTTGACGGAGGGGAGGGTATGAAATCCGAAGGCAGACCAACCTTTCAGCTGGCATTGTTCATAGGTCTCTGCGAGGAACATTCAGGGGACGCATTCCTACGCATAATTTGTGTTTCAGCTTAAAACGTGAAAAGAATGTTAATTATGGAGGGACAGGGTGGTAACTGGCCAGTTTCACAGAATGCATCATCTATGGAGGCACTGCCTGTATTTGCATTTATTTAAATTTAAACTTTCAGAATCTAGTCTGTCCCAGGGACATTTTGACATTATGGTGACGGTATGGACTGGTCAGCCAGATCTGGGGATTTAGGTTAACCGCTAACTGGGAGCAAAATTAACAGCTAAGGCTAGGCAGAAACACAATGAATCCCCAGCCACTACTGTAGCTACAGAGAATGGAATCAGATCAGAGTCACCTATTTAATTTAATGCACTGCAAAATGAGGTTAAAAGAAAAGGTTTATGGCAACAACAGGTGATGCTCTCTTCTTTATAGCCAGAAGATAACTAAGCATCTACGGATATGTTTGCTTTATGACTCGACCTCAATGGTTACTAGAAGATTAGAATGGGGCTTAAAGAAAATAATTGCATTTTTGGGCAGACCTCTGTTTTGTGCCGGTAGTTTGAAAGATGTGACAAATAAATGCTTGAAATCGATTTAGTGGTGCTCTGCCAAGTCACAAAAGGGGGTTATCACCAGTACGAAGTGGAGAAACGTGTAGAGCTTTTGATGAAAGGTGAAGAAGGCAATCTTCAGTGGGAGGTTATGGTATGGTGGAATGGTTTGATACTACACTTTTATTATTGTGTTATTGAAATTTTCCACGTCAAACTGTGTAACTTGAATCATCCATCCAACTTCCATAGTTGCTTATCCAGCGCCGTATCATGGTGGGCTTGGAGCACATCCCAGGAAGCACAGGGCACGAGGCAGGGGACACCTTGGACGAGATGCCAGGCCATTGCAGGACACATTCTCACACACTATGCAATTTAGGGACCCATTTTGCCCAACCACATGTTTTTGAGAGGGGAAACTTGAACCCGAATCTGACAGAACAAGCTGCTGGAATTCATTAATATTTATATTTGTAAGATACACAACATATTCTAGGAAAGTTAAAGTGGTATACATCTCCCGTAGTGCATATCCCAGTCATCATAGGACGCAATGCAGAGGCGAAAAGGCAATTTCAGGTCATCACTTCACCTAAGCACATTATTTTGGTCTGCAAGAGGAAACCTACATAAAAAGAGTGAGAGAATATGCAAGCCCCTCTTAAATAGAGAGGTGAGGGGGTCAAAGCCCCCAAGCTTTGAGCTGTGAATGAGAGAAAAGTACTGTCTACTGTATTCAAGATTCAAGATTCAAGAACTTTATTTGTCACATGCGTAGTCATACAAGTACAACACACAGTGAAATGTAACCTGAGCCGCTCCTTGACTGTGCAAACATTGTTAACAATAAGTAAAAAATAAGTAAAGAATAAGTAAAGAAATAAGTGCAATAGTAAAGAAATGAGTGCAATTGTCATGAAAGTCATAACACTTGTGGATTTTTACATTTAAATAGCAGACTTCAACTGAACTTTATTGAGCGCTTACATCAGCGCTCACTGCATCACATTTAATAACAAATTTGCCTCTGTGAAGTATGGATGCAGAATCATACAAAGATAAATACAGAATTCATGAGCCTCTGATGATTTTTTATTTTATGCTGGGAAACATTCAAAGAATCTACAAAAACAATCTTACTGGGAAAGTCGTGGAACGTGCTGCAGTCATTGTGGTTATGGTCCACATTTATAATATTTGTACACTGGCTTCAGATATATGTTACGTTATAATAGCCCACAATTACATTATGTCGTATGACGGATCTCCTTAATAGCATTTGTTTGTTCAGTACAACTATTTGAGGATTTCACAATATATTATGAAAGTGTAAAAATCTAAGTAGCAAAATAATGAGTGGAGTCCATTAGTGTTTTGGGAGGCCGGCAGCAATCTTGGCAAAGCTCATGGGAATTTAATTAAATTTGCCTGCTGGGGGGAAGGCATCTTAATTGAAGAAAGGGAACAGTAGCCAATTCGCTCTGCTCAGAAACGTTCACCTCCATCTCAGCCGGGAGTTAAGTTTCCAGAGCTCTTTAAAAGTAATGCAACAAATCAGGAGTGTAGCCTAGATTTTCTCGTGCTGTCAATCACCGTAATTGTAGCATAGAAATGGAGGGTAATATTTTACAGAAAGAAATCAAAATTATGTCACCGTTGACACCAGTCAGTGGTGATTATGGCAAGTCGTGGTCAGTTGGTTGATAAAATGGCCTATCAGAAGTAGGCGGAGAGCTGGATAAGCTGAGGCCAGGGAAAGAGTCTCATCCTTAATGTCAGCAAGACTAATGGTTAATTGTGGATTTTGAGAGGAAACCAGTGAGGCGCTTCCACCTCCTCACAATCAGTGGGGTTCCTGTGGGGAGGCTGCGCTGCTTCAGACATGTGAATGTCAACATCACTGAGGACCTCGCATGGGCAACGCAAACCAGCACTTTTCTTAAAAGGCATGTCAAAGCCTCCACTGTCTCAGAACTCTATGGAAGCTCGGACTGGCTTACAAGATACTCAACGCATTCAGCACCCGCACTGCCAAAAGTATCTTGACTGGGAGCATCACCAGCTAGTGTGGGAGCTGTACCAAGCAGGATGGCATAACCCTGGAGAGGGTGGAGCGTTCAGCTGAACATGCCGTTGGGTGTGTGCTCCCTAACCTGCAGGTAACCTTCAAGAGGTGGTGCCAGGACAAAGATAAGATAATTAAAAATACAATCACCCAGACAAAGGCCTTTTCTCTTAATTGCGGTCAAGCAGCATGAAGACCAACACCAAGCGACTTAGAACAAGTTTCTTCCCTCAAGCTGTCAACACTAATTGATGATGCAGCTAAGATATCTCTATATACACATTTACAGTCATCACAGTTTCAGCCATTTCTTGTTTTTCATTTTACATCTGTCTCAAATATACTCCCTTTTGTGAATACCTTTACTGATATTATTGCTTTTCTAGCTTTATTGTCTTATTTTACTGCTTTGTCCTATTTTTATTGTTATTTTAATCCTATTTCTTTTTATGATGTACTGGAAGACCTGTACATTTTTAGCTACATTAAGGCTGTATGACATTAACAGTCTTAGTTAAATTAAAAAGGCCGGCAATGTTGTTTTCCATATTTATACAATTTCTAAATTCTGAGACTTATGTATGTGGATGCATATATGAAAAGCACAAATACCATAAAACCCTTTAAGTGTAATGCATGAAAGACTGAGTTTGTGAGTTTAATTGGAGACAATATTAGCCATTTAATGCGTCATACAGCTGTATAAAAAGGGTGTAACATGTGCCAGAGACATCAGGCAGCATTTGACAGAAAAATCTTGCTTATATTAAGAGCTGTGAGTTGTCACATGTGCTGGCAACAGGTGACATTATAAACAAGGTTGCCTCATACCTTTAGTTGCTTCACATCTGGCCCCAGTTCTGGGGTTTGCATGTGCATGTTTGGCTTTTCTCTGTTTGCTTCTCTCATGGCGTGAAGACCTGCAGTTTAGGTGAATAGCCTGCAGTGAGTGTGAATGTGATTGTGTGAGACTCTCACAAGGAGGGGCCCTACTTTACTTTAAGGGACAAAAGCGCTGCACCCATACCCCACAGAATATAATTCATAATAAAGTAATTATGCATTGCAATAATTGCTTAGGTAATAAGCTTTTACCTGAATTCAGTTTCCTCTGCTATTTAAATGCAGAAATACATTAAATGAAATTTAAAAACTAATAATGGCAAAAGACTTGTATTTTGTTTGGTTACTTGATGTTAAGGTTAGGGCTGGGTGGGACTAGGTACAGACAGTCCACATTTTTACTCCTTCCCAGCTCCCAGCTAATCAACAACACCAAATACCTGGTGCAGGATCTGGGAGGGAGCATAAATGTGGACCGTCTGGAGGTCCCCGACGACTGGATTGAGAAACACTGTCCTGTTCTGCCTGAGATATGCAATATTACTTTCACTGCAATGTGTTGCATATCTCACAAATAAAAATGCTAATGAACTCCGCAGTATTAATATGCGGCCTCTGCAGTTTTTTTCCTGCCTATATTTTATTCTTGTTTATGACAGCAAATATTATGATGAAGCCTCCCTCCACACATATTATAACCACTTACACCAGCCCATCAGAGAACACATACACACACATTCATACTTAATGGGCATTAGAGTATAATTGCAGTATAAAGAAACCAGATAAACTAACTGCATATCACTGGAGGGACCTGACACAACTAAAGTAGTATATGAACACTCCAAACACACACACACACACACACACACAGGTTTGTAATTATATCTTTGTGGGGACTCTCTATTCGTTTCTATGGGAAAACTCTAATCCCAACATGACAACCTTAACCCCTACCCAGCCCTAACCTTAACCATTAGTAACTAAACAAAATACAAGACTTCTGGCATTTTCATTTTTAGTCTTTTTATTTCATTCACAGATTTGACAATGTCAAAATAACAGGCTTTGTTACATTGTGAGGAATGCTTGGTCCCCACAATGCAATACATACACGACCACACACACACACACACACACACACACAATAAAGGCAGAATTTGAACTCCCACCCAAGGAAGTATGAGGTAGCAGTGTTACCCATCATGCCACTCTTACAATAGACTCCAAATGTTAATTCTTTACATAGAATATTATTTGGTATTTTGTTGGACAGCAACTAGTTGGTTGATTTGCAGTGAAATTGCAGGGTTGGAATGCAGAGAAATGCATTCAGTATTCAGTATTCAGTTTTAAACGCCATGCAGAGTCATAACAATGCTGTGCCTCAGCTACACAGCTTCTCTGGATAACGGGATGCCTTATTATTATTGTTAACAACCGGCTGCCACTTTCTGTCTGTCATTTTTCTGCAGAGCACAGTCTCTGTTGGTGGACTTACCAGCATCAGTTTCAACCCTTGGGTAAAAAAATGACATAATCATACCATTACTTGGCCACTCTCCATTATGCTATAATAATAGCCAGGATTTTCTTATTCTTTTACATCATTTAATTTCTTTTGAAATATCATCCAAAGCCCACTTGCCTCTGGTGTTTGTGAAGAGCATATCATTTGTGTGTGTTTGTTTTTTTTTTTTTTTTAAAGTAAAATCCCAGTGAATGCCAGGGCTTAAATATGGCATTATTTTTGTACAGACTGCACTGAGCTGTTCATAGTGATCAAATAGGATGAATAGTAAATAGTAAACACTCAGTGGTGACAGAGCATAACACTGGAAACCCCGGTCGGTTCTCTGGAGAGGGATGATGAATGTACACAACGTATCAGACAATTTAGTCAGTCGAAATTGTGCGACTGCGAAGGATGCAGGCATGAGTAACATTCTGACTCAACACAAAGACTTCTGTAGTGTGATGCACATATTTGTCTATAATGCAGATTTTTTTAAAAAAATATTCACTGTGTTATGACTGTCACCCATCTTTGCCGGACAGCTGTTCAGGGTGATGACTGTTGACCTTTTTTTCAGGCACCAACTTGCTATTCCAAAAAGCAGGTAGAGATAAATACAACCGCAGACTAACAGAATACATTAAGTCAGTGGCACCGCGCTATAGCTAAGCGTGAATGGAGTTTGTTTAGCTTTGTTCGTGGAATCTGATTTTGCCATGCATTATTAAAAAGAAATATCTAGAAAACAAAGCACAGTGAGTGTATGTTTAAGTCAGGCTTCTGTCTCTTGTTTCCCCTTTCTTTCCTATTGGCCATCTGACCTACATATAGGTCTAAAAATATAATGTGGACTGAAACACAAGGCACTTGCTGACGTTCTTTACTATGACTAACCCTCATGATTTAGATTAACCCTTAGCAAAGACATTTAGAGATGGTCATGACACCTCTGGGTGCCCAGTAAGATTTGGGTTTTAATCAGTCACTCAGAAAGTCGCCACAGCCCTTCTGCAGAACCCACAGTCTTTTACGAAATGGGGAAGGTCATCAAAATGACCTTCGGAAATGCTTAATATTGGATAAGAGTTTGGGTTTTGCAAGTGTTTGTGTTCCAGCCCTATCTCACAGCTGTATTGGCTTGTATGACCTTCCCTGAATCACATGACACTGGCTGCCGTGTCCCAAGTCATGTGGTATCGTCCAGGTAAACGGATCCAGTTTCACATCTGCCAATGTGCGAGCTGTGTTTGAAATAGCACATGCAGTCTGTTCATTATGCAGAAATGAGGAAAGTCAGAAGACAAATGCAACCTGACAGCGTTTCCAGGTCTACTGACAAATGAAGTGACTAATTTTCAAAATAGAATATTCCGGAAAAAAATGTATGTGCATGGTAGCAAGGTCTAAACTAGGTGAAATGAAAAATGAAATCCTTCTGCATTTACTTATGCAGATTTTTTTGTAGTTTGGGGCAAGTAACACCTAAAAAAGAATACTATAAAACAAGTTTTTTTATAAAATGGGGCAATTCAAGAAAGTGCAAGAACAGAACATAGTAAAAAAAAATGAATGAATGAATTGCTGTGACTCTGTACTGAATAAGCGGCTATAGAACAATGGATATATGAACCGTCAAACATGCACAAGTATTGTGTTCTGCTATGCGAGGGTGGGGGCATAAAGGCATTAGAAAGTTAGGACAATTCCAAGGGCCCCTAAATGACAGGGGCCCTAAAACATTTGGATAATAATTGGATTGGTCTGGGTTGGGGGCAGACTATGAAATGCTTTCAGGGGCCCCAAAATCTGTGGCGCTGCTATAAAATTACAAAAGAAGGAAGCAGCTACTTCATGTTAAGTGCAGGTTCTCCCCTTTCCGCACATGACTGGTTGAAGTCAGGGCATCACGAGCGTGCCGCATGACCATGAGGAGATGGAGCAGATGTTTCTCCTGGAGTCCCCAGTCCTTGCCAGAGGCACCATCTGATCCTAAAACAGGCAGCGGTCTTTTCTGACTCTAACGGCGGTAAACAAAGTTTTGGATAAAAGAGGGAAAATGCACTGCCTGGTCAAAATAAATAAGTTGTCATTTGAAGTTTTCGTCGGACTGCCTTTAGCTTTGATTATGGCGCACTTTTGTCATGTGATCGTTTCCACAAGCTCATGCAGCACCTCAACATTTATTTTCATCCAGATCTGCAATAATTTCTCACTGAGATATTGTCCTGGCAAATGAGTCGAACCACGTAAAGTCTTCTTCAGCACATCCCAAAGACTTTCACTGGGGTTTAGGTCAAGAATCTGTGTTGGCCAAATCATGTGTAAAAATGATTCCTCATACTCTTTCATAATTTGAGCCCGATGAATCTTGGCATTATCTTCCTGGAATATGCCCAGGCCATTAGGGAAGACAAAATCCATTGATGATGGATATAGGTGTAACCTGGCCATTTAGCAGCTTCAACTGCATAAGGTTCCTAAGCTGTAATAATGATCCCTTCATTGACTTTTAAGTATTTACTGATTTAAATTCAAATGGCGACTTTTTTTTTTTTTGACCAGATAGTGTATATATGGGCTCTGTTTCTGTTAATAACGTTAATGATGGTACAAAGTTCAGTGTCAAGAATGTATTATAACAGATTTTACTTTCTTTACAGAATATTCATTTCGTATTCTTACAGCTAAAAGTTGCTGTTTGGTGGCTCAGTGGGGAGCATGACTTCCTCACTTTTCTGTGGTCGGGAGTTAAACTCCCTCCACTGCTTTGTGTGTGAATAGAATAGTGATGCTTTATTCATCCTCATGGGGAAATTCTCTTTTCTCCTGCCCTGCATGAGACACACAGGCATGTACACAGGTGAGAGGAAACCTGGGAGTTAAAGCACAGGACCAGCCATCGTGCAGTGCCCCTGGAGATGGGGGTTAAGGGCACCAGTCTGCCGGTGACCTTCTGCTCACAGACAAAGTGTCTTAACTCAGTATTCCTTAACCTGCTCACACGGTCCATGTTTGCCCCCCTCTCAGCTCCCTGCCAGACAGTCAACATTTTTGCTCCCTCCCACGTGAACCGTCTGGGGGTCCCCAAGGCCCGGATGCAGAAACACTGTCTGGTGAGCCGCACTCTGCACCCCTCAGAAAGAGAGGTCACTGCTGGATTTCAACCCTGACCCTCCAGAAGATGGAACCACACTGCCATGACAAACACAGAACCCTCTCTCACAGAGGGGGTGTGGGACTAAAACCTCTGACCCAGGAGATGTGAGGTGCCACCAAGTCACCGTACATGAGCTGTTCATCTTAAAAAAAACTACAGAATTTCCCTCTTGGAATCAATGCATCGTGTCTATATGTTCTCCTGCTGTTTCCCAGGTTTCCATCTGGTAGACCAACTACCTTCTGCACCCAAAACATATGGTCAGTCAAACTGGTGTCACACCAAATCTAAAACTTGTGTGCAAAGTCCCCCAACAGCAGCAAAATATTGGAAAATACGCAAACATATACAAATATGGTAAAATATACAACATAATAATTAATATTGTGTGCTGAAAACTTAAAACCAAAATATAAATACAATGGACAGTAAAATACAATGCTTACTACTGTTAGATGCAGTGACGCACATACGCTATGACCAATGTAGCGTGACTTTAAGTTTTGGTGTCACTAAATTGTCCATTATTTGTGATCACACCCTGATTTGGACTGGCATCCAGTCCAGGGTGTCCCCTGTCTTTGGTCCTGTACATCCTACGATCCCGGCTCACTCTGGCCTTCTGTGGTAGCTATCATAGGTAATTCTGAAGTTTACTGTAAATCATTTATCCCGTCAAGTTTAATTTAACTGCCCCATGCCTGTTTATACACAATAGCTGCTGCTCATATAATGAACTGTATTTATTAAATGTGTTCTATTTTGCTAGGCAATTTCTGCTATAAAGAGAGAAATTGTAATGATGTGGAGACTGGATCCAAGTGCAGAGCAATGTCTTTTCGCAGTCCACAATCTTAGTCAAAATCCAGGAAGGAGGGATCAAAATTAGAAAGGAAAACAGAGTCTAAGATGCAGTCTAAACACAGTCAGTAACAGGAACTGGCCTGTAAACAGAAAGTACAATAGTATTGTAAACAATATCCAAAATCAGAAATCATTAAACAGGAACAGGCCAGTGGACAGACAGACCAGGAGAACAGTAGTGGCAACAAACACACAACCCCTCAGAAAAGCTGAGAAGAAGGAAAAGGGTATGTACACGTGTGACTAATTAGGAGCATGTGATTACAATATTCAGGTGCAGCAGGGTACAGGTGAGCTTGGCTGGGTATAGGGGACACGCTCGGCTGGGTATAGGGGACGCGCTCGGCTGGGTTTAGGGGACGCTCTCGGCTGGGTATAGGGGATGCGCTCGACCGGGTATAGCGGACGCGCTCGGCTTGGTTTAGGAGACACGCTCGGCCGTGTATAGGGGATGCGCTCGGCTGGGTTTAGGGGATACGCTCGGCTGGGTATAGGGGATGCGCTCGACCGGGTATAGCGGACGCGCTCGGCTGGGTATAGGGGATGCGCTCGGCTGGGTTTAGGGGATACGCTCGGCTGGGTATAGGGGATGCGCTCGACTGGGTATAGCGGACGCACTCGGCTGGGTATAGGGGACGCGCTCGGCTGGGTATAGGGGACGCGCTCAGCTGGGTATAGGGGACGCGCTCGGCTTGGTTTAGGGGACGCGCTCAGCTGGGTATAGGGGACGCACTCAGCTGGGTATAGGGGACACGCTCGGCTTGGTTTAGGGGACGCGCTCAGCTGGGTATAGGGGAGACGGGAGGCGGGGTGTGGGGGGCACGCGTGGCGAGCTCGGGGGGAGGCGGATCGCTAG